>OX411244.1:824504-1424504 GCA_948150575.1 Tinea pellionella
GGTTTTGAACAATCAAAGTATGATTTTTGTCTCTATATTGGACACAATGTATGGTTATTGATTTTTGTGGATGATATTATAATAATAGGAGATTACAATGATATAATAAATAAATTAAAAGAGCAATTTAAAATAAGAGATTTAGGAGAAATAAAGGAATATTTGGGTATGGAAATAACATGGGGAGAAAACAAAGTAGAAATAAAACAAGAAAAATTAATACAAGCAATTTTAACAAAATTTGGAATGAATGAATGTAAGGGAGTAGGAACACCAATGGAAAAAGAACCTATATCTACAGGAGATGAAGTAATCAATGCACCTTATAGAGAACTTATAGGATGTCTTATTTGTATATCAACTACATCTAGACCTGATATTACTTTTGCAACATGTTATTTAAGTAGATATCTTGACAAACCTACTCAGCAAAGATGAAAAGCAGCAAAGAGAATTTTAAGATATTTAAAACAAACTTCTAGTAAATGTCTTACATATGTCCGTAATGAAGAAAAGAAAGAGTTAGTAGCATACAGTGATGCAGATGGGCAGGAGACAAGGACGAAAGAAAAAGTGTAAGTGGATGTGCTGTATTTTACTGCAATAATTTAATTTCATGGTTTTCTAAGAAGCAAAGTACGGTTTCTTTATCATCTGCAGAAGCAGAATATGTTGCAGCAGCCATGTCTACTACAGAACTTATGTATTTAAAAGGTATAACTAATAATTTTGGTAATATTGCAACTGATACATATTTACTAGTTGACAATAGGAGTGCTATCAAAATGATACAGTGTAACGAAAATAGCAAGCGCACAAAACATATAGATATTAAGTATCATTTTATTTTATAAAAGATATTGTAAATAAAAACTTAATTAAAATTTCATATGTTCCTACAGATGAGAACATTGCTGATCCGTTTACAAAACCACTGGGTACAATAAAACATAAATATTTTGTTAGTAAATTGATTATAGAATAAATTTTAAATTGGTAAACAAAGTTTAATGTTATAAAGAGTATAATGGAGAATTTTCAGAAACTATTTGTAATAATGATATAAGTTAAATTGTAAGTGAAATGCTAATGTATAGCAGGTATTTAAATATGTGTAATTAGAATGTTTTTCTTAGCAATATGAAAATTAGTATCAAATTTCATATTGAGGGGCGGTGTTAAGTTTGGCGCGTTTCAATATCTATATTTTCTTTGACATGTGCTTAGCCCACAGACAAGAACCATGCTCGACATGACGTAGTTTGCTAAAGTTGTAATAATTAATAATATAATAAATATAAATGATGTAAATGACTGTGTGCTATTTATTTGAGTGAAGACATAACACATTAACACCTTTAAAACAAATAACATTTTAATTAGAAAGCCCTATGGTTTCTCAATGCACTTAAATAAAAACATATATAAAAAATAATTGTAAACATATTTTTAAAACATTGTTTTTGTGTAAAAACAGGAAAAAATGTGGTAATTTCTTAAAAATATCATAACTTTTAAACCAGAAGATATAAAAAAAATTTACCAAATTATATTGTAGATATTGAACCCCTCTATTTATAGAATATCGTTGATATCACTACTTAGCTACAATAAAAATGTATATTATACATGCAATGTATAATAAATAGTTCTACTCTTGGTGCTAGGACGGCAGATTGGTTTAATTTAAGCATGCGGAAGATACCACGTTCTTGTTACTTATATACTTATTTCTATTAAAAGGATTTAAGATATAATTTTTAATCATATAACTAGACAGACAAACATTGAAGGTAATCCATAATATTAATATTTGAAATACACTTTGCCTACATGTTTAACTTAGCGCGGTAAAAATATTATATTAATTCACTTACATTTGTTTGAAGTGGATCATCGCTATCTTGATGCATGTTGAACAGTCTTCCTACTCAGACATGACGATATCACACAACAACACACAACCACCTCGAGCGCAAACTGCCGGCAAAGTGGCTGGCTGTCAGATTACCACGCACTATTGTTTTTTTTTTTTTGTTAATTCTCCCATTCTGGGAAGGCAAAGGGAACAGAGCCCATACAGCCATCCACGCACTATATAGACCACAGACTATATAGAGCTGCCACGGTTGCCAGCATCAAATCAAAACCAGAGACATTTTTCAATAGACAATATTCAACATTAATAAATGAATATTGAACATGAATAAAACGTTAATCGTCGTTCATAGATTGCATTGCAAGGCGTATATAAAAATATTATATTAATTGAAATCCATAGTCAATATAACATAATTAGGCATAGACTATATTGACTATGGCTCTTCTCAAGCTGACTTCATTTGTAATGTAATTGGACGAGCCGCGGTCAACAGGAAACGAAAGCGAGTGGCTTGCCCAATTACATTACAAAGCGAGCTCGAAGGAAGTCAGCTACTCGCCGTGACTCAGGTTAGCTCGGTTCGTAAACGGCGCCCTGAGCGTTTGACAGAATTAAATCATAACCAACGTTTTATACATGTTTAATATTTATTTGTGAAATGATTGTCTATTGAACATCGCCTTTGGTTTTGATCTAATTTTGTCGACCATAGACTTCTTGACTAGTAACTATAGTCAACATAGTCTGTGCCTAATTATGTGGTATTGACTATCGATTTCAATTATTATATTATTTTCATATACACCTTCCAATGTTATTTATAAACGACAATTAACGTTTTATTCATGTTTAATATTAAACTATTAATGTTGAATATTGTCTTTTAAGAATTGTCTATTCAAGAATGTCTATGGTTTTAATTTAATGCTGTCAAACATCTCTATATAGTCTGTGGCCTATATTTAGTGCGTAGTAATCTGACAGCAACATAGTCAATCGGTAGCTTGCGCTCGAGTCGGTTGTGTGTTATCTTTTCTAAGTAAGAAAACTATTCAACATGTATCAAGATAGTGCTGGCAAGTGCAACAAGCGGAATGCTGATCCATCTGAAACGCATGTGAGTGAATTAATATATTATTTTCATATACACCTTCCAATGTTATTTATAAACGACAATTAACGTTTTATTCATGTTTAATATTAAACTATTAATGCTGAAGATTGTCTTTTAAGAATTGTCTATTCAAGAATGTCTATGGTTTTAATTTAATGCTGTCAAACATCTCTATATAGTCTGTGGTCTACATAGTCTGTGGCCTATATTTAGTGCGTAGTAATCTGACAGCAACATAGTCAATCGGTAGCTTGCGCTCGAGTCGGTTGTGTGTTATCTTTTCTAAGTAAGAAAACTATTCAACATGTATCAAGATAGTGCTGGCAAGTGCAACAAGCGGAATGCTGATCCATCTGAAACGCATGTGAGTGAATTAATATATTATTTTCATATACACCTTCCAATGTTATTTATAAACGACAATTAACGTTTTATTCATGTTTAATATTAAACTATTAATGCTGAAGATTGTCTTTTAAGAATTGTCTATTCAAGAATGTCTATGGTTTTAATTTAATGCTGTCAAACATCTCTATATAGTCTGTGGTCTACATAGTCTGTGGCCTATATTTAGTGCGTAGTAATCTGACAGCAACATAGTCAATCGGTAGCTTGCGCTCGAGTCGGTTGTGTGTTATCTTTTCTAAGTAAGAAAACTATTCAACATGTATCAAGATAGTGCTGGCAAGTGCAACAAGCGGAATGCTGATCCATCTGAAACGCATGTGAGTGAATTAATATATTATTTTCATATACACCTTCCAATGTTATTTATAAACGACAATTAACGTTTTATTCATGTTTAATATTAAACTATTAATGCTGAAGATTGTCTTTTAAGAATTGTCTATTCAAGAATGTCTATGGTTTTAATTTAATGCTGTCAAACATCTCTATATAGTCTGTGGTCTACATAGTCTGTGGCCCATATTTAGTGCGTAGTAATCTGACAGCCACATAGTCAATCGGTAGCTTGCGCTCGAGTCGGTTGTGTGTTATATTTTCTAAGTAAGAAAACTATTCAACATGTATCAAGATAGTGCTGGAAAGTGCATAAAGCGGAATGCTGATCCATCTGAAACGCATGTGAGTGAATTAATATATTATTTTTACCGCTCAATGTGAAACATGTAGGCAAAGTGAATTATTATTATATTATAGTGAATTACCCTCAATTTTAACCGACTTCCAAAAAGAAGGAGGATGTTTTTTATGTATGTTCATCGATAATTCGAAAACGGCAGAACCGATTTCAATAATTCAAATTGTACTGTGTTAAGATGCATCCCATAGTAGTCCCATATACTTTTCTAAGATGCACAGTGTGCAGTATTTTAGTAAACTGGAAATAAACGTGGGATTGAAATTTTTTACTCAGATTTATTTGAAATTTGGAATACATACTTGATGTCGTGAATAATTAAACACGTGTTTTAGTATTACCTTAAATTAAACCCTTAAGGGGTGAAACGGCTTAAAATGAGTTGTTTTTTTTTTGTCTAAATTACTTGAACTTCGTATATGTACTCTACAATATATTTAAAAAACACGTGTTTTAGTATTTTTTCGAAATTTGTTGTAAGAGTTACTACCCTAAAAATGGAAAAGGAAAAAACCTTCAATAAACACTAAAAGCACTCAAAAGTGAAAAATAATTTTTAACACACAAAATAATAAACATAAATACTAATAGGTGTTTATTATGTACAAATTAATTGTCTACATACCTATTTTACTACCATTGATTGAAAAGTATGGTTTGTAGATATACTTTATATCTAGGAAGCTATCTAAGTGTATTTCCTATCATAAAAGCATGTAATGAGTTTCAGATTTTGAAACAACTTTATGAATTGGTATGGCTTGACACCTACTCGCTTCAACTTATTTAAAAAGGTTTTTTTGATTAAATTTAATTAAATCCTTTTAATAGTGTGAAGTATAAGTTCGTGGTATCTTGCGCATGCTTAAATTAAATCAATCTGCTGTCCTAGCACCAAGAGTAGAACTATACTCACAGCTGACCACTTCGTCTACATAAGCCGGCATAGTGGAGGCGACCGCTGCCCGCAGTTTTTCCATTCATAGACCGCACTCTATCTTTACATAAGGCGGAGTGTTGTCACGTGCCGAGCTAGAATAATTAAAAAAGAAAACTGCTACCACAGAGAAATTTCTGCAGACTGCAGTCACCTCTGCTATGCCGACCTGTGGAGATGAATATACATCATCAGGTTGACAGTGCACACTCCTATAGTTTTTTGTTTTTCATATACGTGGGGTATATACCTGGTTACTTCTAAACTAAACCTGAAATTCGACAAATTCACTTCACCGATGTTACTTTTGAAAGTGGTGGTACTACCCCAGGACGGCAGACTGCGTTAATGACCATCATCAGTCTGTCCACAACTCTTTGACTGATCCGCCTCTTGAGTTTTGTAATATATGTTTAAATTATACATATATTAAAACACGTATAATATTTTCAAATTTTTGCGAGTAATTAATTTTAAGTGTGGTAACGGGGGGACATTTTTACTTCTGATAACTAATAGGAAGTTCTCGCCTACTTTTTGTTCCCATGAGCAACTCTACATCAGTTTTGCATTAGGCGGAGTGTTGTCATATGCCGAGTTACAATTTTAAAAAATCCTCGATTCCTTCCAAAATTCTTCAAGATTCTTCTCAAGTAATTCACAACTAACTACCTACACAACAACATCTATACTTAAGAAACGGCGCAATATGTTTTTAAGAATGGTAAATTTATATTTTTGTTACAGGACGACGGTTCCCAAAATGCGCCACCAAAGAAGGACAAAGTGATCCAGAAGTCCGATAAAACGCACGACCCAACAAATGACTTTGAGCAAGAACCTACATGTTCATATGCCACAAAGTCAGATTATATGGTGGAAGAAGGCGAGAATAACAGCGATGAAGATATTTCATACTCGCATAATTTTTATGATGAATCCCTGACTCTCTCGCCAGTGCTCGTGCCTAGTGGTAAGATCCGTAATTGTTATATTTAATTGGTACAATTTGTTTCTCTAAGATCTTCGTCCGGAATAATCCAGAATACTATAACCGACAATGCTATGTGAAACCAATTAATTAGTGGATTATATTATATATTATTATATTAGGGATACGCAGAGACAACGGAACGCCACTTACCACGATCCTGACACAACTCCCTCGTTTCCCTCACATTTGTCATTCTCTACATACAAGCTCGATACAAACTGTATATACAAGTAAAATATGACTGTTTATTTGTTGATGAACAGCGCGACCTGACCGTATGCGGATTCACTCCGAGTCATTGATGTGTGAGGAACAGATCCCGGCACCTTCACACCCAAGGACTTCTACCCCCGACCTGATGAACCTATCTGCGTTTGGGAGTGACCCTATTTTGATTTCAGGTAAGTAATAGTTCAATAAGTAACTGACTGATACAGGTGTTGAAAATGAAATCCATTTTTATTTTATTAACATATTGATATATTGATGTTAAAAATGTTTTTTTTAATAGATGAGGAGATGGAATCGGAAAGCTTTGATGCTTATATGCAGAGATACGTAGCGAGGGAATGGAACCAACCAATGGTCGACCATAGAAACCTCCCATGTATGTAAATTAACTTTTTCCTTCTTGTACATCTTATTTTGTATTAGCCGGAGGTAGAGAGAGGTGTAGTTTCATTATTACTAATATAATTTTCAATTGAAGTTTAACCTTTATATGAAACGAATAGTAGAAAGCGCATGTCAAAGATGATATGGATTTGGGTTTAAATTTACTTTTTTACTTGGGTAGATAATAATGCAACGATTTTAAGGTTAAATTTATCTAAATTTGAAATTTATATCTGCTTTTTGTACTATTTTGTGGCTCTGTGACAATATAACATAATCATAACGTAAAACGATTACGTCGGGGCCCTTGAAGTGGATCAGCATGACACTATCCGAACGATGAACATTCGTATTTTCAAGCCGGTATAGCGGAGACACATTGCGGACATTTATCTGTTGTAACAGTTGTTTCCGTTCATGGACCGCACTATACTACCACATCAGGTGGAGTATAGTCGCATTCGCCGGCATGTTATAAAAGATAAAGTTTGTATAGGGTACTTAATTTTATTGTATTCTGGTAATGATTTCAATTGAATGCAGTGTCGACGGGCGATGCAGCACCGCCGCGTACGTGCACTGTCACTCAACCGACAGTTTCTGATCCAACTGAGGCGGGCTCTTCTTCTTCGCCGCGTGATGCGTTTCCACAATAATCACAACGGTAAGTATTTTTTTAACATACGAGGTGTGATTAAAAAATACGGTAAATAATTGTATTATAACCGAAGATGATCCATGAAGTTTGCTTAAATCTCCTTCAAAGTGCGTTCTTGACCAACGATGCACTTATCCCAACGTGGATGACTATGCCGTTCAACTTTGATTAATGTGCCTTCACAGGGGAGGGGAGCCACTGAGAATTCTGCATTTTCATCTCAGGTTAATAGCCTTGGACCAAGCATTCATCTCCAGTTAAGTCCGAAATTGCTTCAAGCCGATCATTCGATTCCGAGCAAAAACACAACAAATTTTGCATTCATGCACAGACCCATACGAGTTCTTCGCTAAACTCTACGCCGCAGTAGTCAAGCACCTGTTTAGAGATCTGGATTTGCTACCTTTTGAATGATTTCATTCTGTTTTCGAGGTCGAAGGACCAACTGTCACTCATGTTTTCAAACTTTACACCAGCTCTCTCAAAGAATCATGCTATCAAACGGACTACTTCAAATGGATGCAGAGGCGGCAGTTGCTTCTATACAAATCATTCACCGCATTTTCTGATCACACTTTGTTATACGACAAAGGCTAACAGATAAATTGATTCCAATATATTTCGATTTAAATATATTTATTATGCCTGTATCATTAATGCAACCGTTGGTCTGCTGACCCTATAATGGTCACTATGACTATCAAGTTAATTAAAGTAGCACCCATTTCACATTCAATAGTATAACTTGTTGACTTTGTATTGTTATGTTGTTTATGATTAAAATAGTTTTTATTTATTTAACAGCTCACTGCAGGCAGTCATCGCTGGAATCTGATTTGTTGACTACCACGAGTTTATCATTGTACTCATGGTAGATTTATTACTCGTTTTCTTTTTATTAATGTATTATTTACATATGAAATGTATTTATGTTATTATATATAAACTGAGAAATAAGTTATGAAAAAATTTCAGATAATAGAAACTTCTTTCAGAAACTACAATATTACTATGCATGAATATTATTATAACATATTGCACATTGTTTAAAAAACGAAAAGTAAATTCAATTAGTATAGCATGTTCTAGTACCCAACACTTTTAACCCACATTGGCCAACAACGTTACATTTATTTAGGTATATATTTTTGTTATATTTTGTTTTGAGAGTTTAAGATAATGATTATCAAATTTATTACATTTTGTTTAAAAACATATATGTATTATTAAGCTAGTGGCATATTGGAGGCCATTTTGATATTATTTTGAAAGATATCTGATAAACGTGTTTCGTGATAAGTACATAGAATTTTGTGTTGTATATTCAGTGTAAAACATTCCTTGGTCTGTAGTGCTGCTATTTGAATCTTGAATTCTGTTCGCAATGTAAATGTCGATATCGATATTATTAACTAACATTATTTGATTACAATTAAAGCAACTTTGATTTACTTGATATTACTTTTTTGATTTGATTATTCCATTGTCGATATATGTCACTTACAAAATAATAAAGATATCGATATTATATTACGAATAGAACGAACAGACGGACCTGAACACAACATTCTATTTTAAGATTAACATCTTTTTGCCAATTTAATATCATAGATGTTAGTATGTAAGTTTATAATGTATTTTATTGCATTATAATGCATATATCAATGGCAAAGCGTTCCGTTTTCGAGTTATTTAAAATTGTAGAAAAATTGTTTCATATTTCATCTGGTTCAGATTGGATTCCCACGATCAACCATATTATTTTTACGCTTTGCCAAGGGTACACGTAGTTCCCTCTTTTTAAAAAAAAACACAGAGGTTACTGCTAAATTTATATTAGAGATTTAAGGTTATTTTTTTCAAAAAAAATTGATTCGTCTACCATTGGCTGTTTTTAGATTTAGTAAGGTTTATATTTGTGAAACTGATTTAGGTTTATTTTTGAAGAATATATTTTTTGTACTACGCGCTCATCTATTTCTAGGATTTGTATACGGGAAATTATTACATATACTACATTTGATGTAATTTTAAATGTAAGATTAATGTAAACGAGTGAGTAGAGTTAGTGCTGTGGTGCTTCGCCACCCATTTTGGGTTTTGGATATTTGATGTCATCACGCTGAGAGCGTGTCACGGTGCTGAATTAAACATAAGAATGAGTGCTAACAACAGACTGAAATTTAATTGAAACTGTCGTCACACGACATACTCCATAAACTGTGCTAACACCGTAGCTCGCGTAGTACATGAACTTTGTTCTTTTTCTAAGATTAATAATAAAAACGTTTGCAATCAATGTTTGTGTTTCATTTATTTTTATCCTTCCTTTTGTTGTTTGTAATTTTACTGCTTCCTGTCTCGCTTACAATATTAGCGCAGACGACTGCTGGTGGTAGCAGTTTTGTCCGTTCATGGATCGCACCGTATCAGACGGAGGGCTTTCATAATACCGCATTATACATAACTCACACGAGTATTAAATATATATCTGTCTATTATTTTTGAAAACAAAATAAATTCTAAAAATAAAGAGTAGTTGTTTTCAAGCGGTTGAAGGCATAATCGCTGAGACAATAAGCACTAGCTCAATTCAGTTGTGTTGTACAGATAAAGGAGTTCATTATTTTAATTAATTTAGATGTTATTTTTTTAAGCGGAGTTCATTTTTCAAGAATCTCATCCATATTGGCATAATAAGTACATTGTCATTAACTTACCTGAACATAAATTTCTTATAGTTAATACTTACGATATCAAAACCCGTGGATGAAATCTGATGCATCGTACCTGGTAAATAGAATATCATAGGTTGGTGCCTGCAGCATTTTATTGTGTCAGACCAAGGTAGTAGAACCTTCACTATATACATAGAAACTCAGAAAAGACTTTAAAATGAATAGTGGTCGGAAAAAATCAAAATATTTCAATTGGTACCGTATCCCAGACTAGGATATCGTGTGCTATTGGTATATGGAGCGGCGTGGATTTACAACCGAGACCATGCAGTGGTCTGTGTGAATATTTCCAAATTCTGGTTTTATTATACGTATTTTGGTAGTTCAGCGCATATGTATATATGCAATAATTCAGGCAGACTGTTGTGTAACATCCATGAAGTGGGCTAGTTCATTCTAATGTGCGGTGTCAACCTGGATGACCCACATTCATGTCGTCAAGCTGTCATAGCGGAGACAACTGCAGGCGAGATGTGGTCATAAGTTATTAAGTCATGAGCTCGTTTAGAACAGAGTTTACACATGTAAAACCTGAAAAGCGTCACTGCCGAAATAATAAACAGTTGGTACACTTATTTAGATTTATTACACTTTTTTAGAATTTCTTCAGATGTATATTATCGATTATATCGATATTACCGCAGACTGGACAACTAACCATCATCAGTCTGCCTACCACTCTTTAAAAATATACCTAATTATTACTTTTATGTGCTGTGAGATTTTATAACCAATATGTGAGACGGCGCACTTATAATTTTGCTCAAACTACAGTAACGCGATCATCTCGCGGTTCAATATAATCTTCGTGATTTCTTAGAAGTGATGTCGTATACACTGTTCGCCCTCCACTTTCAACACCTGTCGCTATGACGCAGCGCAACTACACCTCCGTGCAAACTGATCCGTGCACTTCGCCTTTGACATATACAGATATATCCCTATAATGTAAAACATTTACTAGTATTTAAAATTGTGTGTGGTGTAAAACTAAAATCTTTAAAATTTTACTAGTATGACTTTTGTGCAGTACTACTTTGTGTACTTTTTTTCGCTTTATTCCAGAAAACATATTAAAATTAAAAATTTTTTGCTTACCCCTACACATGTCAACTTAATAATTCGATAGCTTTTTTGTGTTTAGTAAATAAAAATGTAGTTAACGCTTTCATTTCGTCACAATTACATTTAAATAGTTACACGTGAACTGTTTTTACTATATTTAATGGTGTTTTGAAGACGTAGTTGACTCGCATAGTAGTAGTTTAAGATGGTGTACTCCCAATCGATTAGCGATCGTTCTAATCTCTCTTATCCATACTAATGTAACTTCGTTATGTTAACGGGAGCAATCAGTGCTTTCCATGCACGGCAAAATAAAAAACTACATGGGATAGGTATTAGAGTATTATGCAGCAAGGATAAAAAGATTTTAATAAATAAAACACAAACATTGATTGCAAACGTTTTTATTATTAATCTTAGGAATAAAGTTCATGCACTACGCGAGCTACGGTGTTAGCACAGTTTATGGAGGGTCGACAACAGTATGTCGTGTGACGACAGTTTCAATTAAATTTCAGTCTGTTGTTAGCACTCATTCTTATGTTTAATTTAGCACCGTGACACGCTCTCAGCGTGACGACATCAAATATCCAAAACCCGAAATGGGTGGCGAAGCACCACAGCACTAACTTTATTGACATACATACCGCCTCTGTGCCCTCTACATAAACTCTACTCACTCGTTTACATTAACACATCAAGGGCATTTTCTTACATTTAAAATTACATCAAAAGTAGATTATGTAATAATTTCCCGTATATCAATCCTAGAAATAGATGATCGCGTAGTACAAAAAGATATTTTAATCTTAAAACTATAAATTCAAAGGAACTTCAAAAATAAACCTAAATCAGTTTCATGAATATAAACCTTACTAAATCTAAAAACAGCCAATAGTAGACGAATCAAATTTAAAAAATAAAGACCTTAAATCACTAATATAAATTTTGCAGTAACCTCTGTTTTTTTTTTATAAGAGGCAACTACGTGTACCCTTGGCAAAGCGTGAAAATAGTTACGAAAGGAAATAAAAATAATACCATTGAACGTGGGGATTCTGAACCACATGAAATACAAAACTGTATTTAATTAAAACTTGAAAATAGAATTGGTTTGTTTGAACGCTTTGCCATTGATATATGCATTATAATGCAATAAAATACATCATAAACTTACATACTAACATCTATGATATTAAATTGGCAAAAAGATTTTAATCTTAAAATAGAATGTTGTGTTCAGGTCCGTCTGTTCGTTCTATTCGTAATATAATATCGATATCTTTATTATTTTGTAAGTGACATATATCGACAATGGAATAATCAAATCAAAAAAGTAATATCAAGTAAATCAAAGTTGCTTTAATTGTAATCAAATAATGTTAGTTAATAATATCGATATCGACATTTACATTGCTAACAGAATTAAAAATTCAAATAGGAATGGGCTCGCAAAATGCAATCATTCTAAATAAATTAAGTTTTACACAAATTAAATGTTTGTCAAAAATCTAAATATTGTACTATTAATTGAGAAACGACGCCGAATGTGACGTATACAAATTCAAATTAAGTTTAACAACTAAATGCTAATTAAAGCAAAATAGAGATTCTTGTTCATGAATATAGCGCGAGTGTAGTGTATAAACAATTTTTTTTGACTAGTATTGGCAATGTAGGTGCGTTATTGGAACGCTAAATAATGTATTATTAAACTGAATATGAAAACCCTGAATTCCGGGAAAACCAATTAGTCTAAGATCAGTGTTTTTTTATTACCCAATTTAATATTATGATTCATTAAAATACCGTTATGATGAATAAATATAGAGATGAAAATCGAGCAGTCGGTTAGTCGGTTTCACGACTAATCAGCGGTTAATTATCCAATACATTATTTGTTAGACTGCTACTTTTGCCATGCTAACTTCAGAGAGGTGGCAAAATGTTTCTTCACTTATCTCGCGCCTAAATAATACATAGATAGAAAACTTATATTAATAAAAGGGGATCTACCTATAACGAAGTTTCTACATATTTTAGGGACTAAAGAGATATACAATATATTTCACGCACATCTATTAATTCTAAATTAGTGATACATATTTGGCAGATACCGAATCTTAATTAAGTTATGTAGTGGTAATGTTAAAGCATTAGACGTAGGTGTATACTTAAATACAAACTCTGCGCTTTTATGTTCCTGATTGAATTAAATTTCCGGGAGGAATATTCAAAGTAAGGTCACAGACAAACTCACGGCGGTGGGACTAGAATGAGGTAACTACCATAGTAGACAAATTCTTTGTATAAACCCTATTATTACTTCTAAAAATGAGGTTGTTCGACTTGCTTACACAGACTGCTGTCAGTCACTACAGACCAAGGAATGTTTTACACTGAATATACAACACAAAATTCTAAGTACGTATCACGACACACGTTTATGAGATATCTTTCAAAAAAATATCAAAATGGTCACTAATATGCCACTAGCTTAATAATACATATATGTTTTAATGTAAAAAAATCATCAATATCGTAAACTCTCAAAACATAAAACAAAAAAGTAGACAAAAATAAAAAATAACAAAAATATGGTATATATTTTATAAATATAATGTTGTTGGCCAATGTGGGTAACTATAAAGTGTAGTGTAATGATATGTGTTATCAACGGTATTTTACAGATAGAGGCGTTCAATATCTACAATATAAATTGGTGTTATTTTCTTATACCTGCTAGTTTAAAAGTTATGAAATTAAAAAAAATCCCCTTTTTTTTTCACAAAAACAATATTTTTAAAATGTGTTTACAATTATTTCCACTGGTGTTTTTATTGAAGTGAGTTGATAAAACACAGGGCTTTCTAATTAAAATGTTAATTGTAACTAATTAATAATCATTGTTAAATAAAAAATTAAAATCTTAAAATAAAACAAGATTTAAATTCTTATATTTTTAGCAAAATATTTAAACGGAAGCTGGCATAAATAAATTGTATGTGAGATTGGTGGACCATTGTTTTAAAAATATCTACAATTCGCACAGATTCGAAAAATGTATAACAATATTCACTATTATTTAAATAACAATGTTTTTTCGACATAAATACAACAAATGAACGGGATAGGCCGAATTTTAAGTATTCTTCAATCCACTTAAATAAAAACACTTGTAAAAAACATTGTTTTTGTGTAGAAACGGGAATTCACACATTTTTTTTAAATGTCACAACTTCACTAGCATGTAAGAAAAAATAAAATCTATTTATATTGTAGATATTGAACCCCTCTATCTGTAAAATACCGTTGATACCAATACTTACGAGACACCCTGTATAATAACATTAGTCTAAAACCAGTTGAAAGTGTTGGTACCATAACATGCTGTACTAATTGAATTTACTTTTCGTTTGTTAAACAATGTGCAATATGTTATCATAATATTCATGCATAGTAGTATTGTAGTCTCTGAAAGTGTTTCCCTATTTCTATGCAAGTTACAAACTGAGTTTATTTTTCAGTTATAATAACATAAATACGTTTCATATGTTAATAATACATTAACAAAAAAGAAAATGAGTAATATATCTACCATGAGTACAATGATAAACTCGTGGTAGTCAACAAATCAGATTCCAACGATGACTGCAATTGGTGAGCTGTTAAATAAATAAAAACTATTTTAATCATAAACAACATAACAATACAAAGTCAACAAGTTATATAACTTTACTATTGAATGTGAAATGGGTGCTACTTTAATTACCTTGATAGTCATAGTGACCATTATAGGGTCAGCAGACCAACGGTTGCATTAATGATACAGGCGTAATAAATATATTTAAATCGAAATATATTGGAATCAATTTATGTGTTAGCCTTTGTTATACGAAGTGTGATCAAAAAATGCGGTGAATGATTTTTATAGAAGCAACTGCCGACTCCGTTTGGACAAAAGAAATCCATTTGAGTATTTCAAGTTTGAGTGTTTTAAGTGTTTGAGGTTTCCAGTTTAGGAACACGAGTGACAGTTGGTCCTTCGACCTCAAAAACAGATGAAATCATGCAAAAAAAAGGCAAATAAATTTCTTTAAACAGGTGTTTGACTATTGCGGCGTAGAGCTAAGCGAAGAAGTAAACAACTCGTATGGGTCTGTGCAAAGCATTAGAACCGATAGTTTTGAAGGATGAGTGCTAAATTCGTCTCCGAGCAGAACGGAAGATAAATTGTGTCTCAGTTTGCTCGGAATCAGATTGAAACAGATTTGGACTTAATAGCTAATATTTTCACTGACGATTAAAGCTTATTTCGATTCTCAGTGGCTCCCCTTCCCTATGAAGGCACATCAATCAAAGTTAAACGGAATAGTCATGCTCGTTGTTTTTCTTGATAATGGAGGCTTGGTGCAATCAGAGTTCGTCCCAAGGGGTCTTCGAATATTGACAAGAGCATAGCACAACGTTTCGGAAACGACGTGCGAAGGAAGAAGCAAGAAAAATGGGTCAGTGGCTTCCTACCAGGACTACGCGGATGAAATAATTCTGTCCATGTCCATCACTCGAATTCTGGCTGCTCCCAAAAACCGTTCTAAATGGAACGTTTTGACACCATTTTTGATATTGAAGTTTTGAAATTGAGGAGTTGAATCCTCTTCCGAAAGAAGTCTACCAGAAATTCCTACAATAATGGGATAAGTGCATCGCTGGCTGAGAAGAGCACTTTGAAGGAGATTTAATCAAACTTCATGGAACCTTATTATTTTGTTTTTAATAAAATTATTCAACGTATGTTTTGATCACACCTCGTATGTTAACAAAAATACTTACCGTTGTGATTATTGTGGAAACACATCACTATAATACTGTGAAGAAGAAGAATCCGCCTCAGTGGGATCAGAATGTGTCGGCTGAGTGACAGTGCAGGTACGCGGCGGTGCCGGGTGGCCCGTCGACACTGCATTCAATTGAAATCATTACCAGAATACAATAAAATTAGGTACCCTTTACAAACTTTATCTTTTATAACATTCCGGCGCAGGTCCATACTCCACCTGATGGGAAGGTATAGTGCGGTCCATGAACGGAAACAAATGTTACAACAGATAAATGTCCGTAATTTGTCTCCGCTATACCGGCTTGAAAATACGAATGTCCATCGTCAGGTTGTCACGGTACAATAGACTCGTAATATCCGGATAGTGCAATGCTGATCCCGAAACGCGACTAACCCCCTAGTTAAGAGCATTTTCGCATGGAGCACGAGAGAAGCGCCGAACTAAAATGGGATTTGATGTTTTAAGTTACAGAAGTCACAGTTTGAAACGTCAAATCTCATACATTTGTTAGTCGGCGCTTCTCGCATACGTTACTAGAAAATGCTTTAGACAAAATCCCTATGTCACTAGGACACACGGATGTCGCTTGGAAGTGGTGGCATGAGTAGTATAATTATTCTAATATATTGCGTATTTCTCCAATCATACATAAATTAATATAAATACCTGACTCCTAAGTATAATGCAAACATGTATACATGCACAATTCATTACAATGTAACATCAGAGATACATAGTTTTACATACTCGGCCGTTTTTCTCAACAGTTTCGTTGATTTTAGAAATAATGTTTCATACATAATAATAAAAAGTACTATATGTACAACTAATAAAATTATAAAATGCGTGGAAGCAACAATTTTATTCAAAGATATAATACGTAATGTTTTAAAAATATAATTATGTATCTTAAAAATCCTAACCTAATAATGATTAAAATGATAAATTTTAATGACTTCTGTAGTACTTTTTTAATTCTATATTAATTATCTAGTCTAATATTCGGCCGAGCACGATAATTACACTCAGGCCCTGTTGCACCAAATGACCCGTTAAAGTTACCTCGATTGTTACATTCTACGGTGGCTTTACCGTTTTCGTTTACATTTCCTCCACACGTATTACACCATCGTTTAAATTTATAACGTTATCGTTAAAAGGGCGGCTGATGTGAACAGTTCTTTCTCGAAAAAATAATAGAAAAATATTATGTTTGGCTTTTTTCATTTATTTGACGTTAGTGACGTTGGTTTAACGATTACTTTAATTTTGACCAGCGACAATTCGCTGGTTATTGTTATCGTTAAAGTAAGTGTTTAAAGTGACAAGGTTTTTTGAAGCAACCCAATTTTATTTTAACCCTTACTTTGACGTAATGTAACAGTTAAATTATATGGTGCAACTGGACCTAAGATAATTTCCGAAAATGCAGCGAAATAAACGAATACACGGCACATCATTAGATAACTTAAATAACAATTGATGTTATAATAATACGATTAATTGCGATTCTTAGATTGATAATAAATTAGTGTCGAGACTCACAGTCCACTGAAATTAACTTATGATAAAGATTGAATTGTAAAAAAATATATTCAATATTTAAACCATTTGAAAACCAATATTGGTTACCAGTTTTGAATATTTTTTTGTTCCAATCTTTATTCCAGAAGCTGAAGCTATGTTTGGCTTAAATGAGACTCGACGTAATCGTTTTACGTTATCATTATGTTATATTGTCAAGAAACACAAAAAAGTACAAAAAAGCAGTTATAAATTTCAAATCTAGGTAAGTAAGTAAGTTTAACCTTAAAATCGTTGCATTATTATCAACCTAAGTAAAAACGTAAATCAATCTCAAAATGAAACATGTATGAAGTTTTAAATTTAAAATCCTAACTCAAAACCATTATCAAACGTAAGATACTTCCATACCACCTTTGACATGCGCTATCTACTATTCATTTTATATAAAGGTTAAAACTTTAATTGAAAATTATATTAGTACTAATGAAACCACACCTCTACCTCTGGCTAATACAAAATAAGATGTACGAGAAATAAATAGGTAATTTACACACATGGGAGGTGACTAAAATGGACCATTTGTTGGCCCCATTGCCACGCTACGTAACTCTGCGTATAAGTATCAATGCTTCCTAATTCCAGATCCATCGTCTCATCTATTAAATAAAACATTTCTTTAGTTTTTAACATCAATATATGGCAATTACATTTTTCATCAAATAGAACGACATCCGCTTAAAAATATCCAATTTAATTTGGATTTTAATACCTGTATTAGTTATTTATTGAACGATTACTAACCTGGAGCATCTCTCCCAAACGCAGATGGGTTATTCAGGTCGGAGGTAGACACCTTTGGGCATGAACGTGGCGCATTCTGATCCTTGCACATCAATGATTCGGAATATGCGTGAGCCATCCTCATATAGTCAGGGTGTACTGTTCATCAACAAATAAATAGTATTTAGTCATATTTTATTTATATACAGGGTGTCCGGTAAGTAGTGGAGTCAAGGGTATTTTACAGAGGAGTTTAATATCTATAATATAATATGGTGTTATTTTTTTGAACCTGCTAGTTTAAAAGTTATGACATTTTAAAAATGTGTGTGAGATCGATCACATCGGGTGTTGTGTTTAGGATCGTGGTAAGTGGCGTTCCGTTCTCTGCCTATCCCTGTGGGAAAAAGGCGTGACAATTATAGTGCAAAGCAACTTTTGCAAGTGAACTTTAAAAAATCGTATTCATCCCCTAATGAATTGGTTTCACAACGCATTATGATTGGTAAAAAAATCTGTTATAGTGAGGTTCTGGAGTTCCGGACGTAGATTCTAGAGAAACAATTTTCTTTTATTTTTGTGCCAATTAAATATCATAATTACGGATCGTACCATTGGGCACGTGCACTGGTGGGCGAGTCGGGGATTCGTCATAAAAATTATACAAGGATGACATCTCTTCATCGTTGTTATTATTGTTATTGTTGCCGTCTTCCATCATATAAGCTGAAGTTGAAGCGTATGAGCATGTAGGTTCTGGCTCAAAGTCATATGCTGGATCGTACACTTTATTCAACTCTAGATCGTCTGCGGGTTCCATTTTAGCCTTCTTTCGAGACGGTTGTGCGTCTTGGGAACCGTCGCCCTGTAACAAAAGTATAAATTTACCATTGTTCAAAACACTAAGGTTTTTGTAGTCTTATATTGTCGTGTAGATAGTTATGAATTACTTGAGAAGAATCTGGAAGAATTTTGGAACGAATCGAGGATTTTGCGGAATAATTTTTTTTAAATTGTAGCTCGGCCGGCATATGACAACATATGCCTGAGTTTGTCAGCCAAAGTGCGATTCATGAACGGAGACAACTGCTACTACAGAAGAATTTCTACAGCTAGCAGTCGCCTCCCTATGCCGGCTTGAGGAGACGAATGTACATCATCCAGATGGACAGTGCACACTTCTCTCGTTATACCTGGTTGCTTCCAAACTGTTCCCGAAACGCGACAAGTTCACTTCACGGGTGTTTCATTCTCCCGCATGACGGCAGGCTGGGCTAATAACCATTATCAGTCTGCCTACCATTCTTTCAACAGGCTTTACATGTTATATGCAAATACACAGCTCAGTTATTATAATGCTAGCTCGACACGTGACAACACTCCGCCTGATGCAAAACTGATGTAAAGTTGCTCATGGGAAGAAAAACAACTAGACAGGAACTTCCTATTAGTTATCAAAAGTAAAAAATGCCGCACTTAAAATTAATTACTCTCAAAAAGTTGAAAATATTATATATGTTTTAATATATGTATAATTTAAACATATATTACAAAACTCAAGAGGCGGATCAGTCAAAGAGTTGTGGACAGACTGATGATGGTCATTAACGCAGTCTGCCGTCCTGGGGTAGTACCACCACTTTCAAAAGTAACAAGAAGTGAATTTGTCGCATTTAAGGTTTAGTTTTAGAAGTAACTAGGTATATACCTCACGTAAATGAAAAAACAAAAAACTATAGGAGTGTGCACTGTCAACCTGATGATGCATCTCCTCAGGTCGGCATAGCAGAGGCCGTTCATAGACTGCACTTTAGCTCAACCTCAGGCGGAATCATATGCAGAGCTACAATTAAAATAAGACGCCAGAGCATTTCAGTTGAATTTTTAATACACGAACACATTTGAGAGAAGAGATTTCCGGTCACATCCAAATCCTAATGATTAATTTTATAATTGTTAACTAGTTTTTTGTGGGGCGCTTCGCGAGCACTGGGAATTTTGTAGGTAGTTTTGAAAAAAAAAACAAAACAAAATTTGTCGATTTCGAAATTAGAGGGAATTTCCTAAAACTTTTGTTCCGGAACTTTGGCTCTATCTCGTTCCATTTACAGTTAACAACACACACTTCTCTCGTTATACTCGGCTAAATCCAAACTACTTTGAACGGTTTGTTGTAAATCTTCGCGCCAAAGCATTTATTAGTAAAGCACAAGGATTGAGAAAGTAGCTACTCGTAAAGAATAAGCTCAAGTAGATGTCGTTAAGTGCAACTTTTAACTTGCATAGAAATTTCTGTTTATGACAATATATTTAACATGGTTTGATATATTTTTTTAATGCCTGTACTATGCAAATGCTTCTATCACAGGCACATGGCTACCAAAGTGCATATAACAAAATTACATTGGTACCGGTCAGAATTCAGCGAATCGAACGCAAGACCACGGGGTCATATGAACGCTTCATAATAATTAATTTAGTACACTCAGCAATTACTACATAAAAAATAAAAGTGACCTCGCGTAGCCCAAAACTAGAGGATGTTAATAAGGAAGTATCACGCACTGGACATGCACCTCAAATGCCAAAATAATTCACAACCAGCTCTAGATATCCTGCTTACAGATAGAGTTGTAGAGAAGTAAAAAAAAGAAAACGAAATTGTAATAATAAGGGTCGTTTGCACCAGAAAGTCGGTTAAAGTAACTTTAACTATTACTTTTACGGCGACGACGACCGTTAAACGTTCACATTTACTCCACACGCGTTACAATATAGTGTAAATTCATATTGTTATCGTTAAAAGGGTGGCTGATCTCGAAAAAATTATAGAAAAACATATTTAGCTTCTTTGGTCTACATTGGTTTGACGACTTTAATTTTAACCAGTCAAGATTTGCTGGTTACGGTTAACGTTAAAGTAACCGCCAAAAATGATTAAAGTAAACGTAATAGTAATAGTTACTCTAATCGGCCTTCTGGTGCAAACGACCCTAATAATATGTAATTATGAATTAATATATATTATGTTATTGAGTTTTTAAGAGTGCCCCATTATTGTAAAAGTCAACAAAAGACCCAACAATGGCAGGTGCAAGGCGTCTTTGTTATTCACACAATACCCTATTTAAGTAATTTGAGAGTTTTATTTGCAAAGTGCTTATAAGGCATTACGTCATGCTGTAGGGATCATTTCTGGGCACGTTCTCGGCCGCGATATCTGGTGATAATTCAGTCATTCTCAGAAACTAAATATGTAAACTCATTGAAATTTAAAACGATATGTAAAATATTGGCGAAAATTTATTTACATGGCAGTAGGGAAGGGCCGAAAAGAGTTGTAGAGAATTAATAAATATTTTGTCGAAAGATATTTTATCAAATACTCTTCCGGAACTTTAAAAAACGGTTTGACAGTCAAAGGAAGTGGTATAAGCGTCAAAATATATTTTTTATTGTAGCTCGGCATATGACAACACTCCGCCTGATGTAAATAAATCTAGAGTGCGGTTTATCAACTGCTACTACAGAGAAATTTATACGGGCAGCAGTTACCTCCGCTATGCCGGCTTGAGGAGACGAGTTGATTGATAGTGCACAGTCCATTGTTAAGCTGATAGTAAATTGGTGGAAAGGTATGCAAAACATGCAAAGGTATCTAGAAACATTCTTGATAATTTTTAATGGAGTGGCTCCTAGAGTTGAAAATTGTTTTATGGTCCGGTTCCTAACCTAACCGAATACAGGCATTATCTGTCAATCCGTCAATTAAGAACGCCTAATAGCATTAAAAGAGAAACAATGAAATAATATGTCAATGACAATGTTGACGCCTTATCAAGATTTTTGACATTAAATGTACTGCCGGCTTTGTGTCTACCGACCACAAGTAAAGCACACACAAAATCATACCACTTAGATCAACCGCACTCCGCCTGATGCTAAGCTAGAGTGCGGTTCATGAACGGAGACAACTGCAGTAAAAGATGGGGATCTGCAGATAGCAATCGCATGCGCTATGCCGGCTTTGTGAGATGCCTCTTCACACTGCGCTTGAAGGATCCCATGTAAGAAGGATAAACGTGGCTGGGAAGGTCGTTCCACAATTTGATGCAACAACAGAAAAAGATACCTTTTGGTCCACGAGGAGATCGTTTCGAATGTGAGGCGATGCTACGATCATCCGTACACATCGACCTCAAGGGATGTGAGATAGAAGGGATTAAATCTTGGATCTCCGCTGAGCATTCATGCTAATGCTAAGAGGGAGGCAACGTCTCGTCTGAGCTATTTCTGAGCTGAGTTCACGATCCATATAGCCCTGTGCTGAATTGAGTCAAGACCATATCACACGTACCTCGCGAAGCCATCCTGAAGGTGTGAACAGTACTCCACACACAACCGTATCTGCACTTTATACAGCAACAGACACTATGTCCGTGTGAAGTACCTTATTCAGGACTCCAAGTTTGCAGCGATCGAAGCAATATGACTTGTGTGACTCAAATCAGTGCGGACCTTTCATGTCCAGGAAGGAGAAGGCCGTCTGTTGCCACCAGAGGCGTGTTCAACAAAATAGGGTCGTCCCTATATCTATCCCGGAGGAACAATGACTTTTCCCTGAGAACGCAGGTTTGTGCGTCTTAGATATAGACGCAAACGTTTATAGATTAGGTTAAGAGATATAAATTTTAAAGAAATTATAATTGATGGATGGAAAAGGATGAATCGTAATGGCTGATAGTTCCACATACAGGGAGAGGTAGCGGCATTGTCATGCGCGCGGAGTGGTCCGCTGTGAGTATAGTTCTACTATTTGTGCTAGGACAGCAGATTGATTTAATTGATTTAAACACGCGGAAGATACCACGATCTTATACATCATACTATTTTTCTTAGTACTACTTTAATTCAACTTAATCATATATATAGACAGACAAAGGTTGGAGGAAATTCTGTATAATATTAATATGAAATAACACTATGCCTACATGTTTCACAGAGCGCAGTAAAAATAAACACTTACATCCATTTCAGGTGGGTCAGCACTTCGCTTGCAGCTCTTTCCCTCGCTATCTTGATGCATGTTGAACAGTTAGCGGGGCCTTTTTCGTTAGAGACCCGCAAACACCCCGAGCGCAAGCTACCGGCAAAATGGCTGGCTGTCAGATTACCACGGATTGTATAAAGACCCTAGACTATATAGAGATACTACGTTTGACAACCCAAATCAAAACCAAAGACACCTTTCAAAAGATAATTCTCAAAAGACAATCTTCAACATTAATAATGAAATATTAAACATAAATAAAACGTTAATTGCCATTCAATGGACGCCGTATATGAAAAATGTTCTAATAATTGAAATTTTTGGGCAACATCATATAATTAAACATAGACTATAAAGAATATGGCTCTACTCTAGAGGTCTATGGACGACGCTGACTACGAGCGCGATCGATGAGATCACAAGTTATCTGTGGTTGCTACGAGCGCTACGAGCCGGCCGGCCTTTCTTTGTTCGAAGTTTGTTTGCAATTTTCATTGCAGAAGATTCATTGCGTTTTTGTATTCTGCGTAATTTGGTAAAGCAGATTTAATCATAATGTAAGTAAAAGCCCAATAATTAACAAATTAATAAAATAATGGCGATAATTGTAACTTTTTTATTTTAGGGATCTGCCTGGGGAAGACGAAATAGAGACGTTGAAGACGGATTTGATATTTCTGCTGATCTTCTCGCCCACCCCGATGACCGTGTCTAAGCTTGCATCTAAATACGAGTGTGTATAAATCGCGTCTCATTACGGTAGAATGAAGAACCGCCATATTGTCACTAATTGGAAATTTTGAAACAGCTCATTTGCTGTAGTTCGTAAATTAATGACATCAAAACTCTTATTGGTAGCTTAGATGTATCATGGCAAGGGTCACTTATTGGTCTTACATACTATGCGCTTGTTTGCAGGACTGTGTACGGCGAGCCTCTGCCGTTTCTAAAGTACCAGTATCCAAATCCTTTGAAGTTCCTCAAGGAAAAGTGCAGCGGGTCGTTCATTGTAAGAATTACTACATTAATAAAATAACGAGAAATATACTACTTATAATAATCTGTTGCAGTTAGAAGGAACAACACCTGAAAATACGTTGGTGTCACCAGTAGTGCCAGACCGGTACATGGAAATGACTAAATTGTTGACAAAACAAAGAAAATTTCATGATGTAACCTGGTAAGTTATATAATTTGTTGTAATTGAAGTCTGAGGACCCATTCATAAGCAAATAAATATAAAATGTTACAATAATAATAATAATTTATAAATCAATGTAATCATAAATGTTCTTATCACTTTCAGCTTGGGCCCGAGGGGTCCTGTGTTTCAGAAGGACATTGAAAAGGCGGGAGGCATGAAAAAGTTCATGGAGACGAGGATGAAGAAGGCTGAGGAGAAAAAGACCAGAGGGAAGATCAGTATAGAAGACCTGAGGAGAGAGGCGGAGGCTAGGAGAGAGGCGGAGGCTAAGAGAGAGGCGGAGGCTAAGAGAGAGGCGGAGGCTAAAAAAGAGGAGGAGCAGGAGCGCAAGAATGAAATGCTGAAGAAAAAGCAGAAGGGACAGAAAGGCAAGAAAAATCAGCTCAAAAAGTCAGCTCCTGGTAAGAAAGGTAAGGCCAAGAATGACAAAGAACTCCAAAATGTGGAGAACACACCTAAGGAAGGACACAAGGAAGAAGAGCATACTGTGTCCAACAAGAATAGAAAGAAGAAGGCCAAAAAAGAAAATAAGAACAAAGAATGCAAGAAGGAGGCGGAACTTAAGGAAGAACCTAAAGAAGTACCAGAGGAACCCAAGCAACTAAAATCAAAAGAGATGATGTTCTTCAACTTTCTCTGTTGGTTGGCACCATGGGTTCTTGTTTTCAGGAATGCATTCCGTCGCTTCCGTGCAGTTAAAGATGTGTAAATTGGCATCAATCTTATATTCTAAGTTTTAATATTCATTGTAACTCATCAAGTATATTGGTAAATAAATATTAAGACATAATAGCATTGTTTTCCTAATGTAGTTGGCTATAATATACAGATGTCCCAGGATCCTATGTTGGATGCATATCTAGTCATCTTCTTGCATTATTAGTTTTCCAAAGCCAGCCCGGATTAGAAATTATATATTAAATTCTCCATATGATAGATTCGAGCTAAATGTTAAGTGATACATTAGCTTTTTAAATGAAGTCAGATTATGATTTAATAATAAGAAAGGACAAACCTGAGGTAATGTTGAATTCCACTGCACAATGTTCACACATAAATTACTACAATTACCTATACTAAATGTAAAATTTCCTTTCAATCACGTTCAAAGGTTGAATGAATCTTCCTGTAACTTAGCATAGAATATGGACTAGATCTTCAGCGAACGTTTTAGCTTTCTATTTTATTTTGTATTAACATGGGAGAATGTTCAGAGTACAGCTATTCTAACCCATTTAAAGGCTCCTTAAGAATACAAAAGGAATGCTATTTTTAGTATTCACTACATTAATTTATGAAGGAAATGTGTATGACAATGGTTTTGGGATAATAAAATTAAACTACAAGTTAATTTAAAATGTGCAGAGGTAGAAGGTCGTGTTTATTAAACGATAGTATTATATTAGTATTTAAAACTACATATAATTCAACCACATTACTAAATCTCATTTGTTCACACCAATTAGTGTTTAAACTCCTTTTTTTATATATACAGGATGTCCCGTAAGTAGTGGTGTCAACGGTATTTTACAGATAGAGGGATTCAATATCTACAATATAATTTGGTGATTTTTTTATACCTTCTGGTTTAAATACTATTTACATTGAGTTTATTGGAATTCGCATAAAGTAATAATGAAATTTACACTTTGTTGCTTGTTTAACTTTGAAAAATTACTTTAATTAAAATGATAGTGAACTTATTATACGTTTTTAGAATCCGTGTGAATTGTAGACATTTTTAAAATAATGGTCTCCTAATCTTACGTACAATTTTTTTACACCAGCTTCGTTTAAATATTTTGCTTAAAACTTGATAAATTAAATCTTGTTTAGATTTTAATTTTTTATTTAATCATGGTTATTAATTGGTTACAACTAACATTTTAATTAGAAAGCCCTGTGTTTTCTCAACCCACCTAAATAAAAAGACCAGTGAAAATAATTGTAAACACATTTTTAAAACATTGTTTTATGATAAAACGGGGGAAAAAAATGATAATTCTTTAAAATGTCATAACTTTTAAACCAGAAGGGAGAAAAAAAATCACCAAATTATATTGTAGATATTGAACCCCTCTATCTGTAAAATACCGTTGACACCACTACTTACGGGACACATGTATAATAGATTGGCATGAATGACAACACTCCACCTGATTCTAAGCTAGAGTGCAGTTCATGAGAGGAAACTGCTACACATTTCTGCAGGCAGCAGTCGCCTCCGCCACGCCGCCTTTTAGATACGGAATGTTGCATCATCCATTAACAGGAAACAGTCCTCTCGTCATGCCCAATTACTTCCAAGCTGATCCCAAACCTCAATTAGATCACTGGTGTCCCACGACCCACTTGAAAGTGGTGGTACAAACACTAACAAGTATTTGTTTATTGACTCAAACAGCAATATGTTAATAAATGAGGTAAACACTTTCCTCCTCCAAAACAACTAGTCACAAAGTGTTCATATACATCTATTCCAAATATAATATAAAGATAGGTTTATACTCTTAAATACTGTCTTAAGAGTTATCACTGAATACCACTGTCCCCTGTCCATGGATTCTTTATAGATATGCTTCAATGGGCAGTGGGTCTAACTCTAGGAATTCTCAGTTCACAAACATAATTTACAACAGCTTTTAAACTATGTTTTATACAAAAATATATCTTGATATTGCAGACGTTATCACATATTTTATAAATATCACACTAAGGGCAACTGTGTCAACGCAGAAAGTGTAGCAATAAACCGATATCTATGGAATTACATTTTATAATTAGAATTAAATAAGTCCTTTTTTGTCCTTTTAGTAAATTGTGATGAAAATTGAACAGAAAAGCTCGAACAGCTTAATGGTTAGAACAAGGCAAAACTTGACAAATCGGAGGCTGTGATTGACTGTTTCTTTTAATTTTTTGCATGACTTTAAATAATAACAGTGATCACGCAAATAATAAGATAATTTTATCTAAGTTTTTCAGATTTCTAGGTACTAGATAATAGATTCAGTAACGTAGGTTTAGCAAAATTCTAACGGAATTTTCGAAAAAAAAAAACGACTATTATAACTCATTTGCCCACAATCACGCACCTTTATGAATACTTAATGAAATATTATTATATAACACATTGACACACAAAGAAACAACATATATTTCTAAAAATCACAGAATAATCTTTCAATATAATCTATGTATTTTGATGTTAATTTTAATATTGCTCAGATAAACCCTGTACATAATAAAATGTATCGTTTTTTGATCAGACATCAATCTTTATTTTATAATCATTATTGCTACTTTGTACAGGTTGTAATGTATGAAATTATGTGAAAATATTTACAAATTATGTTGAAAATTGAACAGAAAACATCGAAAACAGCACATGTTTGTTGCCGATGGAAAGATAGGAACAGCTGTGTAATTTAGTGGTCAGCATCCATGCGTAATGTGGAAGATGTGGATTCGACTTTCACCTAGCTACCTTTTGTGAGTGCATTAATATTTTTTATTCAATGTTCATCATATAATCACAAATTACTTATATATTTTATTACAAACACTAAAATTTGTTTATCACAGAAAAATAGGAATTTACAAACATATTTGAATATGTACATTTAGCTGTAAATATTTGTTCAACATTTATGACCTGCCGAGTTTGACTCGAGACAAACAAATTGTTTCAGATCAAACAAATACATTCTTCTATTTATTTTCATTTAAAAAAAACTATTATTATACTTTCTCTTTTCCAGCGCAACATCAAATTGCATTCCCAACATATATAAATCTTGAGATACTCAAATAAAAGCTCCAATGTTAGCTGTTGTGTTTATTCAAGTTGTCTCAGGTCGTTGCGAGGAATGATATTCATGAAAACATGGTACTATGCACAAATTATAGCTGCACTCAGGACAATGGAACTTTGTCTTCCTGCGTAATATTCTGCCGCATTCATCAAAAGTATTCCAGCAATAATTGCAGCTTAATGCCGGTCCAGATCTCATTACAGGACAGTGACTAGCGCGATATGTCAATGTTACATCACTACCCAACTGAAACACACAATATTATTTTTTATAATAGCTCAGGATATGACAACGTTCCGCCTGATGTTAAGTTAGGAATGCGGTCAATCAGCAGAAACAACTGCATCGCCGGGAGACGCAAATTTCAATCACAAATGTCCAGCTCTGATGATGCACAATTCTCTCCCTAAACCAAGCTGCTATAGCTAATATAAAACCGACTACAGTGTAAACTCTATATAGCGACACTGAAGGGACTGCGCATTTTATAGCGTTATAGAGTTGTCGTTAAACGTGGAGAAGAAAAATCAATACTATTTTACTAATATAATATGATTTACCAATAAAGTACATATAACATTATGCATAACAACCTAACGACAGAATCTTCGATCCGTATGATGCTGACAGTCAAGGTAAATACGGGCTAGACAATAAAGCAACAAAATAACAAACAAAAGAATGTACACAGCAGCAGTTCTTAATAATTTTGGCAACTGGAAAGTACTGTTTATTGTTAATAATAAGGACATATTGTGGTCGTTATTTAGAGTTGGTGTGATGCTGCATAGAGTGTATCATTGTATGGACAACAATGTAAACCAACCATAGTCAGGTAGTTTCGACATTTTAAGGAGTTTGTCGTTAAATCGAGTTTACACTGTATATGATCTATTCTAGCCCACGTTCATGTAGCCTAGCTAAGTAGTCAGAATCTATGGCACACTACTGCTCTCTCTCTACACACCATATTCATTTTGACTAACTTCATGCATCTCGCCCATTCTTTTCGAATTACTGGTTCCTGTGTTAAATTGTGAATGGAAATAATTGTCACGCCTTTTTCCCACAGGGATAGGCAGAGACAACGGAACACCACTTACCACGATCCTGACACAACACCCTCGCTTCCTTCACATCCACAATTCTCTTCATGCACGCCCGACGGTTATGGGCACTATGCAGCCCAGCTTTCATGAGGATGTCTCCTATTTGATCAGAAAACACCCTCTTGGGTCTGCCTTGTTAAACGCATCCATTCGCATCAGATTTATATATTCCTTTCGTTAATCTCCTTTCATTCATCCTTTCCATGTGCCCAAACCATCGAAGCATTCCTTTCTAAAACCTCATCACTACATCATCTTTCAAAGCACATCTATCGCGCACAACACTATTCCTCATTCTCTCCGCTATCGTGACTCCACATACCCTCCTTAATGACCGCATTTCTACAGCATTAATCCTACTCTCTTGCTTCTTCTGCTTGAATTTGGGTATCATTCACTTCCATACATTAATGTAGGAACAAAAGTTAAAAATTAAATTTACCTTCTCTGTTTTAATCGACTTTCCTACATGCTGTTGTATAATTGTTGATACTCTGGTTGGTCTTGGTTCATTCGGTTTCACCTTGCTGGTTGATTGCTGAAAATTAAAATCAACTGTTCTTTATTACCTTACGACACATATTATTACAACTATAAAATAATCTCTTTAAATATTAGAAAAGAATCACACATTCTCAATTAGGCAATTGTTTTTATTGTTAGTTACACAAAATTATGACCCAGGCAATTTTTTTATATGTACTATATATTTTTATTAAAATGAAGTTTTGGATGGAATGAAGTGTAATATTACCTTAAATAGAGGAGGATGTGAGGCAATTTTTTTAAGTGTAGGATGTGATGATCGCATTAATAGTGGTTCAGACGTTCCTCGGAGCAAACTAGATCTGTCTACAGTGCCAAGGTCATTGCACACATTTTCTTGACGATACAACTTCTTGCTGCGACGATTTACACCAGAAACACCACCTATAATTAAACAACTAAAAATTAATTACAGTGCACATTTCAAAAAAAAAAACTGAGTTTTGACAAACCGTTATTAGCTGTTTTTATTGTCTCTGGTTATTAGCATCTGTCAAAATACAGCGTGTCAAAGCAAAGTAGTGTCAAGACACTGTGGTGCGGTTTTTTTTAAATAATTTGTTTTACGGCTCTGACAAGTCATTAGCCCAGTCACTGATAATGTTCGTTATATTTATTGATATATTTTTGTCGCGCCCGGTGGAAATTAGGCCAAGCAGGATAAAAACATATAATATCTAAACTCAATACATTCTTTTACGTAATAAAATATTATATTAATGAATTAATACCGGGAATCGAACCCGAGACCTCCCGTGTAAACCACGGCGTCAGAGGCCGTCAATTATTTTTATTCACGCCGCCTGAAATATTACCAAAGTTTATATTTAGTTAAATAGCAGACATACTCTTTTAAATCAACCAAATAACATTACTGTGCAATTTGAATCAGGATTAAAATAAGTACATAAATATTTATGCAAAAACGTTTATTAGAAAAACAAAAAGAGATCAAATTAAACATCTTTCTCATAAACTAACAAAAAACACAATATTTGATAAAAACACCAGCACTTAAAAATTCGGCCGGAGTGGCTTAAAAAAAAACGACCCTGCCAGTGCTTACATGATTTAATATATAAAAGAGAACATAAATTACAAATATCCACATGCGTGAGATCAAGTATAGATTCCTAATTGCGAATCTAGACCTCCGTTTACGTTAAAAAAGAAAAAGTCGCCACTCATTGCCACATTCAACAATTCCAGTTCGACCAAACAGGAGACTAATGATACTTGAGCTCATTTCATATATATCTAGACACCGTACATGGCAAATGAGTACCAGGGATCTAATTGAAAACAAAATATATGAGATTTGACATTTCACTGTCACCCAAATCATAACGAAACGTCAAACATTTTGTTGTCGATTCGAGTAAAGTAAAGTAAACAAAAGAAGTACAGTGTCTATAAATATAAATCGAGCTTTAAAAGTGTCAAGTAAAAATACGTTTAAAAAAATAATTGTAAAATAGCATACAGTCTTAATTAAAAAAAATTGAATATTTAGAAGTAAAAATAGCACCAAAGCTATGGGACACTGCTTTACTACAGACAGTCACTACACGATATCACTGAGTGATTATTTATAGTGCAATTAATCAATTCCTCATATAATCAACAGGGGCTTCAATTGGCAATACACACACAATTTTATATACACATACATCATGCACTTACTAAAGCTACATAAAATAAACTATATATTATCACAGTATCAAATAAAATTATTACTAAGATATGTTGTACCTTATCACTAGTGAGATGGATTTGATACGAATGTATGAGCCACTAATATTTTTACAATTATAATAATACTGTGCTATTGGTAACATAACAATATCTCCATTCAAACACAAATGTACTTGTAGTTGAGCTTTTTTATACCTACTATAATAACACATCACGCATTAAATGCAAGAATAATAAACTTAATCCTAATGTCAGTCTTTAAACCAGACGAAGTACGGCCATGTACCATAATCATAAACTATCACATTACTCGACCTTAACATCGGCATTATATGAAAGGCAAAAAAGAACTTTACATATAAATGCATAACCCTTTAAATTAAATTAAACAAAAGGCACATACTATCTTTTGTTTAGAACGGCTGTATACAGCTTACAGCGACAAGATACAGCTCCTGGCTATATAATTTCATTTTAGTTTAAGCGGATGTTAAAGTAAACGTGTAATGTGCAGCCGATATGTCAAAAAGTTAATTACTACAATATGTACATAAATTAAGATAAACTAACTGTTAAAGAAAAGATTTGACTATTTTCTCATTCCAGTAAAGTACAATAACTGTGTTTATATTATTGTTATTATATTCTTCTTCATGCTTCAGCATGCATACAGCATTTTGGAAAAAAATAAAGTATGTAAAATGTAATATTAATCAATTGGTCATTTCATATTGTAGTCTGGGAGACAGCGCCAATGAACTCTCTAAATTTTTATTGTATTAGAGTGTTGATATCTATCTAAAGTTTGCCCAAATTTATCTAATTTGTCATACTAATTATGTACATATAAACTTGATAATAAATAATTGATACAATATTCCGTCAAACCATCATCCTCACTGGTACAATTATTCTTGTTTTCGTGGGCGGCGTGCAGGACCCTGCCTATGTACGGGATACCCCAGACGGCGGTACTCGAGCCAGAGCGTTCTGTTGTTGACACCGTAAATACGAGCCGCTTTACAGAACCCCATTTCGCCATTACGGATCACTTCTAAGGCCATTTTAAAGTTTGGTTCATTACGTGGCTCCCTTCTTCGAGCCGAGAGATTCAGTCGCTTCCTTCTCGCTGCAAAGAGAATAAAACATATTTTAAAAATCACCAACGGACAATCAAGACTAGATGACAGAAATATGGTTGCAAAATAAGTGCTGCATGGTCATGGACAAATAATGTGCATAAAATACCATTATAGACAATTTGATTAAACAAAATAATTTGAAACTAAAAACGGGGTGATGAGAATAAAAAAGGAAGTGAACTCATCGACATATCTATAAACTTACATATTTACACATTTATTTTTCACTTAATATATTTGATCATTTACACAAAAAGTTAAAAAGGGTCATAAAAATTGTTTTTAAGGTTGAACTAATGTAGCATTTGTCGAGTGTCTTTAATTTTTTTACCACGTCAGTGACCAATCTAATGAAACGCTGCTTAATTTTGATTCCTCCTTAAATAACTTGTTTTTGTTTGCAACATCTTTTTATAAGCATTTAACCACCACTTTAGATTTATTTTCGACAGTGATAAATTAGTGGTTTTTCATAATAATCTCTTCACTTCGTAAGTACATGACACCCAAGTCAATACGGCTTATTCCAACTAGTTCTACACGTGCGATCTTGCTTAACTTTTTCACAAATGACATACAGACTTTATTGAGAACAATTAGATACATTATTTACACCAAATTTCTCGGAATGATAACGTGTTCTCCCGCGATGTATATATGTAATCCGGTATAAGAAAATCGGTACTATAAATGGAACCCAGTAAACCAGCCAAGTATAGGAACTAAGCAATAATCTGTAACTCGGTAAAACTTTTGTTTCAGGAAGCGTTGAATCGAACCGCAAAATTTTGCTTACCTATATCTTCTATGTTGTATGTGTCAATCGGATGTCGAGCGTTTTTCTGACTTATTTGCGTCGCAATAGAGTGCGATTCGTTTCTAGTGGACGCCGACCTTAATAAATATATAAATAATATATGAAAGTAATTACTTACCAGACGGCGGGGTGTACCTGGTCTCAAATGAATCGTTCGGGTCTTCAGTTAAAATAATCTGTAAAAAATGTACATTGAATTTAGTTTATATACAGTTTGGAAAGTTAGCTGGCTGCCCTGGATGGGAGGTGCCCTAAATATTAAATATAGCAATAAAAAGCCATCATCAAACACCCCGCTTTGAAAAACGTGAATGAAAAAATTTATGTAACAACCGTGAAGTGACTTTGTCGCGTTTCGGGAATAGTTTGAAAGTAGCCAGGTATAGCGAGAGCAGTGTGCACTGTCAATAGATGGTACATGCTCGTCTCCTCAAGCCGGCATAGCGGAGGCGACTGCTGTCCGCACCGGTTTCTCTCTGTAGTAGCAGTTGTTTCCATTCATGGACCGCACTCTAGCTTTACATCAGGCGGAATGTTGTCACATGCCGAGCTACAATAAAAAAAAAAAAAAAGAATGCGGTTCTACTTATTTTTAAGTATAAAACAATGTTTCCTTTTCATTTTTTTTTTGTCACGACATGTGACCTCGTCTGGCCTGATGGTAAGCGCAGAGGTCCATGAGCACTGACGATTGGAGGATCGCTAACACGGTGGCTCCAGTCACAAAATCTCCTATCTTAAATATTTAGGATACCTCATCTAGATATTGGTTTAAATATCAACCCCGTATAATAGATGATGTTTTAAAAAAGTACAAACCTCTGGAACGATTTCCACTGCAGGAGAGTCACCGCTAATAGTCACGGATAAATTACTGTAATCATAAAATAATATAAATCTAAAGGTTTCTCACAAATGTATTAACACAATGATCTTAGGTGGGAAGTATTATTGGTCGGGCAATCATCTAAATTCTCTTTACGAAGCAATAATAATAAAAGTCAATACACATACAGGATGGGTGCAGGACGGGTCGTGTTTTTCACTTGAGACGTGCAGGTCAATTTTATGCAGTTTTCTTAACATGTTCATTTAACAAATTATTATACACTCGAAACATACTACTATTGATGTAGATGTGTATGAACATATTCTATGAGTTTTTCATTCGGATTCATATGATCTTTGTTAATATTTCACAAAACGTGCGTCAGTCCACGCACCTATAGGGGATTACGTGTATTACTACCAATACAATATGACCGCTCCCGAAAAGAGTGTTTGGCGCGCTTTTGCTCAGGAAGGTTGAGGTATTTTTTATCCCTTTCCTTAATTAGTTTAGTGGTTATTATTGTGTAAAATTGGTGTTATTTTGCGTAATTTTGGTAAGTAATTTAAGCGGGTTTTTTTTTTGTGGTTATTCCATGCCGTGCAAACGCTCTTATTGAGACGTGACCGAGCGAATTGCTGCTAAATTCTCCAAGAAAGCATCAAATTGTAAAACACCATTGCAATTTGATGCAAAAACATCAAGAATTTACTACTGAACATTGGCAGAATTGTCATTGTTATGACATCTGAGGCCATTTGACAAAAGAAGAAGAAGACAACCGCTCCTGACCCATCATACTGTGTTGTGTTCTCCATATAAATACAAGGAAGGTGTACCCGCCGTACTTCCACGCACCCGATCTTTGTGTGTATTAGGTAATAGATACAGAGATATTCTTCATTATAACAAGTAACTTTAAAAAATAACTATAGTGGGAAGATTCGAGTAAGTAAATAAACCTACCTCATCCTGTCTTCCGATATTGATGGATCTGTAGTGTTCATAGTTGGTCTGTATGGTGGTATATTCATCGATTGGCTACTGTATGCTGTACTTCTGGACGAGCTTAGAAGGGTCTCATTTTTTACACGTGGTTCTTCAGCATTGCAGATATTATTAATATCCAAATGGTCAGCATTCTCCATGATTCCTTTAAAATATATACATATTGAGGCAGAACCGATGGAGCAATTGGTAGTGGAAAAAAGTACATGCATGACATTTATTTACAGCAGTTGCTGCTTTCTGCTTATCCACTTTATTGGGCCCACCTACTATTTTTTTTTTTTTAATTTTATTGTAGCTCGGCATGTGAATACTCTCCGCCTGATGTAAGGGTAGAGTGCGGTCCATGAATGGAAACAACTGCTACTACAGAGAAACTTATACGGGCAGCAGTCGCCTTCACTATGCCGGCTTGAGGAGACGAGCATGTACCATCTAAATTGACAGTACAAACTCCTCTCGCTATACATGGCTACTTTCAAACTGCTTCAGAAACTCAATGTCATTACACGGGTGTTACATTCGAAAGTGGTGGTACTAGCCCAGGACGGCAGTCTGCCAACCACTCTTTAACAGTGCCTATAGGCACTGAGCGACGAAAGTACATATAACAAAAGTTACATCGGTATTGGTCAGAATTAGGGAGGTTTGAACACAGGTCTCATCGATCATGAGTTCACCCGTCTTACTGCTAGACCATGGCTATTAATATTATTATTAAAAAAGACAATGTATTGCAATCTTTTATGAATACCTTTAATTTTGAGAATTTTTCCAGTCGTCACTATTTTTTTAAGGCGGTCTAAGGCCACGTTTACTTCACCAAAATACATAAAGTCCACAAGAACTCTCAGATCCATAAACGAAATGTCGTGGATTAATATAACGGGGTGCCCTGTGCTTTGAGTAAAGACATCCTGTAACAATAACAAAAATATGGTGGCGTCATAGTATTATTAGGAATAATGAGACTTACCAGTAGTAAGCGCTGATGGTAGTACTGGAGGGCGAATAATATGACTAACGGAAATTTAGCAGACAGTGCACTGTTGGATCGAGAGGTTTCTTCTTATATTATTAATACAATATAATATATAGATTAGTGGACACTTAAAACGTTATAACAATAGTAGTTCTTCCTTTTGCGTACTTTTCAACATCTGGCAGATTTGTTCTCCAAAGACAACCACTAGTGTCATTCTAATATTTTTTATTTAGATAGGTTGGGTGTAGTGTACAGCCTTATTGGTTGACACTATTATCCAATCTTAACAAGTATGACAGAAGGATAAGAAGTTTTGAGTTTTAGCGGCAGTTAGGGGCAACCGTGAGAGTCCCTAAGGGATTATAAATGCTATGTTTAGCTTATTTAAACAGAACTCCAGTTGAATTACTTAATATTGCTGAACATTTATTTATATTGTTGTCAAAGTGAAACATTCTCTAAGGGACTGATGCCCTTTCCTTATACAATTATAGTAAGCACTTTATAAATGTCTGTTAAAGAGATATTTTTCTCGTTAAACTATCATAAACAAATGTAGTATTTATTGGTACAATATTATAAAAGAAAACACGTAATAAAATATAATATTTAAATAATATATGTAATAAGTAACTTTTCCAAGTGATCACAGCCTTTTTTGGCGAATGTTAATCAGAAGGAAATAAATATTCTTTTATTAAAAATTTATAATTCCAGTTGTTTTATATGTATTGCCCATTAACTAATATAATGATTATTTTCATATGTGATACAATCAGTACCTGTTAGTAGCAGCAATAATGGTCTCTTTTGGCATTAGGTTAGCATATCTTATTATAAATATTTTTATTTTATTGTAGCTCGACATGTGACAACACTCCGCCTGATGTAAAGCTAGAGTGCGGTCCATGAATGGAAACAACTGCTACTACAGAGAAACCTGTGCGGGCAGCAGTCGCCTCCACTATGCCGGCTTGAGAAGACGAGCATGTACCATCTAGATTGACAGTGCACACTCCTCTCTTATACCTGGCTACTTTCAAACTATCCCCGAAACGCGAGAAGGTCACTTCACGGGTGTTACATTCGAAAGTGGTGGTACTGCCCCAGGACGACAGACTGGACAAATAACCATCATCAGTCTGCCTACCACTCTTTAATAGTGCCTATTAAATAATATAAATAAATAAAAAAAAAATAACACTTACCAAAAAATAATTACTGCAAGCACCCAGTACGACACGGTGTGCCGGTATTTGCTGTCCCTCGGCTGACAGGGCGCAGTCACAGAGCATTCCATTATTCAAAAATACAGTAAAAGCACCAATGAAATTGGGTTGGTGATTAGCCCAGCTTAGTTTGTAGTGCCTCTCGCTGTCTTGCACCTTAAAAATGAAAAGTAACAATTTTTGTTAAACATTATACAATATACAGGATGTGATTGATACCTTGGAGGGCAGAGGGGCATGAAATTAAATGCCTAATAAAAAAAGGTATATTTTTTTATTTATTTTAACACTAATTTTAGAATACTTTTGTTAAAAGTTAAAATAGTTAAATACATTTCAAAATACAGTAACACCCTGCTTTACGCGACCCTGTTATCGCGGTTTTGGTTTTACGCGAATTTAAAATTTCGTGATAAAATGCCTCTTTCAAAGATTTATTCAGGTTTGGACATATTGCAGAGCATAGACAGTGACCGTGTGTGATGACCGTGTTTTAACCATGTATTAATCGGTAAAAAACAGTGTTGCGTGTTATGAAAATATTTTACAAGAACGTAAATGAAATGCAACCAAGGAGACGTAAAAAATGCATAATGTGTTTTTAGAATTAAAGTATGTATTAATTTGCATTTTGTACTGACTTTTGGTTATGCTTAAACGTGACCCCCTTATACGCGAATTTCACTTAACGCGAGTTTTTGTGGAACGTATTCCTAGCGTAAAGTGGGATATTATTGTAACTAGAATAATTGGGAAATTTCAAACAACTTATAACACCGGACTTAAATTATGTAGGTAATAACTAATAAAAATATACTTACACTAGAAACTTCACTTGAGCGCCGAGTACTCATTCTGAATCTGGAAAAAGATTTTTTTATAGATTATAGATTTCATCTGTTATATGTACAAAATAAATAAAAATATATATTGACTACATTTTCAGCTATTTTCGGGTAGTAAGTACTATCACATTTTGGGATCAGCTTGGTAGTCGGGTACAAAGAGTGTGCCTTGCCAATGGATCATGCACATTTGTTTACTCCTACTGCCATAGCAGAGGCAACAAATTTTCATATGAATTATTAAACTCACAACGCATTTGAAGAAGTGAGGTGCTTGTACAAGACATTAGTTAAAGCGAATTGCAAAGAAAATAGATGAAAAATGCGTCAGTTGCTAGGATAACTCGTCGTCCCAAATACCATTGGACCTGACGTCCCCGTGAGCTTTGGCTTTAATACAAATACCTTTTTTTAACTTAGTATCAAAACATATAATACATTTCTTCAAATACTAGTGACAAGCGCTATTATAATGTAACACGCGTCACTGACAATGCCGGTTTCCTAGTTTACAAACGTTACAGCACATGTTGGGAAATGCATCGATTTATACTTTATGAATGAATACTTACAAAAATCTAATTTCGATCAAATTAAATGTAATTATATATTCCTTTTCTTTAGTAAATCAAATGCAACGGCGGCAGCTGTACGAGACATCGACCATCCCAAACAGAAACAAATACGCGCACGACAAAGCCACGCCGATTTGAAGTTCAACAGTATACAGTTGGCAGCATTGGCATAGGCCAATGTTTCTTTGGGTCAGTGTTGTCAACTGTTTTGCAAAGACAAGAACCACCAATTTATTTTTTATTTGATTTACGACCCCGCGTCTTTATTTAAAGTTTATCAGTATAATGAGCCAATGTTACGATTATGTTTTGTTTTTTTGTAGTGTTTACAAAGACTTTTGGCATTTGCAAATAATTTATTTAGATTTATGTGTTTTAATGATTTGATCATTATAGAATATAGAAAAATAACCATAATGAGCCTATTTGTTGTAATTTCGGCCTACATATGCACGCTGATTTCTCGGACAAATCATAAACAACTGTGTAGATAAAAGACAAAGGACCAACCTAACAATTTGTCAAATACAAGTGTCAAATGTCAATCGCAAGTTTGTCAAATATCTTTTCTTTGGAGTATTTGGCGCGCTTTTGCCCGGGAAGGTTGAGGTGTTTTTTATCCCTTTCTTTAATAAGTTTAGTAGTTATTATTGTGTAAAATTGGTGTTATTTTGCGTAATCAAGCGCTCCTATTGGTTGAGATATCTTACATTACGTTGTTACGGCTTGAATGTAATATTGTACTCTCAGTATTTCAGTACAGCTTCAATTTCTTCTTTTCCTTTTTAAATTAGATAATGTTATTTTTACGGCCGAGATTTTAAAATATTCAAATGAAACGGTCCTATTGAAGGAGATGTCTTACTTTATGCGGTGAGCGCGTTTTTAATATTCACATGCCCTACGGTTGTTATTTTTGTTCTTACATTTCTGAATAGATGGCGCTGCAAAACATCAACAGCCATTCTTGTGACCTTCGCGCATTTTTTTATAAAGGAGACCATTCGTATTGGTCTTATTTTTATATAAAAAATGCTATGTATTGTTAGTAGTGGTCATTTTGAGCAACTTTCATTATGGCATAAAACCTGTAGGGTCTGTTATAAGGGTGCAAAAAAAATTAGTTTAGTTGGCCGGTTTAGTTTAGTCATCCCAAAAAGAGTGGTAGGCAGACTGATAGGTCCACCGTTCTGGTATAGTACCACCACAAGCGAATGTAATACGCGTGAAGTGACCTTGACACGTTTTGGTTACGGTTTGGATATAATGAGGAGGTATAATGAAAGGAATGTGTACTTTTAATTCCTCAAGCCGACATAGTGAAGGCGCCTGATGCCCGCAGAAATTTCTGTGTGCTAGTCCGTTCATGGACCACACTCTAACATCAGGCGGATTGTGGGATAGGTAACAATAAAATAATGGTAGTGGTATCGATTCTGTTGTACACTCGACTAAACAGTATAAACTAAAATTTTAAACAACTTACTTTAGTCATAAAGTCACATCGGACTAAATTTAAATTCTTTATAGAACTAAAACGCTGTTAAGGTTTATTTGCATCAAAAGTTACTTTAACTATTACTTTTACGGCGACGTAACCGTTAACGTTTACATTTACTTCACGCGCGTTGCACCATCATCGTAGCGCCTATCATTTTTGACGCTAACTTTAACGTAACTGTAACCAGCGAATCTTGGCTGGTTAGCCAAATGTGTTTTTCTATTATTTTTTCGGTATCAGCCACACTTTTAACGATAACAAAATGAATTTACACGATATTGTAACGCGTGTAGAGTAAATGTAAACGTTTAACAGTGTAGGGAATTGAACGATTAGTATTGACAATAAAAAAGTATTTTAAAACATAATATTATATTTAATCAAAAATAAACTAAGTAACTAAATTACAGCAAACTAACAACTAAATACTATTTTAACATTTAGATGGTGTCGTCATTAAAACTACTTATTATGGTTAACAATAATAATAATAATATAACAGTAATAAAAACAAAACGTATAATAAATCGTAGTACTGTTAAAGGAAGTCTACGCCCTATTATAGTTTGGTTCAATTTTATATTGTAGGCTTGTTGATTTATCCTTCGCCGATGGATGTGAAAGTGAAACGTTCTACAACGTTCTAGAAACTGAAGCGTAGACTTTGTTTAATCGTACTACACATATACATAAATAAGAGAACAACCAAATGCTAGAAATAATGAAGAAATTATCTATACTCATATTTTTATTTTTGTGTAAGATTCATAAACGATCGGTTATTTATTTGACCTTGCCCTAAGCACGAACCAACCTTCGCTTTTCGAAGAGTTCGCTTCGAGCACATTTCGTTGGCAACACCACATCAGAACTGTCAAAGAGATACTTTGTTGGTGTAATATTCTTAATGGCGTAAAAATCAATTGTTTAATATAAATAACAAGTTTTAATGTATCTTTAGGCAATTATTTTTAAGACGATTTTTTATTATCACACCCAACGTGATATCTCTCTTGACTGGGCTGTGGTGTTGCCAACGAAATATGCTCGATGTGAAGCTCTTCGATAGTCGAAGAGTAAGTTGAAGATAGCCGAAGTATCGTTTACGATATTTACAACATAAACAACGAAACCTTTTAACATTTACATTTAACTAAAATTACCACTAAATGCTCCCTTCAGAGGCCTGTGTAGAGTTTATATTTACGCTCTTAGGGCGAACTCTCCACCAATGGAATCGTTTAATTTGAATTTTCTTTAACCTTGTGGTGAACATAATATTGTAAGGACTTGAGAGTTTTCACTGATAGCGTAAATGTAAATTCATATTCGTCCGCAGAAATAGAGAGATGCTGGGGTTGCCAACATTTCTCTGCGGATTATAGTATTTACTATATAAAAAAAAATAGTTCGTTAATTCAACTAATTCTGTACAAACGAAGCCATTTTACTGTAGCTTGGTTAAAAATAAGGATACATGTATTTTGGGCATGTATAGGTTATATGCTTGTGTAGGTATATATTTAATCAAATTATCGAGAAATAGAATTAATGTAGGCGGTTAGGTTACATCGTTCGTTTTTTGGCAGTTGTGATTTACTTTATTTAAAAGTACCTAAACCTGATTTGTATTCTTCTACAATCTACAACATCCTTACAGTTAATCTACAGTCCAGAAAATTATCTCGTTGTAAAAACATCATTGTAATTTCTATACAAGTCTTAGGAAACTACGTCTTATTTCAGTATTATATGTGTGCTGCAAGCTCTATAATAATGGTTACAATAAAAACAAAAGAACTTAAGTTTGTTTTCAATGTACGTCATGATAGCAGGACCAAATCCTGCTATAATGATATGAATTTAAGCATTTGCGTTAAAAAATATTTTTTTTATCAATAATGAGGCACTGTTAATTATTACTAGGGGATTTGTTTGATGTATACGAAGTTCAGAAGAAAAAAAAATCTATTTCAGAAAATAATATGTAAAATGCTTGCTTATACAGCAAGCCTAAATTATCCACCCTTTGGCTCTAACTATAACTATTCTTTTGGAGGGAAATCGGTAACTACACATACTTTTATTAAATGTAGGTACTATCAGCAAAACTTTCGCTGTAGCACTTTAGAAAATAGTCGCTTGAGTAAGGGGTACTTTTATATAAAAAAAAAATATTTGAGTAAGATTTATATGAGTTAGGTATCATCGATAACTAGCAGGTATCGGAACATCCCTATTTAGAGGAGAATGGGACACCCTCACGTTCATTTTTTCATAATTAGTGATGTAATTTTGATTATAAACACATTTTCACTACTAATTGTATATGAGATTTTTTTAGTTCCTTCTACTTTGACTATGTGTAATATTTATGAATTTTATTGGACATTTTGTTGGACAAGAAGAATAGAAATATGTGTTTATGTAGTAGGTTCTTATATAATATAAAAATCTAGATAAACGTGACCCAATATTATTTCTAAAGATAAATCCATAATGGATTGTACAATAGGGATTAAAATACAGTATTAATATTATGTTAAATATTATGTATGTGTTACTATATATTTTAATATAGGGTATGCAATAATAGTCATTAAAGTTAAATATTTAACGTATATAATAGCTCAGTAATAAGGAATATTGAGATAAAATTGACTCGCTATAATATTTAGTTTACTACGTAATATTCATATTAATATGAATTTATTTATGCATATATTTATTTATAATTCGTTTATAATTACATCTATAGGTAGGTAGTTTATTTTAAAGTATAATAAATCTCAAAAAACATCTGACATGCTCGTTGAAGGATTAAAGAATGTGAGAAGATACGTAATGGGTTTATATTTTACGTATAGGCCGCAATAATAGTTAACATAAACGTGATGTGGAGTGCCGTTCATGAAACGATAAAATTTTTACCATAGACAAATCTCCACCTGCCATATAGTTTTATACTTTTATACATATATTTAAAAAATTGGTTGTAGGCAATTCTCGTGTGAAGAGTAGAGGTCGTAGCGGTTTGTCTGTTCATGAACCGCACTCTAGCTTTACATCAGGCGGAGTGTTGTCGTATATCGAGCTACAATCCAATAAAAAAATGTAGTACACCTAAACCTTATAGATTCATTTATATCACTTTTTTAGGCAATAGGAAAACCTCAAAAGCAGTAGTTACTATTAGCTATAATATTTTTAATGCAATTCTTTACTTTAATACTATAGTTTTCATCTTGTGATGAAAACGGGACAATATTCTTTGTATGGAAATAGGCCATAGCTCATGAAATATATGTCGAGAAATAGATTAATAATTTTAATAACCTAATTCAATTTATAATTAATTTATTATTTTGGTTAGAATTTTATAGGTATAAATCAATTTACTAAAATAATTTGATTGTATATTATTATTTTCATGTGTAATATGATCAATAGAAATAAACGAGTATCTCCTTTATGTCAAAGTAGTTCATGTGTTTATTAAAAAGATAATTAAGTATGTAGTACTCATGCTATACCGGAAAATTATTATTAAAATAATTCAAACAGTTGTGTTAAACTCTTCTTAAATTCTATATCTTTCTAATTCAATCTATATAGCCTACTCACTCACACATACTACTTGTTTAATCACAACAATAACCACGCTTTCTGTCTACAATATTAAATTATAAAAAATGTATAGGTCGTGACAAACTTTATGGCGTCTCGGAAGTTGCTGCGGGCGCTATTTCACGCAGGTACAGTTTACACTAATAAAATTAAAAGTTAATTTTATATATGAAGAGTGGTAGGCAGACTGATGATGATTATTTGTCCCGTCTGCCATCCTGGGGTAGTATCACCACTTTCGAATGTAACACCCGTGAAGTGATCGAGGTACGAGTATAGCGAGAGGAGTGTGCATTGTCAATCTAGATGGTACATGCTCGTCTCCTCAAGCCGGCATAGTGGAGGCGACTGCTGCCCGGACAGTATTTTCTGTAGTAGCAGTTGTTTCTATTCATGGACCGCACTCTAGCTTTACATCAGGTGGAGTGTTGTCACATGCCGAGCTATAATAAAATATATATGAATAGAACATATAAAAATAACCTATATACCTCCCGAGATACCCTCGCTCTCGCGTTCATTGTGCCCCGCTGATACCTCAATTTATGTACTGCGTAGCGACTCCTACCTAACTTCGGAGCCGCCATACAGCTTGGTTCGTACTATAACAGGCTAATTGCACCAAATAAATATTATAATGAAAGTTGAACAGGTGAAATTGCATTAACGTACACTATTTAAAACCTAATTTACTCTAATAAGTTTACGATCTCTATCAATCCCCTAAATAAACCTATATCAATTGCAAAAATTGATCTTGCTAAATTAATACTTCGTTTCCACTTATTTAATTCAAACAAAAATATACTGTAGAAGCAATTTAATAAAAACGAAAATAGAATGAATATTGTTGTGACATAATTATTACTTTAAACTTCATAAATGACTTCTCTTTGAGACTACAAGACTTTGTAGTTTGTTTCAGAAATGCCATGTTGATAACTTTGTCGAGTTAATTAAAATAATAATGATATTTTTAAATTATAAAATAATGTTTATTTGGTATTTAAAAATTGGTAGCTTAACTTGTGAAATAAAAAGTTTTTAGGCTTGCAAAGAATGATATAAACTTCTTATTAAAAAAAAACCTTTTTTAAAATATCAATCTATTATAAAATCAACTTTTGCAATGATAACGGTCCCCTTTTTAGTAACTGAAAATTTGTTAGGTTATGTAAACGATTTTATTTCTTGTTGTCCTAATAAGGGCAAAGGATCGTTGCCAATTCGAGCTTTTTTCAGTAATTTTTTTTAAGACTCTAAAACTGGTGTCCACTAGGAAAAATGCAATTCGATTCAATGCGCCTATAGAGAACACTAGACTATAAAAAAAGTAGTTTTTGTTGTTTAAGATTCGTGTAAACGAATATATGATATCGATTTAAAAAAATGTAGTGAATACATTATTCAGATGTTTTATGGTGATGAACAAAATAAGTAACTAGTTACCTTATGTATTGTAAACGTTCGTAATGTGTCGAAAAAAATTAAGGCTACAGTACCACCATTGTACTCGTATCTAACTATTTCATTTAAGTTTTCAATTGTACTAGTGATGTTATCGTAATCAACTTCCAGATTAAAATTCACTAAACTCTAAAATTATACAAATTGCCACTCGATGTTTCGTAATATTGTTCGTTGTATAAATTTTAAGTTAATTACGATTAACTTTTTTTTATATTGTGGCCACTTGGAGTTATATATACACTTTTAATGTAATTAATAATAGCAGTTATTAATTTATATATAAATCCTAGTGACGTCACAAAATTACATGGATATTTTTAATGTAACTTTTCTGTCACGTATTCACTGTCCACGACACGTCTCAACACCTGAAAAAATACATAAGAAGTGCTGACCTTAGTATTAGGCGTGACAACTAGTCCTGTTCCACCAATAACGAACAAAAACTAACGTAAAGATATTTTTTTTAATTAGTGGTAGTTCCGGAACGCATACGAGACAAACAATATTTTATAGAAAATACATAACAATCTTTATTAGGATTTTCATATGTTTATTTTTTATTAAGTCACAATGGATACTTAACCACGCGGGTGCACCGCGCCCGCCCGTCGAGCAACCGTGAGCTGAATGACCAAAAACGTGATATAAGGCTTTCGCGACACCAGCTGTGTGCCAGTAGTTGCATTTACATTGTTTGTTTTAATGTAGTTTTGCGTTTTAACAAACAATGATATCACAATGTTATGTAGTTATTTTTGGACTTATAAATGTCATAAACAATCTCGGAATTTTTTTTTAAGTTTGTTAAAATTTTAATAAGTTTCGATTGTAACACCCGTGAAGTGACGTTGTCGTGTTTCGGGAGCAGTTTAAAAGTAGCCAGGTATAATGAGAGGAGTGTGACTGTCAATCTAGATGGTGCATACCCGTCTCCTCAGGCCGGCATAGTGGAGGTGATTGCTGCAATTGTTTTCGTTCATTGACCGCACTCTAGCTTTACATCAGGCGGAGTGTTGTCATATGCCGAGCAACAATAAAAAAGTGTATAAATTCGTCTTCACTTCTTATAGTTCACGGGATTGGTTTATATCTTTTTACACCCTGTGTTTAAGAAGATGAGGAAAAGCGTCGTGGACAATGAGGCTAATTAATATAAATATTTCTTATTATTAGGCAGTATAAAAATATATATTTTTTTAATTTAATATTTTTCGTTACAGATGTGAAAATTATTTAGTTATTCTGTTTTAATATAATGAGTTTAACTCTGCTTTTGGTGTTAATATATCAGTTACTCGTAAATATTATTATAACATAATTTTTGACTGAATTATCACCACGACAGTCTACTTTCTTTTAATGTTACTAGTTTTTTTTTGACGTCATTTCAAAGCAATCTGGTCCATTCACTGATGTTTAATTTTCTTGAAGAATGTATTTCAAATAACTAATGTTTATGTTTATAGTTTATTATTTTATGTTGTATATCATATATCGCGATGGCTGAGAGTGTGTGTGTTGACAGAAATCTAACAATAATAATCCTAATGATATCACAATACAGGGATGTTTGGATGTTTATCTCCCATTCACGATTACATAGCTGAACCGATCTGGATCAAACGGTATCCAAAACAGATTTAATATCACAGGCCTGGGTACCTATATCTGACAAAGCATGCAGCTGGTCGTGAACAGGGTTGGTGGGAGCTCCATGTAATAGTGTTATTAATAATTTGTTTTGCCTTTTTTGTAGATTTAATCCAACGCGTTACAGCGCGTTCGTTTACACCCAATAGTTTACAATAAACAGTATAAAATTTAAATTTTACTGTATATTACGTACATATTAATGGAATTGAAGAAAGCGGCGCGGCGTATAAAATATGATTTTGTAATTTTATTTGCGTGTATTTTTTTTCTAGAGTTACAAAAGAGCACATTTATCAAATATTGCGGTTTTTTTTTGTTGACCATACAGGCATATTAAATGGGAGACACGAATAGATGCGCCAGCGCCGTCCTCAATTTGACCGAGTAGTATATAATAATCTATCTAGATGTTATCATATCTGAATGCATAATCTACTGTTGAAATTGTAATAACAAAAACATTCTAATTATTAGTTGTATGCGTGAGGATATCTTGTATGTTTTAAAAATGTTACAATAAAACAGTAAATATATTTCTAATTTGGATATACATATAAAATCTTTATTTCAAATATACATATATTTGTTTTTTTATTATAAAAATAATTGTTCGTTTGTACTATTTCCTCTTACGAGTAATAAACCTAAACTCTTTTTTTTAAAAATAATTATAGTATCTATATTAGTTTCACTAGCCAATTTTAAATTCGACTGTTTTTGAAGATAATTTTGGTGTTTCCGTTTTTAAAGCTCTTATTTTGTTATATCTAACGTACTGAAGAATAGTTATGTAAACACTGCCAATATTTACATCTATTCTATAAATGTAAATACGAATAATATTAAGTTTAATAAAAAAAAAAAGAAACATCAGTGAATATTCCAGATAAAATAAAATGACGTTTTTTTAATTATATTATATACTAATAAAACTACACGTCAAATAAGTCTTTTAAAACTAAATAATAACATTTAAAAACTACTCAATATTGCTTCAATATTGCTTTAAGTGATTAAGTACCACAATTAATATCTAAATACAGTTTAAATACATAATTAAAGAAAAACAACTTTACATTACATTCCTTGAAATTAAAAAATTAAAAGATCATGGAATAAAAATCATGTAACCAAAGCCTGTAAAACTGAACGAAATTGTCTGTCAAAAAGAGGGTTCTATTTTCAAAACAGGATTAGGGTTGTCACCACAAGGTTAAGAGCTGTCAAGATGTCAGTGTACTTTTGCAAAACGAAATCCCAATTTCAGTTCATAATTTTATTATCTTGTTTGTCAGTTCTCTAACCGCTACTAAGCCTTGTTTTCATTTAGATTTTCTTCTTTCTATTTTATTAATAGAAGTATAACTACGACATAAAACTGTAATATGACATCTGTTTTGTTATTTCACGAATAAATAAGAATAACTGTACAATTAACTGCAAATATTATATACCGGTAATTTTTTAAAATCAAATTATCTATTTAGTTCTTTCATTAAGTTGGTTTAGGTTTTAGGATACTTTTTCTTTTCATTGATTAAAAAAACTTGAGTTGGTCATTAATTTGACGCGTATTATCCGATATATATAATAGATACACTTCTATTGAGGTGGGGTTTTTATTTTTAATTATTTTAAGTAAAACAGAATGTAATCGTATATATCTGCAGACATCAGTAGCTTCTGCTATGCCAGTTTTTGGAGATGATGTGCATCATTCATTGACAGGACATACTGCTCTCGTTATACCCGGCTACTTGAAATTGAAAGTTGTGGTACTACCCTAGGATGATAACCTAGCATTCTCCAATTCTTTTATACTGATTTTAATATAAGTTTAAATCTGAGAGCATAGTTTTTCTTTAGGAAGGAAATGATAGGAGTATGACAGTAATTATTCCTTCAAACAATTCTACAAACCTTCTTGAAATTGCAATTCTATCGGCCGTTAAGTTATTTAATGATATTTGTGACGTTGAAGGGGTTTAGGAAATAAAATAAGTAAATAATAATTATTATACATTTATCTAATAACTTTTTAATAGATATTTAATGTTTAACAATATTAATTAATTAAAATTATTAATCTAATAATAGAAATTGAAAAACTATTGATTCCATGATTAATCTATAAGTTATAATATAATAATATTTAAATATTAAAACTGTATCTAGACATTAAAGTAGAACCTAAGTCTTAATTATTATTGCTATATTTTACCTAAGTACTTATATATACGTACCTTAAATTATTTGGTGAATTCTTGCTCCAGATTTTTGTGTACTAAATTAATAGATATATCCGACAGTATTTCATAAAGTTTAGTTTCCATTATCGTTTAAAAGAAAGTTTTTGAAGTGCCTTCTTCACTGGGAAGTAAACCTGTCTTCTCAAACTATTAATACGAAATGCGCGAAAATTTAATTTTCTTAAAATGTTATAAAATTTATTTTTCGATTATTATTATCTTTTTTGTATAAGAAAAAAAAAATCAATTAAATTCTATTATATTTTAAGTTTAATTATTTATTTCTTTAAATAGATTATTGTATTTAATAAAGACAACGATCACATTTGCATTGCTCTTCGATTACTTATATTTATAAGACTTTAAAAACTTTCTTTAAACAATCACTTTATCGACACTAACCTACGATTCCACCAGGCTAATCGGGTCGGGGCGGGCCACATCGCTTAGCGCACCGTCTAGGCGTCTAGGTGGACGCGATGTTATGCAAAATGACCCGATCCTCCTGGTGGACACGTAGCTTTACAGAACACTATCAAGTTTATTATTATTTATATTACAAAATGTATAAATACGATTCTATATCTATACGTATATAGATGCGCACAATAATTTAAAGGAAGATAGGCCGCAAAAGATAGTTTTTAATTGTCATTAAATGATAAACACCTAAATGTTAAAATAATGAAGCACTTTCTAATCTGTGACAGAGATATTAAACGTACCATTTTCACATCAAAAATGTATAAGTTTATCAAAATATCAGTTACATTCTTACATTGACGCCCTGACACACGTAACAATAGGTACATGAAAACCGTTTCATAATATATTTGTTCCCGTCGTATTGTTAGAACGTTAGTTAGGTGTTATCTATAGGTTGAAGTCATTAGGCCGCGATGCGATCTGCGACATGAGCGATTATTAACAAACTGATTTATTATACAGTCAAGTTTAAATCGCAGTCTGAAGTAACCGCGTCATCGTTGGATTTTCGTGTATTATTGTCCAGTCGCATCGCTTATCGCGCTCCAGTGCAACCTCGACCTAATCGCTAAACTAAACCGTGCTATAGCTAAATCCTAAACTACAAAATAAACAAAACAACTACTTCGATATTTACATTGTATAAAATTGTATATATTTTTTTTTCTTAATTTTTGTTTATATCTACATACTTACTAAATAATAAATAACTCTTATATTATTTGTTTATAAGCAAAACAATCGCTACCTACATACTCGTATGGAATGTAAGCGCAGTCCCTATACACTCCTCGGCACGGAACGGCATTGTGATAATATACAAATTCAACTAATAAAATATATATATATTCTTTAACTAAGCTATTAAACTAAGTCGTTGCGCGTACTAAAATAAAACAGTGCACAAACCAGTGTAGTGCAACCCATGTAGTTCGATATGGTGTGACCGCACTCCGCCTGATATCGAGCTAGAGTACGGTTCACAAGGAAATTTCCGCAGTAATGTGTACCATCCAGTGTAACGGTACACACTCCTCTCGTATTACCCGGCTACTTCAAGTTGATCCCGATGCGCGGCTAGGTTGCTTTACGGGTGTAACACTTGAAAGTGTCGGTATTACTCCAGGTTTGCAGAACGGTCTAATAAATATCATCAATTTGTCTATGATTCTTTATGACGTTTACAAAAATGTGAATCGTTAGTAATAAGTGAGTACTATTGAGTCGCATTTTCACTGGATCAGCGTACTGCTGTAGCAGCCTACGAGAAGTGATCGCGCTACGTATCTACACTATTAGGCCTAATGTACACAACAACATTGACGTGTAATGTTTAATAAACAACAACTTGATGTTAGAATATCACAGATCTATTTCATAGCTGTCGAATTAACCGACTAAGGATTGATGGCATGAAAGTGCACACAATAATGTGTAACAGTTTCATCTTTAGTACAATAGGCGTTGTTATAGCACTCCCTCTCCACTCTCTATTGAAGGGAAATAATAGAATATGTATAATAAAAACGTTACATTACACGAATGTTTCATGTGTACACGCCTTATAACAGTCGCGTTCTCTTTTAGTTCGGTAAATGTGGGGTAGAGACCGCGTTTTTTTTTTTTTTTATGCTTAATAGGCAAACGTTTGACCGCACCCTGCCTGATGTTAAGCAGTGATGCGGTCTAAGATGGAGCACGCATGCCAAGCCACGCGTTCTCGCAGCCACATCATGTCGATTGATATTAGGCTGGTTTCATACTGAACGTTTTACACCACACTTACCGATCAGTGTAAGAGCGCGTTAAATGTAGAAACAATGGACATTGGCCCGATATAACGTGTAACATAATTATATGGAAATATTAAGTTTCACCTCGATTTACTATGCGAATAACCCTTTTTATATATATTTTTTTATTATTAATTATTATATGGATTTTGATAATGTTCCACACAGAATAAAGAATATTATATTCTCTGTTCTGTGGTGTCCGATGTTAACCTTAATTTTGATAGCGTCCCATACAGACTCTTTTTAGGACTTATTGAAAAACATAAGTTTCGGATTCGTTGCATACTTTTCAAGTTTATTGTAACATTTCGATGTACGAAATTTTCCTAATCTTTTTTTTTAATAATATTTTTTTATAAATTTTTAACTAGCTATTAATAATATCTAAATACGAGTCTTAACAAAATTCGTTGTACACAAATTATTGCAATATAATAATATAAATTTCTTGTATAAATAACAGTAAATATATCTATTTGTTTTTATAATATATTTCTATAATTTTTAACAAATTATAATTCTAAGGTGACATCTTAATATTTCCATATAGTCCACTCATTAAAAAGTCTAGTCTACCTTCAAACGTTTTCATTTGACTGACTAAATTGCTGAACGAATTTGTGTTTGTGTAGGGCAGCTAGGGATTTTGCCTAATAGTGGAGGTGACATCTTAATGAAAATTATGTACATCAATTACCTCTTAATGAAGGAAATCACAAAAATTATAAGATAGTAATTATTTTATATTTTTAAAAGTAAAAAGTTCGTTTTGTAATAGTGGACAATGTTATGTCAAACTAGCCTGCGATCCATGACAGAAAACAACTTCTACTAGAGATGAATAAATGTCTGAAGGCAACAGTCACCGTCCCTATGCCGGATTGAAGAGACGGGTGTTGCACTGTTCCTCTCGGTTGTAACCAAGCTGATCCCGAAGCGCAACTAGGTCACTTTACGGGTGTGACACTTGATATGAAAGTATTACTATTGTAGAAGGTTTTAGATGAAATTCAGCCAAATGAAACCCGTATAAAGATGACTTTTTTGAATATTAGATGAAAAATTATGAAATACGGATTGCTTTTAATTTAAGTATTCGATGTAATTATTCGTTTATATAATGTTACACAGAAGCACCAAATCCATTAAAATCTACAAAATATTAAACAATAATAATACTTATTTAATACTAAATTTTAATATTGCTTCCGTTACACATATTGCTTGACTTACGCGCCGTACACCGTCATTAGCCTATATATAGGAATTCTCTAAAAGGATTATAAAAGTTTTAAAGGGGAATGCCTCTCGCACATTGCCGAAATAATATAGCTTAGCTTAACACGAAATGCGTTAGCTGTTTTAAAATACTTTGTAAATATTTATATATTTATTTAAATTTTAATATTGCTCCTTGATACACGTATAATTTTTTTTTAATTGACAAAATTAAATTGTTTTTTTTTTTAATTGACAGACGAGGCACTAATCGAACTAAGGGTTAGTGACCTTTGAAGCACGGTCCAAGTTTACCTAATAATATTTTAATATTATAAAAATTTAGTAATTGGTTCATAACCGCACAGCAGGCAACATTTGTAAATTGTTATCATAATAAATCTATATATTTTCTATATTAATATATTTACTTCTAAAAACTCGTAAGATATTAATTGCACTTTTATTTGTACGTTCAACATTTTAAATTGACTTATAAAATAGTTACAAATTAAAATTGGAAACATGATCATGATGTATGTTATGAGTTTTTTATATTGCCCACTGTGCTAGCTCCTATAAGATATTTTAATAGTTTTTTTTTTTATATTGAGCCGTGCTTCACTTCATGGTCCACCTACAGGGCTGGGATCTACGTGTGACTAAACACTACGGGTATCGGCTCGACTGTATCTTCAGCGACGCGCGAATTTACTAACTAATGTTTTATTGCTTCTGAATACCCAGTTGATCACTCGAACACCTCGTGTTCCTCTTAAATCTAGGGTTATCATAACCTAAGTATTGCCCTTTGACGGTAGGCTTGGATGTTGTGGCGCACTGGCGGACGCGAGCCGCGGCGCAGAAGCCGCGTAAGGCACTTGGGCGGCCGGCGGACGCCGCTGCGGGCCGGCCCTGCGCCGGGGCGGGGACGGAAGGGTTCGGAGTGCCCTCGGCCCCCGTCCGCTGTTACTTCACTATACTCACTAACCTACTTAGTGCTTGTAAAAATCATCTACAAAAGATATCAGTTTCATTCGTATTTCGATACTTCTATACACTATATATTCGTCGACTTTTATATACGAGTAGATAGTGTCGCCCGGACCGGCACTACAAGGTTCTTATGTGATTCGTTGTACGCGAAACGTCGCCCGAGCGGCCTTTGAGCCCTCGGGTAGAAAATTGTAAAGATTAACAATATAACTATAAAACTAAGCGAGTACGAAATAGATAGCGAAGTGTAGGTTAGGATCCCTCGACGGCAGCCTCCTCCATTTCTGCTGGCACGTCCATACAGGCGGACTCTTGATGTTTATTAAGATAGCTCTTCAACGCGAAGCTCTTGCGACAGCGACCGCACTCGAAGTTCTTATCGGACGAGTGTGTCTGCATGTGCGCTCGTAGGTTGGATCGGTCCGCAAATGCTTTGCCGCAATGAGCGCAGCCGTATGGTTTCTCGCCGGTGTGAGAACGCAGATGCCCTTGCAGAAGCCACGGTCGCGAGAACAGCTTTCCACAAACCCCACATACGTGCGCCAGCCGATGTGTGAGGACGTGCATGGCGAGCGCCGGCATAGACACGTATGCCTTACCGCATTCTGGACAGCGTTTTGCCGACACAGAGTCGAGACTGCGGTGCGTCTGTTTGTGTCGCGACAGATTGGAGGAGGTGGCATATCGCTTGCCACACTCACCGCAAGTGTACTTAGCTTTGGCTTCGACGGGCGCGGGTGAATCTCGGCGTTTCGATCGCCCGTCGCTGACGAAGAACGCATCGTAGGTGTATGCGACGGTTTCACGCGGTTCCGGCGTAGGCTCCGGTGCCGGATGCAGTAGCACCGGTTGACTGAGATCGAGTATCGCATGAGCGGCGTGGAGATCTTCTTCGGGCCGCTGATGCGCAGGTAATTCGTAAGGCCGATAGATATCTTTTTTCTTAGGTGGCAGGGGCAGAAGGGCGCCAGTGCTAGTGTACGGGGGCGTCCTGCCGCTCGCCGGTGGCTGGGGAGGGGAGACAGAGGAAGGTTGGACGGGAAGGAAGGACTCTGGCGCGACGGGAGACAGGTTTAAGAGGGAATAGGTTGCCGGTGCCGGTGTGGACACGGGAGCGACTTTTTTCACCTCGCTTGGCAGTTGCGCGGTGAATGTTGTGGATGGTACGTCATCGCTGTAGCCTGTAACAAAAAAAGAAACCTGTTATTTTAATTGTTCAATTGTTCATATATTAGAGGGAAATATATTATACATATAGTTTTGGTTCCGATGTCATGAAAAGCAAATCACCATCCATTAATTAGAACACGTTAGTTACTAAACTAGTAGGTGATTCGATTTCCCAGCAGGATATTCAATTTATTACCTACATGTTGCAAGAGGTTACACGATATCTTGCAACAAGTAAGTTAGTTACATAATATCATTCGACTACCTTTAAAATAAAACAAATGTCTGTTAAGGAAGTCGAATCAAGTATTTTTCTAATAAATCTCAAATGTAGCAAAATATATATTCTTTATAATATTACTCAAGTAAGATAAATAGATCAATAATATAAACTATAACACAACTATTATAGAATTTGAATAACAAATGTTGTTACGACATAAACTTAATAAATGCCTTAATTTGTTTAAGGTGAGGCAACAAGCACGTTTCAACCGCAAATAATAAGTCTTAAGTTCATTAATAAATCCTAAAGTCATGATCGTCTATTACTACCTGTAGAACTGTACCTGTTGAGTTTCGTATTGTATTCTTACTGGTTCACACAAAGTTTTTATTCAATTCATTAGCAGTCCAGTAGACATTTTTCTGTGGTTAAAACGGCCCAGTATTCAGTACTTAATTTATTATTATGTTTAGTTTTCAAGCAGTGAATGCGAATACACGAAATTGCTGTACTACTCGTATAATTCCAATTTATGAGTTGTGAAGTCCGACAAAAGGTTTATATTTCTGTTTGTTTTCGTATGCGAACTTATTTCTAAAACGCAAATTAGAAATAATGAGAAATTGTATTTTATTTACGAGACGTTGAGTAGATTTAATTTATGTTTGTAAATTTATATTACGTTGGTATAGAATTTCTACTTTTGAGTGGGAGGGCAAACTAAAGGAGAAAGCGAACTTCGCAAACTTTAGATGCTGTGCCAAGATTGTATGCACTTGCAGAAAGTCCTTAAATTGAATTAATAAATATTATTATAGTCTATTAAGACTACAAAAACGATTTGAATTACTTGTTTAAGATGGAATATAGACAGTGTCACGCGCATGATTATTTAGTTATATTACTTTTATTGCATAAACTCGTAACAAAGTTATTAACCAGATTCGAACACGGAGTTAGGCGGGGACTGACGGAGGGTTTCGATTGTAAACCCACATTTCCTATAAGAGCATTTTTAACTTTGCTTAATGGTTCGATACTCGTAATACCGTTGCAAGGTCTCGCTAATGCTATTAGCATTTGGAACATGCGAAATGTTACTAATTCAGCTTCGGTCGTGTAACGTAAATATAACTGAAACCACTTTCATTCGTTTAAAATTGTTTTTTTGCTCAATCATGAACTATTTTTTTTTTTTTTTTTTTTTTGTTTTTTTTTTTATTTTTTTTTTTTTTTTTTGGGATTAGATTTTAAGTAGCTTAGTTTTTGAATGGTTTTGTTTTCTTCTGTATATTTCATGGCGTGCACACTATTTTGGGCTACAGTACAGAGCTAACACTTAAAATTTATATTCAGAAACATGTTTGTACTGTAGCCTGTATGTGTGCCTTAAAAATAAATAAATAAATAAATCTTGAGGAGGAATTTTCAAAACACCATCACAATTTAGCGAATGTTAAAAACAAGTTCAAATAAAATTGAGAAAATGCCGTTTAGTTCAGATCTAGAATAAGGTTAAATAAAAGTCGATAGTGATCAAGTTTAAAAATAAAATTAAATTGAAAATAGGGAAGCCGTGCTACGTCGAGCTACGCCGCGCTACGCCGCCCGCGAGAGTGGCATAATTTCATTTGACACCGGACTTTGAATTTTATAGAGAAAAATTATAAGAAATGCATTTCTTTTTTGATGAAACTTTTATCATATTAAATTACTTTATATTTTATCTTGTGATAAAATAGTAACGAAATAGGATTGAAAGTTTACGAATTAATGAATATAATCGTAAAAATCTATCAAACTTTGCCTATTTACCTACCAGATATGGTTTGAAAGATGATGTAGGGACGAGGATTGAGAAAGGAATACTTAGATGGTTTGGGAACGTGGAAAAGATGAGTGAAAGATTGACGGAAGAAATTTACAAATCAGATGTGAATGGATACGTTAAACAAGGCAGACTTAGAAGGATTTTTCCTCCTCATGAAAGCTGTCCAGTGTCCATAACCGTCGGGCGTGCATGGAGAGTTTTGTGGATGTGAGGGAAGCGTGGGAGCTGTGTCAGGATCGTGGTAAGTGACGTTCCGTTGACTCTGCCTATCCCTATCGGAGGAGATGTGACAATTGTTGAATAAGAAGAATTAATAAAAAAATAAATAAAAACTTCATAATACGAGTAGTTCTGTGAAGTTATCACGAGTGTATATTCACTTTGTAACTAGTGTTTAGTCTTTGAGAATAAGCCGATGCGAATAGCTTTTTAATTAACTTCGCTTGGACTTGTTAGGGGATGTGCCCATGGAAACTGGATGCAATTTAGTAATACAGGTATAGGTTTTGATCTAAGCTTTATTGCTTTTTGATGTTACATTGTAGCTAATATTCTTCATGTACTTAGACGTGTTAACAAAGAAAATGTTTCTAGAAGAAGAATTTTATTTACCAACTACAAATATAAAAGTATTATCTTTTGTAGTATTATTAGTACTTTTTGTAGTAGCTCGACATGTCATCCATACTTCGGTTATATAAGAAGTGCTATGGTATGCCACAGAAAAATATCTCCAGGTGGCACTCTGTTCAACTATGCTTGCTTGCACCATCAACAGGGCATACTCCAAAGCTGATTTCGTGATTAGGTCACTTGAAAGTAGTGGTACTACTATAAGACGGTACAAGGCTTCAGTTAGAGATGACGCCAAGAATTAAGAGCACTGGGGGGCGTGATTTGCTCATATACAATCGCTCACGAAATTCAAAGATTTTAAAAATGAAATATGACAACTCTCCGCCTGATGTAAAGCTAGAGTGCGGTCCATGATGGAAGCAACTGCTACTACAGAGAAATCTCCACGGGCTGCAGTCGCCTCCTTATGCCGGCTTGAGGAGACGAGTATGCGCCAACAGCGCCAACCTGGCTAAGACGGCTGACTGGGCGAAAAGCTATTATCAGTCTGCCTACCACTCTTTAACTTTTAGACAAATTAAATAATTTGTGAACTGAACACCAAAAATATTTTCGTCGCACACACATCCCGAGGCGTGGATCGAACGCCGCACGTTCTATAAATCCATTCAGTTGTTCGGATTAACGGAGATACAAAAACAATATAATAATTAAATTAATTAATTAATAAAAAATAGTACCTAGAATTCATTAATAAAGATTAATAACATGCGAATGCTTGATTATATTATATTAAATTAAAATAAATTAAATTAAATCTTCTGCATTTGTGTATGTTACTGAACTCCTAACTCCTGGTTTAGAATTAGAGCCGGTAGGAGCCGGTAGGTGGTGCGGCACTCGGATTCCAGGAACATAACTATTACCCCAAAATTGGACTATAAAAAAACCTGAACCCGCTACTAGCTGGTAAATGTCGGGTTAGCGGACCCAATATTGTAAAATATTTTGTTCGTTGCTTTTAATTACTATGGCATTTTGATCTGCGGTTAATCCTTTGGGAGATTAATATTTCGAAATATCATCAAAATTATTAACAAGTTTTATGTATATGAAAAATGAAAATGAACATTTATTACATTTATTAGCATTCACTTGCTCATCGTCAGAAGGCGAATAACTAGAAGAAGACGACAAGAAACTTATCTTTATAAATACATCCTTCGTGAAATGTTTACACGCAAATATCAGCACCTCCGCCTACGCTATTTATTATAATATCTCTTCAATAAAATATTCTTATTAAAATACAACTAGAGCGTTAATCAATTAATTATGAACAAAATAATCGATATTTTTAAATGCCAGTCTTCAAGAAATCGCTTTTCCAAGGTAAAGAAAATGGCGCGAAACACTTAAAAACACTTCACGAACATCACGACACTTGGGGAAAACGTTAAGCTTTTTAAACTATGGTTCAACATTAAATTAAAATATATTTTTAATAAAAAAATATTAATTTATTCAATTCTAATGACGCACAATTAATAATATTCTGTTAAAAAGTTTATTTAATAAATGGACATTTACATAATAACAATTTATAAAGTATTGTGAATAAATAATTATATAAAAATAAAGTTATTATAAAGTAATAAGTATTACTCACCGTCATCGACGGAGTCACTATTGAGCAGTTTTATACCATACATCATTTTTAAAGGATATTCCGCTGGACTTTATATAATAAAAAGACAAACTTGAGAAAAACTTTTTCAGGACGAGAAAGAAATTCCCAACGCGAATGCAATTTCACTATTCGGCACCCAAACGTTGTCTGTGCCGTAGATCAGCGGCGAACCCGGCAACCTCGATCTGCCCACTCTCCATTTCACACCCCGATGCAACCCCACCCCCCAGCCGACCACCCTCGCGTGCAGTTCTCGCCTTTATCGGCATAGCAAAAAGGTTCACTATAATTTTCCTTTATTGAAACAAATTTGTGTATTAATATTATAATTTCGAAATATTGTATTGCATTCGTATTGGCCCTTAATGCCGGTGGTCGAGCATCGGACACGGATAACCAATCTCTGCTTGAATTCCAGTCCACGATCAAACATGTAGTTAATATGAATTCCATAAGGACGCACGCATACGATTACAAGCTTTGCATAGCCGTTCACGAGCTACGATTGACATCGGCTACATTCTACAATTGTACGACGAAATATTCTCTACAATAGTACAAAATTTAATATCGGAGTCTAATACTACCTATAAAAAATAACGTAAATTTTCTAATAAAAAATATCTTGTAATAATAATTTGGCATTAGTGATTAAGGAGTTTGATATCTATCTTTTTACTTCCTGTATGACAAGAGGAGTGTGCTCTGTCAAACCGGACGTAGGCGACTGCTATCTGAAGACATTTCAAACTGTTGTAGCAGTTGTTTCCGCTCATATACCGTCCGCATAAACAATAATGTAATTAATAAATTCATAATAAAGTTGATTAAATTGAGATGTCGGATATTTTCCGCTGAAAGATTATTATAATGTATTATAGGCCGCTGCAGAAAATGCTACGGATTGGTTTGTTATTAAATTATAATGAAAAAAAAAACAGGCATTGTATTTTTTTATTTTCATATCTATATTAAGCTAACGTTTTTATCAGAGGTCCTGAATAACTAATAAAATCAACAATAAGACTACATTTATTCAGAATTTAGTGAGATTTGAACACGGGTCACATTGATCGAACGACGTCTACCGCTAGACCATGACCGGTGTATGCATATTATATCTGCCTGTACTAACCCGGTGGTTGCTATTATAGGCACTGAGATGCATTGCAAGCTACATTGGTACCGGTACCATTTAAAATATATTTTATTACTCGTATATAACGTATTGTATGAAGGTTTATTTATCAGTTTTATACATCGCGTTATGCAACGTATGCTTATGTGTGACTTTAACCACTAACGGTTATTTATTGTGGTCACTATGACTTGGAAAGTTATTAATAATTCGGTTTGATATTTATGCAGCTGTTTGTCCCAATCAGGGTTGGCAGATGTCCGGTTTCTGACCGTATAATCAGGTTTTCATGTATGCCTGTCCGGTCTGAAAATTCGCAATCAACCATACCGTAATAGTATGTAGTTTTACTAATTTTTCAGCTTATGTTATAAATTTTATCCGGTTTATTTTTCACAATCCATCTGGCAACCCTGGTCACAATTGGTTTTTAAAGTGTGAATTACCGGTGAAGAACTAATTAATTTGTTAAAAGTAAAAGTTTCGGCAAACGTTTACACAGTTTGCAGTAAATTTCGTTAATATGTAAAGTTTAGAAGCTCTGCCTATCTCGATTAATATTCAAGTAGCTCTTCATTCTCATTTACATGTAATTAAGTATCTTCCATTATTGATTATGTACTGCTTAATTGGATTTTTAAGTAGTCGATATTCTCTAGCTCATGTTTTAAATATTAATCGAATTAGTCCGACCTTTTAAACGTGACATTAAATAAGAGTTTTCAATCGTACGAACAATGTATAAGAGAGGAGTGTGCACTGTCAATCTAGATGGTACATGCTCGTCTCCTCAAGCCGGCATAGTGGAAGCGACTGCAGCCCGTAGAAATTTCTCTGTGGTAGCAGTTGTTTCCATTCATGGACCGCACTCTAGCTTTACATCAGGCGGAGTGTTGTCACATGTCGAGCTACAATAAAAAAAAAATGTATACAAAACCGAAACGCATCTTCTGAAACCCTTTCAGGTTATCCCATGAAGTTAAACTTTTAGTTGTTCGGGATATAACTAGACTTATGAAGTAAACTTTAAATTAACTTTTGATACAGTTTTTCTAGTTTTTTTTACATAATTATATTCGCAAAATTATATTCTACTAGAGCGTGTTTTTTTTGAATTTAATATTTAATCATTAGGTTAATTGTGTTTTTTTTTTTGTTTAAGTAATCGTATGCTCCAGGGAGATATAGGCCTCTTAGGCACAAAACAAATTCTATTCTCAATGTAACAGTGGAATGAATCGTTTAATTAAAACCAAAGGCACTATGAATACATCCACGTCTACAATTCCATACCAGTTACTCCAGAGCTGGAGTTCTGAATAGGTTTGATGAGTACTTCAAATCTAATTTTCTAACTCTCGCTTTGTATTTGAAGGGCCTTTTGAACGATTCGCTTAAAACGACTATTTAGTTTACAAGTGCTCTATTGAAGTTTGTGTATCGGTTATTTTGGACTGTTACTTTGTTATATCTACAGGATGTAAAAAGGCGGCTATATACATTATACATGTTGTATACATTACACTGATACTGATTTTTGAGATCATATTAAAAAAACCGCATCATTTAGTGATAAAAATAAATATCTTCCGGCTGATATTATAATAGAGAAACTGTGGCAGCAGTCGCCTTCATTATGACCGTCCATTATCAGTGAAAACTGATCTACTTATACCGGAGCTATTGTCGTACCCCAGGACTTCAGACTGGGTGTTACGTGGTCATTACTATCATCAGTCTACTATTCTTTTTGATAAAGGAGAATGCCCATTTTTGAACCCATTTGAAGGCCTATTAACAAGACAAAGTAAAATAATATCTTAGTTTTTTGTTAATATTTTATCATACTTACAAATCCAATCAATAGTCAATGATTAATTATTTTTTATACAGTCAGTTATGTAATTGAACCCTGACTGGTGTTAAGCTGGAGTTTTCAACGTTCGATTCTCGTATATCGTAATGTGATGCAGTTGCCCACTTTAATTTCCAAATGGATACGACGAAATACGAAACTTCGTGAGCTCTAGATAAGCTCCCTGATCCGTTGCCATGGTGACGTTTCGTAGCCTTTTTCAGATAAATGCTTGAGAAATAGGGTTATCGCGTCATTTTGATATAAACAAGGGAGTTTGATTGCGCACTTTGATGGAGATGCTATAACTTGTATTGTTAGACTATTTGGAATGATATTTATCATGGTTCAATTCCACACGTCTTATAAAACTAGAAGGAAAATGATGCACACAACACAAAAGTGGACAATTTTCTTTGTATATGTTTGTGCCTAAATTGTTATATCTTTAATGAAATAGATATGACGATTTGTTCCTTATAATCTCTACATTACAGTGGTAATATTGATTGATTTTACGTTTAATCATAATAACCGAATAGTTTTCATAATTCCGGTTAGATTTACTATAAAAATAGTTATTATTTTTTATATAAGATGAACAATAGACGTTAAGCGCCCACTAAAGACTTTTAATAAATTATTGAGTGAATATGGTTAACAATGCCGGAAGGAAGCGACTAGGAATATGTTTCTGGATCTGAAATGTAGTTTAACCGCTTAGAAAGTTCAGGTAGGTCAGGAGTTCTTTTTTTTATTGTAGCTAGGCATGTGACAACACTCCGCCTGGTGTAAAGCTAGAGTGCAGTCCTGAATGGAAATAACTGCTATTACAGAGAAACCTGTGCGGGCAGCAGTCGCCTCTACTTCAAGCCGTGAAGAGACCATCCAGATTGACAGTGCACACTCCTCTCGTTATCCGTTGTCCTTTTAACCGAGGATGGATGTCGCCGAGGCCGAAATGGTATACCCACACGCTACATGTGTTCCGATAATTAGTTTATTTCATATCTAATAACGATTATAATTACGATATAGTATAATATTAATATATGGGTATGGAATTATGTTGATCGATATCATATTGCAGCGACGTTTTTGCCTAGTAATGTATGTAATTATGCGGTAATTTCAAAATGTTTATAACTCGTACGATTTTTATTACTTAATGGCTATTGTGATGTTTAGAAGCTTTTACCGTAAGTATTTTTTAACGAAAATTGTTTTCTAGAATTTACAGAACTGTGCCTGTTTCGTTTTATGTTTCAGTATTCAAATTGTTACTGTACTGTGTATAACTTACTGAGAGTTAGATCTATTGTCAATTGAATTGTATCGTATAATCTGATTGTACACTGCAGTTGTGCTGTTTGCGATCGTGGCGCATCTGTGACTAATAATTCCGAAGTAGAGTAGAGAGATAAGTTGCATCTGGCGTTCAATACTCTCTACCTACCCCAGTAGTACGTAGTTTTGTTTTTATAATGATTAGATTGAATGCACCGAAATTTGTATTGTTTCTGCCTTTTATTGTAGAGTCAACGTCAAAGGAAGTTTCTAAATTGAACTCTATTGCGTTTAAAATAGTTTAAAAGTGTTTTAGACAAACTAAATTTGTCTTCTCTAAGTATTTATATGTATTTCGCAATTTATTGAATTTTCGATGTTTCTGTGCGATTTCAATCAATGAAAGCTTTTATTAGATTTTTACTATTGCCCTTCTTTGAGTGCATGTAGTCTACCTTAAAACAATGTAGAAACGTGAGCACCCAATGTAGTGAAATAATTTAAATTGTAATTTTTTTATTAAATTATAATAAAAATTTAATAGAAAAAATCATCACACACTCGAACAGTCCGTGCTGAAGTTTGAAATAAATCAAAAACAACTGCCAAAATTAAAAACAAAATCAGTAAAATGTTATTTCTTTAGTCTAATATGTGTTTAGCGAAGCGTAAACATATAATATAATTTGTAATAGGTTATGTAGCTATTATTTGTAACAATGTATAAATTACGCCTAAAATTTACAATATATTATAAGAATAAAAATACCGTTGTGGCGACCTCTATTTAATAGTTTTGTTTTATAAAGTAATATGTCAGAAATATGATAAACTCGATCTTTTGTTTTTTTTATGCAGTAAGAAAAATATTTTTACTCAAGCAACAACATGTTTTATTTTATTTAATTGGAATGTCTCCTATCACTCCAAACCGTGTATTTCTAAGCGAGCGAATAAAATAATCACAATTAGAAAAAAAAAAGAATCGTAAATATGAGGATTCAGCGCAGCGAATCTCATTTGCAGAATAAATACGAAATCAAAAGAAGAATCTGGTAATTTTGTAAAGGGTTGAACGCTTTCAACACGCTCTACACTAGACAAATACATCCACTACGACTTTGTCGATTTTCCATTGCCCGAGGGTAGAAGGTGAATTGCCAAAATGCAGTACTGGCCTTCTTTTTGTAATCCTAGTGCTTGTATTATAGGAACCGAGCGACTAAAGTACACAACAAAGTTACATTGGTACCGGCCGTTAATTTGAGGAATTTAAGAATCACTATGGCGCTTTCTCAAGACTCATTGTGACTTTAATAAATATAAAAGTTTATAAATAGCGTAACTGGTCAAAATGTCCATAGTAATTATTATAGTACCTTTGAAAACCTAATCAACGATAATAAGGTGATTCGTATTGCAGCGGGTCTAGAACATCGCCGTCTCCTCTAAGCGTTTTCCATCTGTAAAGACAAAAAACTTCGGGTTACATTATGCCGTTTCTACACGTTAGCCAAGGTGCTCATCATGTCAGCTAACGTGTAGTAATATGACTCCAGGTCTAAATGATGACCATTACCATTTGCCAAGACTATTGGCTCACCGACATCTCGGCGAACGTGTGGAGGAGCCTTTACAATTTAGACGACGAATTTATTTTATTTCTTGTATTAAAGAAGCATTGTATATATATTTCGCGATTAACTATATATAAATATATATAATTATTTTTTGTGGATTCATTAACAATTAGTATGCTGAATGCATTATATATGCACGTTAACATTTTTATATATTTTATGAAATTCGCTGAAGCACAGCGTAAATTCTTACAATACAAGCTGCGTTGTCAATGTCAATAACAAGAAGAAACAAGTTAGTGAAAAATAATAAGATGATAACATTCACGGCTGAAACTAATGTGAATTTCATTCATCATAATTTGATGTTTTAATTAGTAACTATCAAACTATTGATGTATCTATAAAATGTTTAAATCTTAACATGACAGTTAACCTCACAAAGTCGAGTTGAGATTCCCCGCTGGTAATTTCTCACAAATAGCAACGATTATTATATGTATACCATGAACAACGCACGTATAATGTTGAGCTGACCTTTGGGGGAACATAGAAAAAAATATATCGGGTGGGGTTAAGTGAATTCGAACCTAGTCAGTTGAGTATCGCAATAAATTTATTCAAGAACGATTTCAGAATAAACATTAATATGATAAAATTTCCATCGCTTTTAAAAGTGAGCGAAGTTACAAGTCAAACTTTATATTGAACGTTGAAAAATGTGGTGAGCAAATGTTGCAGAAATAATTTTGCGAAACTTGGAAATAAATTATTTGAAATACATATTTCAAAATGGATTTATAATATTTCGATCTACGAATTTCCAGAGGAGTAAAATTGACAAATTCTTTATCATAAAATTTATCTTAATTTGTATAATAGTATTAGGCGTTGCTTTGTGGAAATCTATAACCAAAAATCTTGTTAAAACTACCTTACATATAATTCCCGCTAATTGACGTTAGTGAGGGAAGCACAAGCAAATAGCACAGAAAATATATAAATAGATATTATTGTTACTATTATTTAAAATTACTATATCTCAAAATGTAGGCGAGTTAGCGCAACTGTGTAAAGGCCGATTCGTTCAGAGAGACGAACGCTTTTCGAAGACGAGCCACACTCTTTTCAAAAATACCCTAAAAACCACACAAAAGTACTTTCTGGGGATTCTGCGGGCCGTTATCGCCCGGGGAACGCACGTACACTCGTATACCTATCATAATATACAGATATTCGTATTCCAAAGTATAATTCGTAGTCCAAAGATGTGTGCTTGTTTATAATTTATTAGTAAGATCAAGCTGAACAAAATAGTTTAATATGTGGACATAACCTTTAAAACAGAAAGTAAAAATTAAAAATGATGCTCGTTATCGTTAGAATTTTACAGCGGCAGCGACCGAATCGGAGTAAAATTGACAAATTGTTTGACATTGATCCCATTTGATATATTACAATTAATTCAAAGAAGATTACAATGCCAAAGCAATCGACCAATCATATGCCACATCTTCATTCAAACCTGTAACAATAACAAACGATTTAACAAAAAATAAATAAATAAATAAATAAAATAAAAATATGTAACCTACCTGTAATCTGAATATTTATAAGGTTTTACGCGAAATAACAAACCATGGATTGGTATAGTTATCGCTCTTGATGGTACGAACGAGAATAGAGGGATATCTTGCGCACACACGAAAGTATTTTAGTGAACAAAAGTAAAAATATTGAATAGTGTTATTTAAAAAAATAGAATGCGGTCCAGAAGAGGAGAGCTAACTCTTCCGTTATACCCGACTATTTCCGAGATGATCCCAAAGCGCAATTACTCCAAGTTACACTTGAAAGTAGTAGACTACCCCAGGATGGCAGACTGCGCTAATAATTATCGTTAGTCTGCCTTAGTTAATTTAAAGCTAATAGGCACTCTTGTTGTTCAGTTTTGCAAACTCTTCCTCTATATACAGCATGTTTTAATTTGAGGAACACTGTCCGTAGAAACTTGGTTTAAATAAATGTATTTTTATTTTTTTCAACATATTTATTCTTTCTTTCGTGCCTGAGTGAGTATTCGAACTAAATCTAAAATTAATATTACAATGTTGTATTAATCTTCTGTCTTCTGTCAGCAATATGATGGTGGACCAGATCACAGTGAATTTGGCAAAGGTCCTCAAGAGGTAATTATAACTATCTCTCAATGTCCATTGCCAACCCCTGTAGTATCGTGTCATCTTCAACTCTTGTTCTGTGTACAGCGTGTTCTTATAATAAAAATAATTTCGTTAATATTTCTGATGATCAGGTATTTTTTTCAGTTATCAATTATCTGTTATCAATTAGAGAATTAAATAAAACATTTAAACAGACATTTTAGCGTCTCATTGAACTGGTATTCCATCAGGCAGAAGATCTGTAAGTTTGCCTTTGGGATTTCAAAGGGGAAAAATATTCTAAACGAAGTTAGGGCGTTAACCTTTAAGTTTGTGTGGCGTGACATACTAAGCCTTCCCTTTCGCAAACGTTTTTGTCATTATATATATTTCGTTTTGTTATTTATATAATTTATTTATGTAAAACGCTTTCGGGAAACCTGGCACGTACGTTCAAAATCTCGAGACAAAAGCTTCTGATCTACTTTAAAATCACAAAACAAATTCACGAAGAGGGACTTTTGACGGTGGCGTACTTCTCTTTGTCTAGCATTTTCTATAAACTAGAAAACAGACTAGAAGAATTTTCTATTCCGTTTTTATATTTACCAAATACCTTTTACCGAGAAAGTTATGCGCTTTATTTTTATAAAAGTTGCATTTTAACTGGCCACTACATATTTGTGTTAGGGCCGGTAAAACAATGCTTACGAATTATAAGGCGACCTTTTTCTGCAATTGTGCAAGTAAATTAAAAATATATTTTTTAAAAGTTTTTAAAATGTCTCCTTCTTTTTGCGGGAAGTATAAAAATACGTATTATAGAAAGATTCGATTTAGCATAGGTTAATTTGTTGGACCCCATTGTTAGGACATTTTAAGGGGCATACCATGAGCTTTATATAATGTCTAAGATCTCTTAGACTACTTTATTTCGCCCAACATTCGCTATGTTGCAATCAGTAACACGCCTATCATGAATCAAGGCGGAACTAGTTAAATTAACCAATAAGAAACTAGGTGCTTAAAAAAACAGTTAATTCATTATTTACTATACTCAATAATTATAGAAAATAATCATTATCACGTTGTCTACTCATATATTATATAGAGAAAGAAAAATGCTTTTATTATTATTGTAATTGTGCTGTCTTTAATTAATAATAAATAAATAAATACGTAAGTATACATACGACGCATTGATTTAAAATATCACCTGTACTACGAGTATTCAGTACAAGGACAATTCAAACATTATAACACCCAGAACTAAAACAAATACCTACTTATTTATTAATATGACGGCGCATAAAGAAAAGTAATTGATTGTTCGATTATTACACGACAGTGGCGGTGCTAGACTAAACCTAAACTAGGCCCAAAAATGGACTACGGAGACCTCTTTCTTTCCCAGTTAATTAAATGTCCTTTTTTATTTTGACAAGCCGGTAATAATTCAGCTTGTTGAGTGGAAGCTTTTGCGAGGCCCCCTCAGTCGTCTAGGGTGTCGCCACTGGTCCGCAATGAATTTAATGACATTCACCTCACTAATTCAATGTAACGTTAGATGGTACTTATCGACACTATGATTGATCGGCCAAACTATGTCTAGATTACTCTAGATGCCAGTAGGGGCGTTGTGAGAGTGGTTATCTTGACAGGTTTATTCCATTATCTCAGCCATTAAATCAAATAGTGCTCTCAAATATAATAATTTGTTTCGATTGGGAATCGATCTTGGAATCACCGCGTAACTACTAAGTATAGAGGCACTGGCAATTTTTAATAAGAATCAGAACACAAGAGAAGGAAACTTAAGTGAATTGATATTATGCTCAAAATACTTGGGGGTAATCAACCGAAAGTTTTTAAATAGATTGATACCGAGGTGATGCTGATTAATGATAGAATACCAAATCCACTTACCTTGGTTTACGGCAGCATTCTGTGTCAAAAATAACCTAGGGCGCGTGATATTGACTACCAGATCTCATCACTAAGTGGCGCCAGAGTTATTGGTTTGATGAATGATAGTATGGATTATCTCAACTTAATACAAAAAAGGAGTTGTATTTCATGTAAAATGTTTGCTGTTTCTAACATTAACTATATTAGAGAATAATTTTTAATAAGTGTCAAAATAAATATAAATAAATAAAATAATCCTTTATTAAAAACGTTGTTAAAAATTATCTTTTTGGATGATTTAAATTTAAAAAGTGAATTGAAAATTATTAGGTAAAAATCAAAATTTTAAATTTTATTTTATTTCAATAATATGGTAATAAATAAATTTAATAATATAATCAATAATTGTTTTAATTGAATGATATATTTAATTTTAATATTCACGAATTGCCAATAAAAAACAATTGAAAAAAGTTAAGAACTGAAAAATAATTTACTACAAAATTTACAATTTAAATAAAATTAACTGCATAATTTAGTTATAATATAGTTTTACATAAGATTGTGATTTCCTCACAAAATCCACTTCCCATTAAAATCACCCAAATTTCTAACTGGTACCAATGTACGAAGGGTTAAATTATAAGTGTAACTTACCATTTGTAACATAAAACCACTTTATTACATACATTATTTACTTTGGGTAATTAACATTATTATTATTAAATTATAAATTTTTAAAATAATATATAACATTTAATAAAAATATCTATTTAAAATAGTTCTAATAAAATTCACTGAGCGATTTGGACACGTGTTACTTACTTAAAAGCAGCTAAACAATTGAGGATTAATTTCGCAGCTAAAATCGGTACACTCATTAAGAAGGTCCGGTACCTATTCGATCTGTAAATTTCGACCTATATACAGAAGTAGTGGTATCAACGGTATTCTATAGATAAAGGGGTTCAATATCTACAATATAATTTGGTATTATAGTTTAAAAGTTATAACATTTTTAAAAAATTACATTTTCTTCGTTATTACATAAAAGCAATGTTTTAAAAATGTGTTAAATTTTCACTGGTGTTTTTATTTAAGTGGGTTGAGTAAACACAGGGCTTTCTAATTAAAATGTTATTTATAACCAATAAATAACCATGATTAACTAGAATTCTATTATATATAAACAGGATTAAATTTCTCAAATTTTTATCAAAATATTTAAACGAAGCTGGTGTTAAGAAATTGTATGTCAGATTTGTACAATTGGCACAGATTCTAAAAAGTAATAACAATGTAGTATTGTATACTACAGTAGCTACAATATTTTTTTTTTTCTACCCAATTTTGATCATAATCCCTCTGCCATTTTAACAACCCGACATTGTACTTGCGCTTCGTATCTTTTTTTTTATTTTTATTGTAGCTCGGCATGTGACAACACTCTGCCTGATGTAAAGCTAGAGTGCGGTCCATGAATGGAAACAACTGCTACTACAGAGAAACCCGTGCGGGCAGCAGTCACCTCCTAGTGGAGGTGACTATGCCGGCTTGAGGAGACGAGCATGTACCATCTTAGATTGACAGTGCACACTCCTCTCGTTATACCTGGCTACTTTCAAACTATTCCCGAAACGCGACATAGTCACTTCACGGGTGTTACATTCGAAAGTGGTGGTACTACCCCAGGACGGCAGACTGGACAAATAACCATCATCAGTCTACCTGCCACTCTTTAAAATCTCCACACATGAAGTGTGAAAGTTGAGGTCGGTAAAGTAAACTTTGTAGCGTAGTTAAAGCTTAAAGTTAAAGTTAAACTAAGCTTTTAACAGACCAATTAAAAAGCTTTAAATGGCTTACCACCGCATTCATTTTAATCCGAATTTTAGCAAGCGTGGTTTGTGGACAAATATACTTTCAATTTTTTTATTTTTTTATTGTAGCTTAGCATATGACATTTCGCCTGCATGTAGAGTTAGAGAAACAATTGCTACTACAGATAAATTTCTACAGGTAGCACTCGCCTCCGCTATGCAGGCTTGAGGAGACTAATGTGCACCATCCAGAAATTGATCCCGAAAAGCGACATACTCACGGGCGTTACGTTACCCCAGGACAGCAGACTTGGGTTAATAATATTTATAGTATTAGCATAGATTTTTGACCCTTATAGTTGATGCTTATTGATACGTTTTTCCGTTTGTTTGTGTATAAAATTGAAAATATTTATTTCTTCGCAATACCATTTTATCTAATCTATCTGTAATGTTTTGCGAATCTAACAGTGTATTAAAAATTTTCGTAACAATATTTATTGACAATAAAACAAAGTAACGCATCAATTCACAAGTGTCAAGTAGACACATAAACATTTTGTTTGATTAAAGTATGCAGGTATATAGTTTGTTTATTGCTATTTAGAATCATATTGCAGCGAGTAGGTAATATCTAACCACAGAGCATTGTTTGTGTTACAATGTCTTTGTACTCATGATTTTGACTATATGGTTTCAATATTTAGATACTTTTGTAATAAAACGTTTCCACTTGTTTTTGTTTTGAGAAATTCTTATAAATAAACAGATATATTACGAAATTTAACAGTGCACACTGCACACTCCTCTCGTTATACCTGACTACTTTCAAACTGTTCCCAAAACGCGACAATTTTGAGCCCTACAGCGTCGCCAGCAGATGGCCTGGGGGGGGGGGGGGGGGGGGGGTAGTTGATATGGAGGATGAGAAAAGTATGAATTGTAGGTAAAGTACATAAAGCTTTTCACTTGTAGTACGAGCCTTACATCTACAGCGATTGTGATAACAATGGTACAGAGTCTAACGTGTAAAGCTACACGAGCTCTTGACTGTAAATAATAAATAAATTTACATTTAACAACTTTTTTAGAATCTCAAGGGGGGGGGGATGGTGCGACGCCCTTGCTAATAATTACTATTATATTGACTAGTGTCATAATATTTTTACTTTATATAATATGGTCTGTACACTTACATTTTGTTTTTTTGTTTAAATGCCTAAGATTTCTTATGGTATCCGTTGGACACTATGGACAGTTATGATACATTTCATATTATTACGGGGTCAAAGTATTGAGTCGAAATGGAATAAAATCTATGTTTACGTTAGTTTTTGGCCAAATTGCCGTTTTGAGAACTATAACCCAAACAATACGTGTTTCCGGTACGAACACAATATCCCCATTGTACAAAGAAGTTATTTTTGATTCAGAAACTTACTGTAAACAAATATACAAAGTAACACTTGAATAAGATGTGAACATGAATGAATGAGAAGTTTAGATGGTTATTAGCTCAGTCTGCTGTTCTGGAGTAGTACCACAACTTTCGAATGTAATACCTGTGAAGTGATCTTGTGGCGTTTCGGGAACAGTTTTAAAGCAGCCAGGTATAAAGAGAGGAGTGTGCATTCCTCAGGCCGGCATAGTGGAGACGACTGCTGCTTGCCGACATTTGTCTGTTGTAACACAGTTACAGTAACTCATAGACCGCACTCTTGCTTAACAGGCGAACTGAGGTCACATGAGAAGCTATTATAAAAATAAATAAAAACTTTAGTTGAAATATGATTTACAACATCAGTGCCTTCTCTTCTTAATACATTTAACTTAATTATTAACAGAGCGGCCGTGGTCTAGCGGTAAGACGCGTGAACTCACGATCGATGAGTCCCGTGTTCTAACCTCGCTAAATTCAAACCAATGTAACTTTGTTATGTGCACTTTGGTCGCTCAGTGCCTATAGGCACTATTAAAGAGTGGTAGGCAGATTAATGATGCAGTCTGCCGTTCTGGGGCTGTACCACCACTTTCGAATGTAACACCCGTGAAGTGACCTTGTCGCGTTTTGGGAATAGTTTGAAAGTAGCCAGATAGAACGAGAGGAGTGTGCACTGTCAATCTGGATGGTGCATGCTCGTCTCTCGAAGCCGGCATAGTGGAGGTGACTGCTGCCGTAGAGATTTTTCTGTAGTAGCAGTTGTTTCCATTCATGGACCGCACTCTAGCTTTACATCAGGCGGAGTGTTGTCACATGCCGAGCTACAATAAAAAAATATATATTTTGTTATTATCTAAATTATTACATTTGTATTTGTAAGTGTAGGTGTGTGTGTGTAGGTAGATATATAATAAATATTTGATGTGAATGTTAAACCAGTAATGGTTAAATAACATAATGTTATAAATACATGTTCAATTAGTTTAACTACTACCTTTATATTTTAATCGATAGTTAACGTGCGATGCAAAATTTTACTGTAAATATTTGATTACTCCCTTTAGCACGTAATTTTGTTTGCTTTAAAATTGTTCATGCAATTTTAAGCTTCACATAACGTTAGTTTATCCTATTTATTTACTTAATAACGTGTATGAAAATGAAATATGTTTTTCTTTTTTGATAAATACTTTTTTTTTTTACAGATACCGTCTCGAGGAAGACGACGAGGTGATGTTGGACTCCCGTACAAGTTCCGAATGCCAGTTATACGCTACTAAAAACCCCACGGTGTTCCCTACGTCTTATGGTTAGGTCATGGTTACGCTTTCGCATTCTTCTGCGACCCCACCGACTCTTGGTTGTTATGTCCCGCCAAGTAAATGAGCGGCAGTCCAACCCCGGGACTACCGCTCTTGGCTTTGCTCGAATGAGACAACGGTAAATACTTACACTAATTAAAGTATGATACTAAAGTATATTAAAATACAACAAACAGTTTACAAAACACAGTAATACAAAAAAGATAAAAGGTGTCAAATTTTGTAAACCTAATAGTTATATATAACATTGGTTAAAAAGATCAATATAATTATTATGCAAAACAAAATGTAGCGAAAGTGAAGTAATTTAACTTTTTTTTTTATTGTAGCTCGGCATGAGAAAACACTCCGCCTGATGTAAAGCTAGAGTGCGGTCCATAAATGGAAACAACTGCTACTACAGAGAAACCTGTCCGAGCAGCAGTCGTCTCCACTATGCTGGCTTGAGGAGACGAGCATGTACCATCTTAGATTGACAGTGCACACTCCTCTCGCTATATCTGGCTACTTTCAAACTATTCCCGAAACGCGACAACCGACGGGTGTTACATTCGAAAGTAGTGGTACTACCCCAGGACGGCAGACTGGACAAATTACCATCATCAGTCCGCCTATTACTCTAGTATAAAAAATAATTAATGATTATTTAAGTAATAGGACGAAAATATATAAGTATTCACCGATCTACTCGCCTATGATAGATTTTATATAAAATTAAATATAAACGATAAATTAGTTACTTATTTTTAAAATACGTCGTTTTATTTTGTTCTACCCGATAAAAAACTTTCATATAAAAAGTTTAACACTTAATTTCAGTAAAATATTATCTAACCACTATATCCTTATGTTGGTAAAGGAAAGTTGATTATAAAACGACCAAAAATCCGATAAACGTTCAACCGTTTCGTTTTGTTCCCTTTTTTATTCAGCAAGTTTCAACGAACCTTTTGTACGCAATTTTAAATTTTGTTTCGAAATATTTTTTTATACTATTTTTCAGGAAAAACGATGTCGACATCGCATCCTTTGTACAACATGTATAAAATCCTATGCAATAAAATAATTAAAATGTCTCTCGATACAATACGTATTGGTTGTATTGTAAAATCTTTAATATATAAATATGAATGTTTCTTTGTTTGTCATGTCCGGAATTATGAGTACCAGTCCGATTTGAGAAATTATTTTTGTGCTAAATAGGCCGTTTTTGAGAAAAAATTGGGCTTTTTAGATTTAAATGCCCCGTGGTACAGCTATACAGGCAGAAAACTTATATAGCTGTGCATGTACTTAAATAAAAAAAAGCCGGCATAGCGGAGGAGACTGCTATCTGTAGATCTCCATTCTAATAGCAGTCGTCTCAGTTCATGCATTGTGGTTTCGCTAACATAGAAATAAAAATGAGTTCAAAATAATTCTTAAAGTAAATAAATACGGGAGAAATATTTGCTTAAACAAATTTTTTAAAATGCAAGGAAACTAAATTGTCGGAGGAATAAACCTAACTTTCAGTTCAAATGTTCGAGAATTTTTCCAATAATATACGGAAATAGCCATACCAGATCGAAGTTCCGGTCAGGCGGTGGGTTAAAATTGAGTTATATAAGAATATTCGATTTCACTGCAGCACATTTCAATATGCACTACATTGTAACCTCTATTTTTTATTAATAATACCCTAGGAAGACCTTTCTCAGCCAGATTGGTCAACTGTTCAGAAAGGGTCAGATGAGGACCAACAGAGCGTGTGATAAGTAGTAGAAATAAAAATTGTTTTGATATGGAATCTAATTCAGGACCTGTGTGTGACCACTGTGCCAGAGAAGCTGCCAAATGAACCAATATGTATTATAGGCATAAATTGCGTTACCTATTCCTATAGAGGATACACTGTACGTTACATAATTTCGAGGGACTATATACATGTTCGTAGTGAACCCAGATGGAATCCATGTAAGTTTCAACGAGATTTCTACGGCACAATGACAGGGAATATTGGCTATCTAAATTGTTGTTGTAGTAATAATCGAATCCGAAGGTACAATTTGTATTCATAATCTAAACTAAGTTTTTTTTAATTGTAGCTCGGCATGTGACAACTCTCCGTCTGATGTAGGGCTAGACAACAACTGCTACTACAGAAAAATCTCTATTAGCAACAGTCGCCTCCACTATGCCGGCTTGAGGAGACGAATGTCCACCAACTAGATTGACAGTGCACACTCCTCGCGTTATATTTGGCTACTTTCAAACGGCTATTCCCGAAACACGACAAGGTGTTACACTCGAAATAACCATCATCAGTTTGCCTGCCACTCTTTCTCTCTCTCTCTCTCTCCTCGTCGGTCCCTCATTGTTGAGGATCGTGACTCCTGGTGGCTCGCTCAATTAGATGTCTCCATCGGCTGCGACTGCTTGCCTGATGGAGAGCTTTATGGACTGGCATCTCCAGACAAATGGAAACCTGGTCTGTCCAGCGGCTTGGGCTTCTACCGCGCGGTCTTCTGCCATCAACCTTCCCTGTCACCACAAGCCTTTCCAGATTGTCGCTATCCTTGCGCGCTATGTGCCCGAAATACTTCAGGATGCGGCGCAGGCAAAGCGATGACAGTCGCGGTTGATTTTCAATGCTCAATTCCGACAAAAGACTCTTTAATAGTGCCTATAATAAATATGTATACGTAACAAAGTTATATTGGTGCCGGTCAGAATTTTGCGAGGTTCGAACACGGGTCATCGATCGTGAGTATATATTCCGCTTATATTTATTTATAATGGGATGTGAAAGATCGAGTACTACTTAATAAAAAGTGTAGAATCTCTATGTCTATATTTATTTAAGTATATTATTTTATTTTAACATTTATATTGGTAGTTCTAATTTAAACAAATACCGCTAGACCGTGGCTATTTCGCGTGTTGTTTATTTTATATTAATTGTTCCTTTAACCAGACGAAGGAGTATAAAAATGATCAAAAATAGGAACGTACTGAAATTTAACATTTAAATTATTCACGTGTTGAATGGTTGCAATACTGTTGCGGCTTCACAACGAAATACACAGATGTCTCCGAACGTCATTGTAGCACATAAAAATTGCATGTTTATTTCTATTTTTGCATCTCACTAAGGTACTTTTTGAATTTTATATACTAGCACATGTATAAATCGTTTGAGAAATATATTTTAGTGTAAGTAAATCTTATATTTAAGTCCCCAGTCTTTTGTCTCGGAGTTGTACCACTAGGGACTATTCGTTATCACCTAGGTGACAGTGAAACGTCAAATGCCATATATTTTGTTATCGATTCGACCAAGTGACAATCGACTTTTGTCTTTAGCCCCAGTAGCTTAGAACGAGAGGAATGTGCCTTCTCAATGGATAGTGCATCACAAATTTCTCTGTGGTAACAGCTTCTTTCGCCCAACGACCACACTCTAACTTAACTAACATTAGCCAGAATATGGGTATATGCTTAAATAAATCATGTTAAGATTTCTAAGACTTCATAAGACTTCCCTGTGGTAGCAGCTGTTTTCGTCCAAGGCCCACACTCTAACTAGCATTAGGCGGGTATATGCTAAATAAATCATGTTAAGATTTCTAAGACTTGTTCTCTGTGATAGCAGTTGTTTCTGTTCAGGGACCGCACTTTAGCCTAATATCAGACGGAGTGTTTCTGTAATATATATTTCACGTTAAATAGTGTCATTTCAAAGTGCATTCTAATTCTCATTAAAAAAAAGTACTTCAATTGATTAAAACTTGTAGCCGCACACCTTTGTGAAAAGCTGAAAAAGATTTCAGATAGCATTCAGTCTGGTTTACAGAGTGCACTCAATTTTATTTGATTAAGAGTTCCGATTTTAGACAAAATTGTAAAAGTTCACGAATAACCCTAAGGCTTTCCGTCTAGCAAATAATTCTTCGTTTCAGGCTCTTTTATCTTTTCAAGAAGTCTACCACGGGTTGCTACGCGAACGACAGCCTGCTTTCAAAGCGAGACGCGGGCTGTCTTAGAAATTGTTTCAGGTTTCAGGAAGCTCGCTTTTAAGAGTTCATTGCTAGCTTAACGGGCCGGTTAATAGATTTAAATTCGTTTGTAATAATTAATGGGATTTTATAAAGAGCGAGTCATTTCCTCTTTTGTTCATATAAATTATAATTTAATGGTTTTACAACACTTATGTCATTGGATTGGTTCATACTATTTGTGGTATAACTGGGAGTAATGATATATGAATAAATAATAAATACGTATTAAATAAACAAAGCCGTGATCCAACACATTAATTCAAATATTTTAAAAATAATATATTTATAATATTTGTTTAAATGAGTATCCTAATATATACACTATACAGTAAGATTTCCATTAACTCATTGACATTATTGTTCTCCGACTTTCCCGGTGAATACGGGAAACGTCTCACTGTGACTGGAAGTCGACTCTGAACCGGAAGTGACAGTTGTACTTCAGAAACCAAACCAAACGAGTCTGATGTGTGGCGCCGAAACAAAAGCTGTAGCACATAAAGAACAAAAACTTTTTAAAATCTTTTTAAAAAGTTTTTTAAACTACCCTAAAAACTGCGCGTACAAGAATACTAGTTACAAATATTCGATAGAAACGTTTAGGATAGTGTAGTAGAAGTGGGTTCGATTCGATTAGAAGCTGTTGTCTGCACGTTGATATTTTTTTTTTGTTTAATATAAATCATGTACTTTGACAGATTTCAAAAATCGCCTTAGTTACTTATACCACGTAAAAAACAACACAATAAAATTAAACAACGGACATGTAAATCATTGGTTTGGTAAAATAATTTACGGTTGGTTAAAGGGCAATTCCTTTGATAAGTTAAACAAATTTAACGTTAACTCACAAAAACACACATATTTGAATTGCAAATTAGTTACGGTGAAAACGTTTCAGAGTTTTCATTAATTCATGGACCGGTAGTTTCGGGGGAAGTGACAGACACGAGGGGAAAACAGACGATACTCAATTCCATTTGAATATTCTTTTGTTAAAACGTATGCAGAGAATGTAGAAACACGCATTCACGTTCTTTTGAAGAGTAGCCGACTGAAAACAGTTCATTTGTTTTATTTCAAGGGATTAAATAGTGCATGAAAACCGCAGTCAGTGAAATGTTAGTCTTAATTAAGTTAAAGTAACTATGACTCATTGATGCATTGGTTTATTTAAACAATTCAGCTTTGATACTAGTTAAATATTGTTACAGAGTTGAATTGTTTTCCGAAGTCTAGCTTATTTGTAAATGAGCAATTATACCCTTATTTATTTAATGCAAATTTAACAATACAGCAAATTCAACAATGCAGTTTTAACTATACCGTAAAATATTGTTCATAACCGCGTACAATAGAAATATTATTATACATAAAAGTATATGTATATAAAAGTATATAATAAAGAAAGGGATCAAAGACGCAGCGTGTATAAAATGTAGCGTATATTTTTTTTTAAATTAAATATGTTTATAGGTTTTTATCCATGCCTTATGTGTCATCCGTAAATCCGTATGCGTTTTAACTTCTGGTCACACTTCCAGAATCCTTTATAAAGATAAAATGACTGTGTTGCGTTGTTTCACTTACTTTTAAAAAAAGTAGACCTTTCCTCAATAAAAGGGATATCAAAGCAATTTTTTTCTTAAATCGGATAAATTTTTTTTTTAAATTAACGCGTAATATACATAGTATAGATTAAAAAAGAAGTTTGTTAGTCCTTGGTAATTGTTTGTGTTGAATTATCGGAGTCACTACCAGAGACTAAATGAATTTTAGAAGCTGTCCGATATCAAAAAAATCTATTCATTTTAATTAAATAGAAATTTAACAAATTATTATATTCAAACAACGTTGAATAAAGAAGAAGAATGAGGAAGAAGAAATTGAAGACGAGCTTGCAACGAAGCTTTAATGTAAGCTCGAAGGTAGGTATAATAAAGTTTTTGATGAATCTTGAAGTAAAGTTGTGTTTAGCCGTCTATCTATATTTACTCTTATTTATATATTTACTTGTAGTTCTCTGTCGAGTTGATGATCCAATAAAGAGTTCAGACGTTACGAGCTTGTTTTCAACAAATGAAAGAATATTACCGCCAATTGCAGTAAGTTTCTTATGCTTTTATATTTTATATTTTGTTAACTGCAATAAAGGATTTATTATTATTATTATTATTATTACTTTCTATGGTTTAACGACAGTATCATATATCTTTTAATACAAATTTAAAAGTTTATAATGACCAAGAAATCGATAACAAATAAATTATGTAATCGGTTTGATGATGGATGACCTTGATTTGAAATATAAAAGGCAAATTATCATTAAAGTTTCTATTCATGGGTCGCTTTAGAAAGTACACGAAAGATATGAGTATACTGGTCCGAGTCGTATCACTAAAGAAACGTAACCGAATATTGCGTCGGAACCGTGACTCGTCTAACGTGATCTACAAAAATTGGCATGTACTTAGAGAGGGTATGAAATATTAAGAAAATATTTAACGTCGTCGTTTAAAGGTTTAACGTTGATCACTCTTAAAATAAATATTAAATATTTTTACTACATATTTATTACTATAGGTTTTTCTTAGCTTAAACTTTCATAGTAAAGGTTATTTTAAAATGTTGCTCGGTGTTCATCAAGCTAATGCGCCTGGCCCGTTTTTGTTTATGATTACTATTATCTATAAAAGTTCGTTTTATGTTTAATAAATATAGAGAATATATATCAAGACATACCATAACATTGTTGTTTCAGAGCGCACATAGATGCCTTATTCTAGCACTTACCTGTAAACAAAAGAAGATAATGTTACATTTTTCATGTCAAGGTAAAAGGCAGAGCGGCATGTTTATAAACTATGTATACAAAATAATAAATTAAAATCTTCGCTTTTATACAGCATAGTGAAGTTGATGAGTATAGTTAATAACATTAAAACTTTGCTTATTAAAATATAAACACGACGCTAATATTTCAAAGTTTCCGCACTATGGTATGCTGAACTTCTTTCAGCTTTCTTTGGAAATGAACAAACTTCATAAAATACGGTTTTTCAAATTTATCTTTTAGTTTATTATTTTAACTAAAGCATCGTTTCTCAACGGTGTCGCGACCCACTAATGGTCAGAGAGCTAACGACAAAAATGGATAATTTATTCTTATTTGTAAATTTACTTGTTAGGTAAAAACTGTACGTAAATTGGCAGAAGTGAAAATAGAGAATAAATATTGAAATATATCAATCAATAAATATATCATGTTACATTTATGGCGCTAGCTCTTCGTCTATAACTCTATATATTATGTTAATTAATTTGATGTTCAAAGTTTCACATCAGTTAATTAACATAGCTTCCACTGTATTCTTATGACTTAGTCTCTCCGTGTCTAAAAGGATGTTTCGTATAGGAGTTCTACGACCCCACATATTCCTAAGCCCGACCCCTCTATGGGTGACCCACACGTTGAGAAATGATCTTCTAAAGTATATAGGGAGATAATGTTGCAGTGCATTAGGCGATGAGATGAAAAATGACTTTGAGATTATAATATTTATATTGAAGTTTTAAGTAGTGCTACGGATGAAGTTAATGGCTCGAATAGTGCCGCATTTGAAACGAGCGGGAAATAGCTGTAGTAAAAGGAGCGTTTTTTTGAAGTCGATGAGAAAATGGAATATTTAAATTAGCCATATTTTTCCATAAAATTGCAGCAATCGTTGATGCTTTGTAGCGATGAAATTACTTTACAAATAGATTTACAAGTTGATTTTAAAATTTATGGGATTTAAATTTTATAACCAATTAGTTATTTTTATACAAGTTTTTTTTTAAATTCCAAATGTAACGGTATAACTAATAACGTTTGAGGATATTTTTTTTAAAGTAGAGTGACCATAATTCGCCCGAACTATACTAGAGGCGGAACGATTGCTACTGCTAGGGAAATATCTGCAGGCAGCAGTCGCATCCTCTATGCCGGCCTGATAAGACGAATGTCATGGATAGACCTGGATGACACCTTCAAACTGACCCTAAAACCCGACTAGGTCACTGATACTGGTCACAGGTACTGATGGTACTACCCCAGGATGGCGGACTGTGTTAATAACAATCATCAGTCTGTCAACCACTTTCTTAGTAATTGTTTTACCATACGCATAATTATGTAGAAATCTTAAAAGACAAAAAGATAAAAATAGCAGACGCGACTGCTACCTGCAAACATTTACCTGTGGCAGCAGTTATCTCTGCTCATGGGCCGCATCAGGTACAATGTACTGTGCTACTAAAACTGCATACGTACAGTTTGATATACAGTTAAAATATGTACAACACGGTAGTTTATATACCTATATAGAGACTCAAGTTTTAGGGCGAAAGTTCAACTTCTCTAAATTGTCTCGGAATATTATGTGTTGTGCTTGTAACAATTGCCGCAAATAGGGAACGTTTGGTTGGAATTTGTGGGCACTAAATAGGGTTGTTACATATTAGAAAAAAAAATATCGACAGAATTTAGCGAGGTTTGAACATGAGCCTCATCGATTGTGAGTTCACACGTCTTACCGCTAGACCACGGCTGCGTAACCCGTAACCGAGGAGTAGTAGTAAATAGTAGTCCGGTCGATGACAAGTTATGCAAGCAAATAATATTAAGTAAATAATTGTAAGCGAAATTTGAAATTCATATTAAAAAAACAACCCTAGAGTATTAAAGCTTTGTATGAGATCCTTTAAATTCGCTTCCGTAGATTTCACGCTCGTGTGCGTCCATGTGACAAGTCTAATCCTATTGCCATTATTGTATGGGAAACTTTGTCTTACAGTTTACGTGGAAATGCAGAGTATATTTTAGAAAGCCTTTGTTTTTCAGACGTCACTTTCAAGTGTACCAGACTTGACTTTTATATGTGCAGCATGTTCTCTTTCTGTTTATTTCTTGTGTATTTTTATTTTATTATTACTGTTACAAATACGATATTAAAGTTAAAGAATTAAGGGTTAACGCCAAAGAGGTCGATGTTGATACTAAACTGATAGATTGCGAGTAATAGAGCGGCCGTGGTCTAGCGGTAAGACGCGTGAAGTCACGATCGATGAGACCCGTGTTCGAACCTTGCTAATTCTGACCGTTACCAATGTAACTTTTGTTATATGTACTTTGGTCGCTCAGTCCCTATAGGCACTATTAAAGAGTGGTAGGCAGACTGATGATGGTTATTTGTCCTGAGGTAGTACCACCACTTTCAAATGTAACACCCGTGAAGTGACCTTGTCGCATTTCGGAAATAGTTTGAAAGTAGCCAGTTATAACGAGAGGAGTGTACACTGTCAATCTGGATGGTACATGCTTGTCTCCTCAAGCCGGCATAGTGGAGGCGACTGCTGCCCGCACAGGTTTCTCTGTAGTAGCAGTTATTTCCATTCATGAATCACATTCTAGCTTTACATCAGGCGGAGTATAGGACTAAATAGGACTACTGATGATGGTTATTAGCATAGTCTGAAGTGTCAGGGTACCACCATTTTCAAGTGTAATATCCGTGAAGTGTCCCCAAACCGGCACAGGCGAGAATCAGCGCATAGAACACCTAACATCAGACGGAGTGCGTCCGTTTCAAGCATTACTTGTGGTATGCGGGTATGAGCCGTGATAACTTTTCAGTAGTGTGTAGTAAGTATAATGCGACGGTGACGTCTTTGTGGGTTTAACAAATGTCATAACATGGCACTGATATGAAGTTAGTAGTAAACAAATTATTATTATGTATTATTGCCTATACTTGTGTCATAGGTAGTGAACGACTAAAGTACATATAAAATTGGTACATTGGTATCTGGCCAGTGAAATTTGTACTCGGGTCATATTGATTGTGAATTTGCGTATTTACCGCTAGATCACGTCAGTTTTTTATTATAAATAAAAATTGTAAAGCTTCAAAAGGTGGAATTCCAATATTGAAATTTTGATGGAATTTGCAATATATGCATTGTCGATACAAAGTTTCATTATGCAACCACCCAAATGAATATTGTATATTGTATTTTTTTTACAGCCTATTAGTTATTGGAATTTATTTATTAAAAATACTACAAATAATTTAAGAACTTACTCGTTGATTTATATTTCAAAATACCATGGTATGTGTACGCCCTATATTTAAATTTGATAGTTGAATTTTTATTTAAATATTTAATTAAAATTTCCTAAGTATGACCACGCCCTAAAAATATGAGCATTTCTTCAAATCTATATATGATTTTTTATTATGAAATTAAAAGATTAGTTTATGATACATATTTTTAACACTTAATTACCTTATTCCCCCATCTGAAAACTACTTTTATTTCCACTTAATGAAGCGCACTGACTCAGCAACACGTAAAAGGGAAAACGTGTGCCGCTATACAGACTGAGATCCTTATGTCTGAGTTTTTAAGAAGGAGGGGGAGTGGTATCGATTTTCCGACTACCTCACACCATTCCTCGCGAGTAGGTCTGATCCGCAAGAAAGAGATCCGATTGAAATGAATTTAACATTTTAAATTTTCTATTGAATATGGTATGTTAAGTGGAATCGGATTTTAGTTGCTTTGCCCTCCCATGTGTTCTCCCAGTCCTTTCACCTTGGATCCTTCAAGCGGAGCGTGAGAAAGCACCTTCTCAGGCCGGCATAGTAGTGGCGACTGGTGAAACCGTGCGAGCGGTTCTCTAATCGTCAATGCTCATGGACCTCCACTGAGTTTACCATCAGACCAGTCGAGGTCACATGTCGAGCCAAAAAAAACGAGTTTTTGTGAAATAAACTAGTCTATTCCCTATAGCTTCCAGTATACGTTGGCTCAAGGTGTTTGGCTTGAGTCTTGACCCAACGTGTACGCGTACTATTTTAGGGCAAAAGGTTTTATAACACTCCGTCGGAAAATCGCCTCCTTCGCCTCCCTGCTGTTGAGTTTAATTAATTTTAATAAACAATTTTGTTTCATACTATAAAGTTCTTTCCAGTTTATTCAGTGGATCTATACAGACTATAAAAGGACAGATTACATTTTTTCTTGTTTGTGGGATTATTAACTGTCTTTTTACAGCCTGTGTATTAAATGCCTCTCAGCGAGATACATGATTGTGAACTGTGATAATAAGTGCAAGAGTCGTATATTCCCAATATTCGTATTTTTTTTTTATTTCCTATTGTAGCTCGACATATGACAACACTCCGCCTAATGTAAAGCTACAGTGCGGTATGCAGAGAGTCTGCTTGAAGAGACGGGTATGTACCATCTAGATTGACAATGCTGACAATCCTCTCGTTACACCTGGCTACTTTAAAACTGGTCCCGAAACGACTGGGCTAATAACTATCAGTCTGCCTACTACTCTATTAAAAATATATTTGATATTAGAGATGCATTTTATAACCGCATGCAACGATTTCTTTTGCCAATTCCTTGAAAATTAAAAATGGACATAACAACTAAACTGGTTTTTCATTGGGAAAGTTAATCTCCTCTATATACTTTCTCTGTTGGAACTTGCCTATTTCGACTATATTAAGGGTAAACAGATCGGAGTAAAAGAAACTTCGTCTTGCCTTGCAGGTTGTAATTCAAAGTGACAATACAGGTAGCAAAAGAGAACATAATACTTATAAAGTAAACCAGTAACGAATGGCCAGTATGTAATATAAATTAGCAAGAGTTCATTCTCCAACATTCTTAAACTATTAGTTTTGGGACCGTACATAGTTAACATTAAACTGATTTAAATTAATTAACATAATTTTTATAGTACAACTTTTATGAGTTCAAATACGTGTAAGTAACGGATGTAACTTCCTCTGTGTTCTTAATTCTTAGAACCTCTCATTCAAACAATTTAGCAAAACGGATGTTTATATGAATCCGTTCATAAAGCACGCACGCTTTGAAACATGAACCATTGTACGTAAACATTTCTTAGTAATTGTAATGTACATTGTAAATTGTGGTACATTTCTAAGAGGTCGGAATCAAGCGGCCGTAGTCGTGAATACTGTTAATGGATAGTGCTTATAGTCTTCTTAAGCCGGTATAGTCAAGGCGACTGCAGCCTACATACATTTCACTGTGATTGTAGTTACTTTACATGCCGAGCTAGAATTATCAGAATGAGTGCGTTAAGAAATAAAAATTTTCAAAAGGTGCACATTTTTGAGCGACCGTGGCCAGTATTCAAATCTCGCAAAAATTGGTACCAATGTAAATTTGTTATATAACTAACTACATGTACACTATGTCATGTCCAGATTGGCAGGACAGACCTTGTTCTAGCTACTTTGGCTATCATAATTTTGGCTGTAAGTCGATTACGAACCAGTCAGATTTTTTGTATACATATTGTAAAACATATACATACGCTAGAGGCAAGGTAAGATCTAACGCCTTCTGTTATAAGTTATTTTGACCACTAAACTATTGTTTTTTTTGCATCTATCATAGGCGCTGAGCGACCACGCGAACATAACATGGGTCGGCGAAATTTGAACACGGAACTCACGGATAGTGATTTCGCACCTTCTACCGCTTGACCACGGCCGCTCTATAAAATTGGCGACTCTTGTAACTGTCTTTATATTTAACCCTTAATTACTCGCATACTAAAAGTTACAGAGCGGCGCCTGTGACTACGCTCGTGTAGGGTAATATATACCCCAGACGCACTCTCCTGACAAAACAATAATACAGAGCGGCGCGCGGTGGCGAGAGGTATTTAGGCAGCTACTGAGAATTCTATGAGGGTAACTTTAAAAATGGCGTTTCAAATGTGTCGTGGGGTATAATATACCCCATGCGAGCAATTAATGGTTAAAAAGTGCTTTTTTAGTACAAAATTGAATTACGTCAACACTTTCTAATCCCAATTACGTCATTTAATATCGTCTAAATTTCAATGACATTATTTTCAGAGTAACTAGTACGAAAATTGTGCTGAAAATCGGATTATGGCAAAGCATAATGCTCCATATAATAATTAAGTTTTAGAGCAGTTCAGGCACTTTGAAACACTTCACTAACAGTTTCAATGAACTTTAACCGATGTACCTACAATCTACATACTACACTTACTTAGTTACTCAAACGAACTTCGATTCAAGTAGTTTTTTTAGGAACTTTTGCCTAAACACCATCGAGCCTAAACTTATTCTAAATAAAAATAAATAATAAAATGAAAAGCAAATACTTATATCGCATATACATATAAATAAAATTGGGCTTTAAGCGGTTGTGTTAACGTATGTACTTTTTGAGATATAGCGGTTTTAATATTAATTTAAAAAGTTGCTTTATATTTTAAATTTACGATAATGCAATAACATAACGCAAACTATACGTTTTAAGTTTACTTCATTCGGGAATTGGCTTTCAGACTTGAGAGATTTGCGTAAATAGACTAATCCCCGACAGTTAAGATAAGTAGGTAATCTTAGAATATTTTTTAATATATCAGTCTGTTCTTGACAGTATCATTATGGAGTACGAGTGTACCCGGGTACATAGACGCCATCTTGCCACGTCACACGCTCGTAATGGGATCTCTTTGTTCTCGATCAAAGGGTGGCATTAACATGTCGCTTTGTGCTGATGACACAAATTGAGTTTCGGTTCAAATTGATTCCGTTAGAGACTTGATGTGCATTTGAAGCCAATCTCTTGTGTAGTGACCGAGAAATATTACATTTTAGTTTTACGTTTGATAAATAAGCGTAATAATTAAGCTGCATAATTAATTGTATTTTTGGCATACTAGCTGCTACCCGCAACTTTGTGTGTGTGCAATTTAATACTATGCATGTAACTTGAATGAGAAATGATAGGTTCCCCATACAAACTTTAACCCCCTATTTTACCCGCTTGGGGGAAGGTTTTGCAAAAACGCTGAAACACGTTTTTCACGCGACATGTCACCTCGACCGGCCTGGTGGTAAGCTCAGTGCACTGACGACTAGAGAACCGCTTACACGATGACTCCAGTCGCCATTACTATGCCGGCCTGAAAAGGCGCTTTTTCACCTTTTGAAGGATTCAAGGGGAATGGACTGGGATAACACTTGGGAGGGAAAAGTATTCCATTTATCGATTGTACTATTTCTTTATTTCTTACCAAAAGCGTATATTAATTTTTTCATACAAATTTTCATCCTTTTCAGTTTTTTTAAAGGCAGCCATGTAGCCTATTAAGTATGACTTTATTTGTTCTAGGTTTTATATATGCTTGCTAGAGTTAAGCTAGAGTGCGATCCATAAACAAAGGGGACTGTTGCGCCCACTATGCGGGCTCGATGAGATATGCTATAGGAATGGAACTGATCATACCACAGTCCCACTCCTGACGACTGTGTTGTTCAAGACGATAAATAAATCTCTAAATAATTTTACTCATGTTAAATGTGAACTAAAACCAATGTATGTGTATGACAGGTGGTTATTATACAAAGTAGTAATTACTAGCGCATGCATGCAGAAACCACAGTTTAAATACACGTAACATATCGCTTCGAATTTAAATTGTGCAGTTTAGGGGAAATTGTGGTTAGCGTTTGGGGATTTTAAGCTCGTCAATTTAGGAAATCCGTATTATAATTAGATATTGCATAACAGACTATTTTATGATTAAATTGGGATTAACGGGGCATGTTGTAGGAATTGAGCGATCAAAGTCCTACAAGTTAATTATATTGGTACCGGGGAGGTATTCTCGAATGTAGATTTAAAATATATAATATATAATTGGACCGACCGAAACATCTCCCGACACACCAAGATGCGAATCGTTCGCTCCCTCGTGTTTTCTGTCTTTCTGTACGGCGTCGAAACATGGACAATTAAAGCCGCGGATAGACAAGGAGTGGACGCGTTCGAAATGTGGTGGCGCCGTATTCCCTGGACCGCTCACCGGACAAATGCTTCTGTTCTGTCGGAATTGGGCATTGAAAATCAACCGCGACTGTCATCGCTTTTCCTCCGCCGCATCCTGAAGTACTTCGGCCACATAGCGCGCAAGGATGGCGACAATCTGGAAAGGCTTGTGGTGACAGGGAAGGTTGATGGCAGAAGACCGCGCAGTAGAAGCCCAAGCCGCTGGACAGACCAGGTTTCCATTTGTCTGGAGATGCCGGTCCATAAAGCTCTCCAAGCAGTCGCAGCCGATGGAGACATCTAATTGAGCGAGCCACCAGGAGTCACGATCCTCAACAATGAGGGACCGACGAGGAGAGAGAGATTTAAAATATATATATATATTCATTTCTATTACTTTTTTGTCACTAGTTTTGATAGCCAATATAAAATCGGTATTCCTGTGAGCATTATGTTCCTGCATAATAGTAATATTTGAAGTAATTTTAAAAAAAACTTTTGAAATTCCTATTTATATAAAATAAAATTAACTTTTTTTTTGTAGCTCGGCATATGACAACACTCCGCCTAATGTAAAGCTAGAGTGCGGTCTCTACGGGCAGCAGTCGTCTCCACTATGCCGGCTTGAGGAGACGAGCATGCACCATCTAGGTTGGCAGTGCACGCTCTTCTCATTATACCTGGCTACTTTCAAACTATTCCCGAAACGTGACAAAGTCACTTCACGGGTGTTACATTCGAAAGTGGTGGTACTACCCCAGGACAGCAGACTGGACTAATAACAATCAACAGTCTGCCTACCACTCTTTAATAGGCACTGAGCGACCAAAGTACATATAACATAGTTTGGTATAACATTGGTCAGAATTAGCGAGGTTCGAACACGGGTCTCATCGATCGTGAGTTCACGCGTCTTACCGCTAGACCACGGCCGCTCTTGTGGTTTCTAGTGAAATGAGTATTCTCCAAATCCGCAATCAGTCTTATATATTATTGATCGGTGTACGCAATGAGGGAACGCGCACTCCCTCCTAATACCACCCCTCACTCACACTCCGGCAAGCCCCTAACCTTTGGCAACGTGCCACTTGTATGAATACCTCACCCCTGAAACAAGAATGACTGTGCGCTGTTGCCGCTTGTTGAATCAAAAATCGTTAATAATTAAAAACCCATGTGTATAGAGCGAATGTAAAGTGATACGCCGTACTTATCAATTTAAAATTACTATATTATTGGATAATTCAAATGTAACACTAGTGAAGTGACCTTGTCGCGTTTCGGGAATAGTTTGAAAGTATCCAGGTATAACGAGAGGACAGTGCATACACTGTCAATCTAGATGGTACATGCTCGTCTCCTCAAGCCGGCATAGTGGAGGCGACTGCTGCTAATAGAGATTTCTCTGTAGTAGCAGTTGTTTCATGGATCGCACTCTAGCTTTACATTAGGCGGAGTGTTATCACACGTCGAGCTACAATAAAAAAAATTACTATTGGGTGTTTAATTCTTTATCCACTAACTGGAGTCAGGAGTGGAAGAGTGGAGAGGAAGTCTATGTTCGCATATGAAGATGATGACGTATAATTCTTTAAAAAAAAAATTGGTTTTATTTTGTTTGTATTTGGGTATTTGATTCAAAAAAATATATTGAAAAAAAAAAAGTTAATAGAAATTTAAAAAAAAAGTTTATTTTACTGATGCAATCCAAGTATGTTTTTTTAATAAAATCATTTAAAAAATAACGTATCGATTTTGCCTCTTATTGTTCTAATATTAACCACATAACAATATGGTACCATTATTTGTTAAAAAGATACAAAACATAATTGAAATTTAGAAAACAAGCAATGCGAATGCAATAATTGATGTTAGGCTGGTGACTACGACGACCTCGTAGTACGCGCGAGGTTAGTCAATTCCCAGCTGTTCGATGGTCGATCGCCCTTGCCTTAGCGATGTTATTATGACATTGGGCCTTGATTTTACATGAAAATCTTAAAGCTAATATTTTTTTATCTTGCAATAACGTTTTAGTATTAGTACTATAACACGCGGTTAAAGGAATTGCTATCTTTTTACAGCCTGTATATGTACTATAGGTACTACTATGTATACTATATGTAGATGTACGTATATGTTTGTGTAAGGCATCGATAATCTAATATTATATGTAGGATGTACTCGTATAAGGCCGACGCTACATTAGATCGTGATGTAATCCGCGACACATGAGCGCCCTATGTAGCGTCTGTTATGCGGAGGTTCTGTATTCGTTCCCGGTATAAACAAAAATTTTACTATTAATTTAAAAAAGTGAGTACTTTCGGGTCTGATTTGTCCTACAATATAAGTATCCTAGTTTGATTTATTTTAAACCGCTGTATTTGACGCGCCGTTCATCGCGCTTAATGTATCCTCGGCCTAAGAATAACCGCATTGCGTCAATCTACAATCAATGCTAATGTCTAATTATATTATAATTAGAGGAAGGTGTTGAATGAAATAAAATAAACATAGTACGTTTTACGTTTTCGGAATTTCATTCAAATTGTTAAAGGAGTGCTACAAGTTACTTGCGTTACCAGGCTTCGGTACTCGCCCTCACGGACTCCGCCCAACGAGAGGATAGAGGGTGACAGGGGGCGCCTCTCAATGCGGGGCACTGCAGTAGCGTAGTTCAAATATTGCACAGCCGAGAACGATATTTTGACCAGATATTTCTACACTTATAACGTTTAAATAAAAATACAATATTAGAGATCTATTATTTGGTAGATTATTAATTATTCCTCTTAAAACGTGTTCTTTGAGTTTATAACTATATATTTTGAGATTCAAATGACGTATCGTAAAACTCGGCTGCGAGGTTAGGAAGGAAACATTTAGTTTATTTTATCTTAAATGTGACCGTTAGGTTAGGTTATTTATATCAAATACCGTTAATACCAAAATTGTGCCATGTCGATACGATACGATAAATAGTGGGTCTTATATAATACACCTGTGGACATACTCAGTAAGCCAGTAATCTCTTTATAGACGTATAAATAAAGCCTAGATGTCTTCTATGAACAAGAGGCCATACTATAATGTACGGCTTTCTACGGAGACACAAATATCAACGGTTTAGAATCCGCACGGAATATTGCACTTTATCCAATGAACATTAAGTTTAAAATTCCATTCTTCACACAGCACAGCGTATTCGTCGTTCGCTTATTTTTATTTCGCTTGCTGCTCACATATTATGTTTATTACCAAACAAATTCGTTATAAATATGTACATATATTTTAAATTCTTCTTTCTCTGAATAAATCGTATGTACGCTATAAATACGCTACAATGAACGCTTCAAGGGACAAATGTTAAGCCTAGTTTCAAATTACAGGCGCTTTCTATTCAAAGTGATTGTGAAACGCGCGTTATTTACTTAAAAAAGTCTTTGTAAAAAAGTGTGACATAGGAGTTGAAATAACAAATTCAAATTCGAAAAACAGTTCACTTCTAAACGTCATATATTCCTATTGACACTTTAATCTATCGAGCGTTGGACAGGGCTCACATTCACAATGACAGTTACAATTAATTTTAAGACCACTGTCAATTGATGACTCTCTCGGGCTTTAGCTAAATGAAATGTTTCGCAGATTACCTCTCAACTATTGGGGACTAAAACAACTTGTACGAGTATTTTGACAAATTTTAGCAATGTTATTCTCCTTTATGTTAGTAATAAATAATAAGTTGAAATACAGAAGAAAAACTTAATGAAAATATAAATTGGTATAGGAATTTTTCGTCTGCCAAAGACATTTGGATTAATTTTATAAAAATCGCTCTCATTTACACCAACACGGCGTTCGCAACTCTATTTCTATGTAGTAGGGATGAATATTGACTGTAGCAGTCTCCCCTAGGGCTTAATGCTACGGTAAATAAGGCGCCGACGATGGTTCGAAATAAAAGGAAATGTTGTAAGCTTATAAATATTTTTCCCTGGCTAACTTTAAACAAACTCTTGTTCGACTTTTACATTTTCGATTTGTGATTTTTTCTTTAAATAATTTTATTATTTTGTTCCATAGGTATTGTTAGGTACAACGTATAATGGTTATTTAACAATGAAATAATAATAATAACAATAAAATCTTTATTGCGACTACATAGCCTTCAGATAAGGTTGCCCTGTGTCCTGAAGACCAGTGCATTCCTAAAAGCAATATAAAAGAAAATTACTGATTTTAAGTCTTTGTAGTTTATGGCTAGTTTTCTATCTTCTAAATCAAAGTTTTATTTCCAAACGATTGCTCAAATTTATTGCGAACTAAATTCGATTTATGTTTATGGGTATTTTACTATTGTTAGACATCCTAAAGCTACCTAAAACTAGCTGGTCTAGATTTAAGGTACACTTCCAAGCTCAACGTTAACCGCGACTGTATGTATGTCGCATGCTTATAATTATTTAAAAATAGTTGTTGGTTTGATTGCTGCAGTGTAAGTTGAGTACTGAATACAAGGAAATGCAAGGCATAGCGCTTAATCCGCTGCCATTATCGTCACGCGGTGCCACGTGTAGTTAGTAAGAGAGGAAACCTGCTAAAGATAAGTTAGTAAAGTGATTTGGTCGCCGAACCAGTATTTTGCAGATATCTGGTACTTTTGGGTCGTTTCTAACAATAACTGACAGGCGGTGAAGCAGCGAGTGGTTCTAGGGACATTTTGCTGCGTTACCCGGAAGTTTACCTTAAACCACCCAGATGATGACTGATTCAGAATTTTCTTTATCTCAACATTTACTCGTACTTTGTATTTTATGTTTCTTTTAAATTAAATAATAAAACTGGGATTTTAGTTCGTAGATGTAGTTAAGGAACTTTATGGCAATGATTGTTCATTGGTTTGACGTGTATCAGGAACTGTGGAGCAGCATCCGATTCGCGAAGTTATTTAAAACAGAAATTAACGTCTTCTTTTTCAATCAGTATAGTTTATTGTACATAAGTGTTTTCATAGTTTTATAAACTACATCAGACTAACCCATCCTAGCTACGGATATATTTGTTATTTATAATTGACGGTTTTTTTTATTGTAGCTCGACATAAGACAACATTCCACCTGATGTTAAGCTAGAGTGTGGTCCATGAACGGAAGCAACTGTTACCACAGTGAAATTTCTATAGACTGCAGCCGTCACCGCTATGCCGGTTTAAAGTAACGAATGTGCACTATCCTCTCGATATATCTCTCTACTTGCAATCTTGAAATGTGACCTAGGCCACTTCACGGGTGCTAAGCGAAATTAAAGAAGGGTTCGCTGATGGGGTAATAGCACCACGAGTGAGTCGTGGAATTAGTTTGAAAGTACAATACAATACAATTGGCACGCCTTTTACCACAGGGATAGGCAGAGGTAACGGAACGCCACTTACCACGATCCTGACACAAACCCTCGCTTCCTTTACATCCATAATTCTCTACATGCACGCCCGACGGTTATGGGCACTAGGCCCGGCTTTCATAAGGATGTCTCCGATTTGATCGGAAAACACCCTTCTGGGTCTGCCTTGTTCAACGCATCCATTCACATCATATTTATATATTCCTTTCGTCAATCTCCTTTCCATGTACCCAAACCATCGACGCATTTCTTTCTCAATCCTCGTCACTACATCATCTTTCAAAGCACATCTATCGCGCACAACACTATTCCTCATTCTATCCGCTATCGTGACTCCACATAGTTTAAAAGTAGCCGGTTGTAACCAGAAAGGTCTTTCCTGATACTGTCAATCAGACGAATTTGTTTTATTTGTTCTACAACTAGTAACATGGATGCTAATGAAATCTATGTAGTGTATCATGAAGTAGTTTTTTCTTTATTTTTGTTGATTCTTACATATCAAGTAATAATTATATCATATTATATAAAGCTCGATTACCACTGACTCACTGACTGACTGACATATATTATGAAGCACTTGCCGGGGGGTTAGAGAGGTGATTCTTTTTGGGGCGTGTAGAGGGCGTTCCCGCGACCCCAGAAAAACCTCGACCTTGACCGGAAGAGGACTCTGGACCGGAAGCGATGCCGATATCTCGGAAACGGAACGAGATAGGGCACATGTGCCGGAACAAAAGTCGTAGGGAATGCCCTCTAATATCGAAATCCATAATATTTTTTTTCAAATTACCCGAAAAATAACTTTTTCAGCGCCGCGAAGCGCGCCCAAAAAACTAGTTTTTATTATAGAGACTGCCGACATTTCTCTGTGGCAGCAAGCACTTGTTTCCGCTCACACACCTTTTAGCTTGACATCAGACGGAGTGTAGTGTATATATATATGCCGAGCTAAAAATCGATATAAATCATGTTTTATGATTGTGTAAGCAGAAGTTACTCGTACCTAGTTTAGGTTTGATTATAATGTGTCGTTTGTATACCACCTTAGTACCACCACCATCTTTTATCGATGAACCAGCTCTTTCAGGCGGCCGTAGTTGATACATGCGTGCGCTCATTTTTACCTATTTTTAACCATTTAAGTTTACAGTCTAGTTCTATTAATTGAATTCATTCTACATTCTACCTATTAGTTGGTGTATTACGTAACTGTTTTTTTTTTAATTAATAAAGAATGTAATTTGGATTCCTTTGTTTTATATTATCTTAAAATGTGTAAAATACATTGGCTCGAAGTTTCCGGTGCGAGTTATGTAGAGGGGAATCGAACCCGCTTTTGGATCACATTAAGTTGTGTAATTGTTTTATTCTATCTATTTATGATATTTGCATAATATACATGCCTACTACCTACATCATACTCTACAGCCAATTTACAAATTAATGATAATTGGCTTCTATTTCTACCGGATCAGCTAGGATTAGGATGTCCTAGGAGTAGGTTAGGTCGTTTGGGACTCGACATGCGCACGCGCATCTCTATCTTGAATTTGATGTTTTACTCAAGATTTTAAATTATTACTCTGTAAAGAGTGTAGAGTAAAGTTTAACTGCTGGATTTTAAGATGTGATCCCCTTATAATCTAATATTAATTCTAATTGGTCTAAATAAAATATTTGAAATTTAGAATAACATTTTTATTCAACAAAAATATATCTCTTAGATACTTTACATAATATTAGAATTTAATTTATTAAAAAAATAGACATCGTTTCCATGTCGTTGTCATCCAGGTGGTCCACGGCGGCTGACATCACACTGACGCAGCTGCGGTACTAGGCACTACGACTGTCGGGATGGGAGCATAAGTGGCGCCACGCGCACGGGAGATACGGCCCTGAAATATATGATGGACATAATATAGGTAATCAACAACAGATCCCAATAGACAATACAAAGGACAGTCAAAGCCAAAAGAGAGATATGAGACACAGATAGAGAGACCACGTGGATGTCGAGAAAGGGGTACACATCGAAGGGGCGACAGGAGGGCGGGGCGGTGGCAACAGAAGCAACGTGCAATACACATGGCGGTGATGATGATTTAAGCGGGGAAATGAGATGGCGCGCAGCAGGACTGCCGGACTCGCATGATTTGCATAGCGGTGATAGAATAAGCTTTACCGTTGTATAGGAGTGTTGGCTCAGGGTCGCGCGGCGAAGGACCAGGCGCGGTGGCTGCCGGTGCGGGGCTTCGTCCTCGCCCCTCCCCCACCACGTCGATCTCCTCGTCAGACTCCCTGAGCTCGACCGCCGGGGCCGCTTTCCACTTCTTGGCCATGAGGCAGCGTGGCATAACGGCAGCCACATGGGCTCAGCGTGTCCACATCGTCGCACCGGCTGCGCGAAGGCGGATAGACAGACGAACGAAGACGATAGAAAAAAAGAGAAGAGAAAGAGCGGCGCCCCGGGCGAGCGGCTTCGGGCGATCGCGCGCGACCTTTTTCGGTAGTGCGGATGTCAACGCCTGCCCCTTCTTTATATGGGAAGCGCAAAAGGCGCGTTGCGCGCGCCACTGAAGATCGATGCCTACCTCGTGGTAACTGTTGCTCCTGTTGTTCAGACCACGTGGAAAAAGTTTTCAAAGCTTTTTTTACAGTTTATTGCGCATAGGAGGCATATACAGCATCAGCAGCACTTTTTAACACTTCAGCAAAACTTTACCTTTACAGTTAAGTTTGGGATATTGAAGTTTGAGCTGATGTTTACATTTGATGTTTACTTGTATTTGTTTACATTGAGCGTGCACGTGGTGTCGCGCGCCGGTATTCAACAGGCGCTTTCGGGTTTGTTCTCATTGGTACTACAAACTACGAAATGAAACAAAAGACAAATGACTAACATTTAATTAAAAGCGATACGGTTACATACATATGCCTGAACAGTGCTTTAAATTTCACAATAAAGAGTATGTTTAGGTGACAATAACATATATACAATTAAGATATCGATTAAAATATGTACTAATATTGTTTGATGGGTTTCTTTTATAACTACAAACATCTACACATAATTATCTTAAAAATAGTGAATAAGCAATATAATAATTATATTAAATAATGCATATTATAACTATTTATTTTTGTTTATTGTGGTATAATATTTGAAGTTTACACGTGTACAAATATACTATCATCAAATTGACACTACAAGCACTTCAGGAAATGATCGCCGGAGCTCATGGGAGCTCCCTTTATATTTAGTCAATTAGGGATGTAAACTGATTTCTAGTGGCCGTTGTTCAAGTGGCATGGAATAAGCCATTTAATCAGCACAAACGGAAACTGTTCTTACGGTGATTAGTTAACCTATTGCCGATTGTACATGCCTATAATTTATTGGTGAATGTAGGTATTTAAAACTTAGTTGATCAAGATGATCTATTTTTGCCAATAAGGCATTTTATCGTGGCAATAGTATCACAAAGCCGAGTTGTCATGGAGTCGAATAATTCGAATAGTTTTGACGTTATTGCGCCGTGTGGGGACTGAATAGCGTGCTTACGCCAATATACTATTACCCTCTATCGCTTGCGCAACTATCATACTAAGGGCTTGTCTACGTTGGGAACTATTACAGTCATGCTCGAGCATTGATTGTCGCGTGTATTCTATTTTAATTTTAATTAGTACATTCACCACCAATTACCAATAATATTTCTATGTATTTCACTTCAATATTGTTATGCTAAAATGGTCTTATATTTATGTACATGAATCCTAACTATAGGTAGGTGGAGGAGTTATAATTATCTCTACTAAACACAGCCCGTGATGGTTATTATTTCACAATGTACATATTGCCGGTTTACTATCGTGAACGTAGTTTAAGTTAGAGAAAAAGAAGACATAGGAGAGAGTCAGTGAGATACTATGGTGCACAAAAGTGTAGGAACAAGGTGAAATGTTTTTTTTTTAATTGTAGCTCGACATGTGACAACACTCCGCCTGATGTAAAGCTAGAGTGCCGTCCATGAAAGGAAACAACTGCTACCACAGAGAAATCTCTACGGGCAGCAGTCGCCTCCACTACGCCGGCTTGAGGAGACGAACATGTACCGTCTAGATTGACAGTGCACACTCCTCTCTTATACCTGGCTACTTTCAAACTATTCCCGAAACGCGACAAGGTCACTTCACGGGTGTTACATTCGAAAGTGGTGGTACTGCCCCAGGACGACAGACTGGACAAATAACCATCATCAGTTTGCCTACCACTCTTTAAAATGTGTTCGTCTATTTCGCGTTAAATAATATACAATGCGTTAAGGCGGTGAACTAGTGGCTACTTTTCAGGTTAGGATAGCAAGCTATTAAAATCGTATCCTATTCGTGACTTTGCTTAGTAGAAGCTAAAGCGCGTATTACACGAAGCTAGATGCGTACTATTATTCTAGCTTAGAAAACTTGTCTGTTATTATTGAACATGGCTAATGCTTTTATTGCAGGTAGGGAGCGACTATAGTGATGAGGATTGACCATACATAGAGTTACCTCACGGTTCCTAGTGGTGTGCGAGAACGTGAAGAATCTTCCGGTCTTCGAGGAGATATCGAGTTGCTGCAGTAAGGACAACGAGTGGCCATAGCTGCTCAGTAGCGGAAAAGGAATGTACAATCTACAATGAAGGGTTACTTTTGAAATGTCTGAGCAGTCTTCACGTTACTAGATTTTTGTTATGAAGAGAAAGTTGAAAAAAAGTACACGATAGCTAACCGTACACTTAACAAACTAATTACACGCTAATTCCAATATATCGCATCCTTAAATCAAAACTGTTTTCATTTAGAAAAAAACGTAATATTTTTGATCATCGCAAACGTGATTTTTAAGTTAAAACAGTTTTAATTTAGTGGTCCGATTAATTTATATTAATATATACAAGTTACACATATAACTAATTTAGATATTAAATTACCATATGAAATGTGATGTAAATGACAAAATTTGAGTCACAATATCAAGGTGACGTCATAATACAACAATTACAGTTACAATTATAGTCATTCCATTGTAAGAGTCAACTTTTATAGCGTTTATAAAGTATAGCCGAAGACCAATAACAAATTCTTTTGTTTTTTTTTATTGTAGCTCGGCATGAACGGAGACAACTGCTACTACACATAAATCTCTACAGGCAGCAGTCGCCTCCGCGATTCCGGCTTGAGGAGACGAGTATATCTAGACCAGTGGTTCTCAGCCTTTTTTTTAATGCGGCACACTTTTTACGATTTAAAAATTTGGCGGCACACAAAGAAAAAGATAAGTTTAAAAATTATTTATTTACCTATAACACACTGCGTGAAATAGTGTATGGTAATAATTTTAAATGTGCTAAATAAAATAATATGTACTACAAAAATAACAGTACGTTTATTAAGGGATTAATTACAAGTTAATAATAAGAATACTTGTAATGCATTTTTTTTTCTTTAAATCATATTATTTAATAATATTAACATAATTATATTATCTAAAATTTGGCGGCACACTTAGAATTTTGCGGCACACAAAAGTGCCGCGGCACAGTGGTTGAGAATCACTGATCTAGACCATCTAGATTGATTGATCTAGCTATATGTTTATTTAGAAGTTATTACGCATCTGTGTTCAAGGGACACTGTCCTTGGTTATATCTAGTCATAATAGTTTTGGTGAAACAATAAAAGCTTGTTAAAAGTACCTAGCGAATTTTTTCCGCTAATTTATCTTAATGAGTGCAGGTACATAGTCACACCATTGCTGCATGCTTCTTGCAGGTTACTTTTATATGATTGTGTACCTACCCTCACTAACAGTAATTAGCAATGAATTGTTATTAATAATAATAATTTATTTTAATTAAATTCAACTTAGCCTAAAACAAAAAGAAGAAAAAATAAACAATAAACTTTACAATAAAAACCTTAATTTCCATTTTAATTCATGCATGTAATGAAATATATATGTAAGGTAGTTTCAGCAATTTCTAGCCAAGCGTATCAAATTATGACGAGACGTCTTCAGGCATAGTGGGGCGTATGAATTCTAATATTAAATAAAGTTAAGTGCACAAATATAGGGTTGTCAAAATGTAGTTAACTTAGGAGGGAAATTACTAATACTACGTGTAGATCTTTAAGGGTTGTCACAATGGAGAATTGAGATAAAGTTGATTAGAATTAACTTTGTAACAACTGCGATGTGACAACCCTTGCTGCTTTACATCTAATACCTAATCTCCTTCGATGTCTAAAACCTCTAACACTAAGAGATTTCAAATTATATATGAACAAAAAACATCCTTAATTAAACTTAAAATGAATTACAAAGAAATGAGATCAACACGTGATGGCAAGCTGATTTTGTTAATGGTACATTAACTTGCATTTTACATTGACATTAACGCTATCCACAGACACAACCTGGAATTATTTAGTACGCTAGCATGTACTGTTAATGATTTTATCTGTGGTAGGCAACTGAAGATAGTAAGATAGTTATTAACCCAGTCTACCTGCCGTTCTCTTTCAAGTGAAGTGACGAGTCGCGCTACATGGAAGCCGGCATAGCGGAGATGACCGTTGTTCGTAGACATTTCTCTTGGGTATTACTCGTGTCCACTCTTGACGGCACTCTAGCTTAACATCAGGCGGAGTGTGGTTACATGACTGACTACCTTTAAAAAAGGACAGGTTATACGTACTTTCCCAACATATGCCATGGATATAGTAGATCAACATCTAACCACACTCGCATACGCCTTATGTTAATAACCTAATGTGCGGCCCATGACATAACCACTATAAAAATGTATTTGTAGGCAACAGTCACATCCGCTATTCCACCTCGAGGAGCTACTTTTGAAGAGACCCATCTTCACGGAACATGAAAATGGAAGTACCACGCCAGGACGACAGACTAGGGTTACCAAATGTGTCGAGTAAAAGATCCGGACAAAGTTTTATAACCCAATAACATAACCTTGAAAATGAGAAAATTGATTGGTTGATTGGGATTTTTCAGGCATTCAAAAAATTGGACCATTATCAGGGTGCCTACCAAATTTAACATGCAAATTTCACTAAATAATTAGTCATGATTTGTTCTAGCGAAGATACGCATGTACGTTGCAAGTTAAAACCAAATAGTAATAAAACTAAACCTTAAAACTATGTGTTAGATCCTGTAAACAGAAACCGTTCTATAGCATATGAGTATAATATAGGTAATTAGAGAATAAAATGGAATGAACAAAGATATTAAAATAATAATCCACAATGTTTATTAAAAAAAAAAAGAAAAACAACTGAATACTGCGTTTTGGAATGGATGCATTAAAAAACTGAAAAAAAAAAAAATTAAAATCATTCCATTTCACTGCACTAACTTAAGCTATTCTAAAATTTAACCTAACTTAAACCATAACTTATACTTACCCTATTCCACCTACCTATTTATAGCTAAACATACTTAGTGCCTACATATTGCCTAATATCCTATACCTAACACTAAATACTTCGTTTACATTTTATTATAGATATATAAATTAAAAAATAATTATTTTATTGAAAAAAAAAAAAATAAAAAAAAATCCTTTTTTTAAAGAAAAAGTTAATATATATGTATATGAATAGTTAAATAAATTATAATCATTTAGGAAAAAAAATAATTAGAAATAGAGATTTAACGAAATAAAAATTCAGGTCGGAAAGAAACAAGAAAATAATGGAGAAATTAAAATTAAATCTGTATAATAAAGTGTAATCAAAGTATCTTAAAACATAATGAAACGGGTCGATCTGTGTAACGACGAGAGTATCTTCACACAGAACGCCAATTTCCCTAACTTCTAATATTGTTCACCTTCTACAATAATAACTATAGTCTGTAACATCTAAACTTTTATATAATACAATTGTTACAACCGAAAATATTTATTACCATAGAAACTGAACAATGTCTAATAACTATTATTATCTACGATGTGAAGTAAGAATAAAATATATAATTATAATGAACTTTGAATAGAAAAAAATCAATACGTATACAACAGCCTGTGCTATATTGGGATTCCAACACGATCGAGTTAGATTCAGTTATACTGATATCGATTTTCTTCAATTAAATTTTCATCATAAAAAAACAAATTTAAATGCCTAAAATCAATAAAAAATAACCGATATCAAATAAATAAATAAATAAAATTTTTGAACCGAAACCGAAGTAATTAATAAAAATAAACTAAAAAAAAAAATCCCCCCCTACTAATAATCATAATATATTTATATTTTATATCACTAAAAGTTAATCAGATAAAATATATTTATTTAATAATTATTAATAGGGGGGATCAAATGAAGCTCACTATCCACGATGAGTTAGGTACGTCCTTAATTTTATAAATCTTTATCGATTTCGAAATTAGAGGGCATTTCCTACAACCTTTGTTCCGGAACTTTGGCCGTATCTCGTTCCGTTCCGGAGATATCGCGTTCCGGAACCGGACGGAGAGGACTTTCGAACCATGTTGAGGTTTTCCTAAGATCACGGGGGCGCCTCCTACACATATCAAAAATAATCATCTCTCTCTAACAGGGGTGGGGGCGGCAAGTGCTCCATAATTGATCTCAGTCAGTGAGTCAGGCGTAATCGAGCTTTATATAGTATGATGTATTTATGCTCAGAAATGGGCAAATGACTCAACGAATAACGTCTCTTCAAGTCGGAATGCAGAGGTAATGGAAGCCTTCTCTTAGTGGTAAATATAGAACCTTCCACTGTAAACTAGTGAGCGGAGCGAAATGAGCATTTGCAAAAAGTAGAGCGGATTTCCAGTGGAGTCTGTACGGCCTCTACGCTACTCTAACTTTCATAGAAGTGCTTCCAGCAGGTGCGGCTTGAGCGACTTAAGGGGATCCGTTGCGTCTTCTGACATTATGACACATATGAAACTACGTTTCGAGCGCCTTCGACTGCTGGCAATGGACGAAAAAACCGCTTTCCGTGAAACTCTTTTTTGATGGAAGGCAAAACTATTTTATTCTTTTTTTTTTTGTTATTTTTTTTTTATTATAGCTCGGCATGTGACAACACTCCGCCTGATGTAAAGCTAGAGTGCGGTCCATGAATGGAAACAAGTGCTACCACAGAGAAATCTCTACGGACTGCAGTCGCCTCCACTATGCCGGCTTGAGGAGACGAGCATGTACCATCTAGATTGACAGTGCACACTCCTGTCGTTATACCTGGCTACTTTCAAACTATTCCCGAAACGCGACAAGGTCACTTCACAGGTGTTATTCAGTTATTCAGTTCAGCTCAGCCATTTCCCGTTCATTACCATTTCCTGGTCGAAGTTTGGCATAACTGCTTTCTATGTGTTAGCAATTGTCTTCACTCATAGGCTGTTTTAAATTTGAAATCAAATATTAGAGCTGCCGTGGTCTATCGCTAGAAGACCAGAAGAAGAAGACGTGAACGCGATCTATAAGACCCGTGTTCAAATCTCGCTAAATTCTGACTAGGACCAATATACCATGTTATAAATAATGTACCGTGATCGCTCTGTGCCTAGTTTATTAAAAAAAAATTATGGAATTTTTTTTTTTGCTCTGGATTTGAAATAAACTGTTCGGTCACCGCTTTTTTAGTGACGGTAGCGACTTCTGGAATTTTAGTTATACCTACTATAATAATGTTCTTTATTTATCCAAAACATTTAATAACAAGCGTGGATAGTGAGCTTGGTATACTATACTATAATACTGTGTAAGAGTATACTTTGATGCACGCATCTCTTTCATGAATCTCTCAGTTTTGTTATCTCCTTTCAACCTTTCATACATCCACATCCTTGCTTTCATTCATCCTACCTAACCTATTTTTAAACGGCCGAATCAACCTCACAACTGAAAATAACAGATTCACTTTTTTTTACTTTTTTTTTAATTTTTTAGGTTTTGTAATTTTTTTTGTTTTTTTTTTTCATCACACACGCACATTCACAATAAATTTTTATTAACTAAGGACTTAGTTGATTCAGCCTCCTGTACAATTATTGCTTCAGCGAATACATTCGGAATGTTTGAAAATAATAATTATGAAATGTAACCAAAAAATTTCCCTAACCTAATTAACCTAATAATATAATTAATCTATTTGTAGTGGTGTTCGCACAGTGAGGTTTTTCTTTATTATGACAACACTCCGCCTGATGTGAAGCTAGAGTGCGGTACATGAACGGAAACAACTGCTGCTACAGAGAAATCTCAACGGGCAGCAGTCGCCTCCGCTATGCCGGCCTGAGGAGACGAGTATGCACCAAACGGTGCACACTCCTCTCGCTATACCTGGCTGCTTTCAAACTACTCCTGACACGTAACAAGGTCACTTCACGGGTGTTACATTCGAAAGTGGCGGTATAACAAATTAAGTGATATTCTTGTAGTATTATCATTTCCCTCAGTAATTGTCACTTTAAACTAAATTATGTAATAACAAAATTTTAATTAAATAAATTAAACCAATATTTGTGCACTTGTGTTTCTAAACAGAGCTCTTTCATTCTCAACAAGGTCTTTCTCACCGGAAAATAATTAAGAGGCAATACCGTTTATTTTAATAATATATATTTCATCATATATATATATATAGCAATAGTAAAACAAAAACGTAATTAGATAAAAAAAAACAAACTGACGATAACTCTTAATTTCTTACGGTGGACAATAACTGAACGTAACTCATTTTTATTCTTAAAAGTCACCCCACTAAAAAAATTATATAAGAATTAAAAAAAAAAATAACTTAATAAAAAAACAGAAACAAATATAACAAACTAATGATAAATCCCAATTTCTACTGCTATTAAAAGTGGACGTAATTTATTTTTGAAATTAGTCACCGTTATAACTTTATTATAAATTATATTAAGTTATACTTAATTAAAAAAAAAAACTTAACCTAACCCAACTTCATGCAGTAGGCAATAATATAAATAAACTAAAAATATAAATAAATAAATAAAAAAACCTAAAAAAACAAATTTAGTAGAAAAAACAAAAATTTTAAAAATAACTATCCCCCCCCCCCCAACTTCTCAATATTGTCAGTTCCAAGAGTATTGTTTATGCAACGCGAATTAATTAAAAGTTAATGTTAAATAATTCAATAAAACGAATTAACAAAGTCACCTACCACATCTGTCTGTTTTATGTATCTTGTTCCAAATAGAAAACAGGGGTATAAAAGAATAGGGAATACATCTAAACGGCTTGCAATCTAAACATGTATATGTATACATATATTGGAAGTAAATTTTAAAAATCCAGGTCGATCCATATTTACATTATTTTTTATACACGAATCCGAATACACAACCTCCTCGAGTGAGTTTACTAATTACCTTACTAATGAGTATACAACATACTACAATTGCTAATTTTGCTACCAACTACATGATTAATATGATCAATCACGAATTGGACCACTTTTCTTATAACAGAGGTGTTTTGTTGTGAATTTGAGTAAGCACAAAATAGATAGACGCAGAGAACCAGCTCAAATCCGTAATTGAACGTAATATCGTGCCTACTATATCTATAATTTTTCTAAAGTGAACTATCCGAACATATCTTTAACGTCGTAACACATTCTAATCTAACACTTAAACACGTATAAAGGATGACCTGGATTTTTAAAAACCTCCAAAAGACAAGAAACGCAACAGCGGCTTAAAACTGTCTACAATGTCTTTTCTATTTCTTTAGACATGTATATATCAAACAATTAACCGTGTATCGCGGTTTCTTGCCTCCTGAAGGAACAAACTTCTTAAGGGACAATTGTTTTAGATATAGTCGTAAAAAGATTCCATTCTATAACTTTTTTTACTACTTAGTTTTGACAGCCAAGAGGAAATAGCATTGACAAAAACAAATTTTTAAACAATAATTTAAATTGCGGACTTCCAGCCTAAATTCAAATAATGGTAAAACAAGAGTAGGAAAGTGACTAAAGTCGCTAGACCAAGGTATAGGTAAGACAAGCCTGCCCATGAGGTTGCTATATTGGTCTAGGACTTTGACAGACTTGTGAATTGGCGACTTTGAACCCATATACCATGTCAATGATATTAAACTATAGATACGTTATTAGGAGCTAAAAGTAAGAATTCAACTAGAAATTAAACGCAATAAGGTAAGTTGTATACACAAAAAGAAATTATATATTTATTGAGTGAATAAAACGTATCTATAATTTGTAGTATCATTGTTTTTTAAAATAAAACAAAAGTAAATGTTATTAGAAAATGTAGTTGGCCGTAGTAACCGGCCCAATCTAATATACAGCCGAAATAAATTACATATGTCACACTATCCATGTTTTCGTATCTGATGCGTAGTATTCTTACTAGAGAGACTGGAATTATATGCGCTTCAAACGCCATTAAGAAGAGTCGACGCAAAATAATAACGCCCAAATCCATTGCTAATTATTGATAATAATAAAAATATGTGTAATTAATTAAATACATATACTCATATTCGTAATCGTAATCAGACAGATAGTCGTAATATAGGTCCTCTATAATGTATGTGTAGATTATTAGTGCACCCAACACAACTTGTAACAAAGTTAAAAATATAATAATCATACTCGCACAGATCACTATTCGCAAATTACTATCTTTTTATTGATTTAAATATCAATATTAATAGTCGCTTTATTTTTGGGGGTTGACTGTTTTGAGGTATGCTAGAAAAATCATTGTTATTAAAAAAAATATTATAGATACGAGAACAACAAAGTGTGCAACGGAATTAAGTTCCATATTGGTTGGCGTACTTCAGATTTTGAAAGGTAATCTTTATAGTTGCCAGATCAAAGTCTTTCAAATATTTAGTTAGTCTACGTATTTCAATAAGCAAGGATTTCTGTTTTTTCAGGCCCCGCCGTCTAGCTTGTTTGACGAGTTTATATACGGCTTGTTTTCTCTTCAGTATGGTGTCGTTTAATGAAATGTGCCTGTAAAGATATAAAAATATACATGAGTAAGTTTTTACAATCTTAATATTAAGGCCCATTTGCACCAAAAGGCCCGGTAAAGTTACTTTGACTATTACATTCTACCGTGACGTAACCGTTTAACGTTTACATTTACTTCACACGTGTTGCAATATCGTGTAAATTCATATTGTTATCGTTAAAATGGTGGCTGATCCTTTTTTGTATACATTTGACGTGAAAGACATATTGGTTTGACGATTACTTTAACTATAACCAGCCAAGATTCGCTGGTTACGGTTAATGTTAAAGTAAGCGTCAAAAATGACAGGCGCGACGATGGTGCAACGCGTCTGGAGTAAATGTAAACGTTTAATGGTTACGTCGCCGTAAAAGTAATAGGTAATAATTAAAGTAACTTTAACGGGCCTTTTGGTGCAAATGAACCTAAGGTAGTATTAAGTTTTTCCTGATATTAATCTAGTGCGTGTGGTGTGGAGTACCTCAGATATTTCTAGTTCATAGACTAATCTGTCTACTTCCATTAAAAATATGTATAATATTTTATTTGGGTAGCATTGAGGGAGGGAGTTTTATTACTTCATCAGAAGCCTATTGTGAATGTAGAACTTTGATTTTTCGACTTTTTGACTCGATGAATAAAAACCTTTACTAAGTATTTATTATCTCCATTCTGGATGCGCCGGACGTGTTGAATGCAAAATCATGTTATGTACAATTGTACACATCAGATCGAATCTTCTCCTACATCCAAATCCACGTCCGCCACGCGTATTACACAGTTCGTACACTTAGTTTTGCAGATTAGATGCTAGATTTCCATCTTATCTAATTTGTGGTGATATAATTATCAAATCGAGATCTTTTAAACCACTGGACCATTTGGAAAAACTACCATCAATCCATTGAGGTAAATTTAGTATGTCTGTTCTTCGCATCTGATTAATTTAAATATTATACTAGCGTATTCGTTTTCTATTAGGTCATTTATTAAATTTTTTTTTAATTGTAGCTCAGCATGTGACAACACTTCGCCTGATGTAGAAGTAAAGCTAGAGTGCGGTCCATGAATGGAAACAACTGCTACTACAGAGAAATCTCTACGGGCAGCGGTCGCCTCCACTATGCCGGCTTGAGACGAGCATGTACCTAGATTGACAGTGCACACACGTTATACCTGGCTACTTTCAAATTATTCCCGAAACGCGACTAGGTCACTTCACGGATGTTACATTCGAAATTTCACGATAATTTCAGTAAAGCTCTACCAGGTAGAGTTAATCACGAATGTGAAAGTTCAGCGCCGCCTGTCGTTTAACCGGCGAACTAAATTTAACACTATTTCACCGACTCGTAAAACTTCGGTTTACAGTGAATAGATGGCGATAGTGATGTTATGTTATGAAATAGTTTAATAGAAACTATAATCTGAAATGGAATTCGAGGTCTGAAATATTAACGTCACATTTCAGGGGTATGGCGGTAGGGGGGTCGACGCACTTAATTAAATCTGACTAAAAAAATCAGCTTTTGCGGAGGTGTATCTGGTGACAGCTATCTTTTTTTAAATATTTTTTTGGATAATATAGATTAATTTAGTCGTTTCTAGAAAACTTTCATAAATGCTTTGTTCGTTTTTTATTAATTTTTAAAAATTGCGATTGTAATATAGTAATCGTAACGTTTCGGCCGGTCGAAAAAGGTCGAACGCGTGTCATTACAGTTTTTCAAATAACTCCGCGGTTTTAAAGTTTTTTCAGGCGGGAATCAAAAAATACATCTAATTGAAGTGATACATGCTCGTCTCCTCAAGCCGGCATAGTGGAGGCGACTGCTACCCGCACAGGTTTCTCTGTAGTAGCAGTTGTTTCCATTCATGGACCGCACTCTAGCTTTACATCAGGCGGAGTGTTGTCACATGCCGAGCTACATTAAAAAAAATGAGTATTTTGTTTGACGTGTTTAAGATATGCGTAAAATCTTAACACGGTTTTTTACAACTTTTCGACAAATGACATGAATGAGGGATTATTTTAAATTGACAAAATCTTTGTTTAAATTTTTGATCTCGAATTTCATTTCAAGACATAATAATAGGACAACAATACAAGTAATAAATATGAGAAAAATCGTAAAGAGCGAATCTATAAAGGCGTGCCCTAATTGGGATTCGAACCTGCGTGGCAAGAGTATGAATGGGACCACTAGATGACATGATAAAAATTTCTATAATACATTTGATTCCGCAAGAGATTGACATGCATATTACACAGAAATTCAATTTAATTGACGCTGAAGCAGAATTTATTAATTAAAATTTTAAGTTATTAAAAAAAAAGAATATACGAAAAAAAGAACTTTTATACGTTTCAATGAATATATTATTCGTCTCGTACTTATTACTAAAGGATGATCCAATTTTCGGGTCCACTTGATATCTAATCTAATATTTGGTTAACAAAACAATATTCTAAAATAATATCTTAATTAATCTTTAATTTCTTTCTGGCATATCAATATATTGTTTACCAATCAATAGACAATGTTTAATTATGAAAAGCATATATCATCAATTGTTAAAGCATTTTATCTAATAATAACCGCAAATATTACATCAGAAAAGGTTAAATTACTCACTAACCAGGATAAAACCGATTGGTGATAAGGAATATGGAAGGAATCAATAAAATGAACTAAAAGTCATCAAAAAATCGAGAAAAAAATGTAGCCCAATTTCTCTGTAATTAAACTAACTTCACGGGTATTACATACCCTGGGACGGCAGATTGGGCTAACACCAGCGTTGCCAGACGTCCCGATTTTGGCGGGATGTCCCGATTTTTAAATCAAAATTAAATGTCCCGCGCGGGTCAGGCTCAATCCCGCTTCTCGGACTTGTGTGTGTATTGTGACGTCGGATGAGTATAAAGCTTACTGTAAACTGTGTAAAAAGAGTTACAATTTGTAACTCACTCTTCAGACTATTATTTGAAACATCTATTGTCACGTAAACGTAATTTAAAACTCAAATAAAAGATACATATTTAAACACTTCTGTTTTTTACTATGTCCCGCTTTCTAAGAAAGAATCCCGCGAAAAAAATCTGGTAACTCGTTCAACGCGGTAAATCTGTTAGACAACACCCATCATCAGTCTGCCTACCCCTCTTTAATAGTGTCTATAGGTATTGATACTGATCAGAATTTAGTGAGATTTGAACACGGGCCCATCGTATGCTCTCTCTTACTACGGTCGCTCTATGTTCTTTTCATGCTCTATGTAATAAAAGTAAGGCTTTAAAATTTATTAAGTAGACTATGGTAACAGTTTGGGAAGTTGTTAAAAGCTGATAAAACTTCTAACACCCATCTCACATGCAAAATATCGTCTCACCTTTCTATTACATAATCGTAAAGATAAATATAATATAGGGTTTTATTTTAGGCGAAAATTCTATAACTGAATTAAAATATTCTCCCAACCTAATGTAAAACGAAGCTGCGGTAGGCTCCCTGGTTGGAATCATAGCATGATCTTTGTATTCGTTTAATAGTTGTTTTCATTCCTTAGGTTTTGCGAGAATATGTTTAACTGAATAGATGCGGCTTGCTTTTACGTTTATCTTTATTATTTTGATATATACGTTGGAAAAGTCATCAGGTGGTTACATTTCGAGCTATTAGGAAACAAAAAGTTGTAAAAATCGTCCTGGATTGCGTTGTCCTTGTCCTGATGCCTATAGTAGGTACAGATGTCCTATCTTGTTCTAATGTAGTACAATTTATTTTAAATTATTAGTAAACTTTAAAGATGTGAACTTTTTCAATAAACGAAGTGATTTTTATACAGTAAATTAATTTTAATTATCATTGCACGGCATAAAAGTCCATTTGCAATAAATGGCATATCAAAGTAAAATATTTAAAAAAATATATTAAGAAGCAGCCAAAATACTATAAAATAATGAAAATAAAATCCTCGACCTCGAGCTGCAGAGCATTCGAAGCGTCGAATTAAATTAATTAAAATAAAAAGTGATATAGATTCATCCAGGAGGCCTACTACGATCTTGCATAGTATAATTTTATGTTAGGTTACGTCCTTTGACGATAATTCGTTCGGTTACATTGGGACTACTCAGAATGAATAAAATATTTCAGTAAAATCGAATAACAAAGTGAACATCTCAGCCAGGACATGGTTAAATAAATAATTGTTCTTGTATATTTTTGACATAAATACAGCCAAAACGTTTGTACGCAACAAATTGTACACGAAATTTGAAGGGAAACATATAAAGTTATATTTCAAAACAGTAAATATAATTAATTAAAGTAAAATAAAAATATTAAACTTTAAAATAAAAAAATAAACTTTCAATGATAAAAAGAAGCGAAAGAAAAAGTATTATAAAGTAATGTTATAAACTTCGATCTCGTATTTTTGTTATAACTTACCCCGATCACTAAACTAAATAAATCACTTTAAAGTTTAATTTTTATCGTTTATAGAATCATTAAAATATCACCAAAAACTAATAAAAGAGAGAGAAAGTTAACTATTAGAATTAATGATAAAAGTTATTTTTCACGAACAATTTCGCTGAAAACGCAATAAGTGAAGGCTGTAGCGTAAGAGACGAACTATCCGAGATGAGCTACAGGAGACGCGACCGTTTGTAGCTAGGAAGTGGCGACGTGTGACGCGAGATGACGCACGGTCATCGGCAGTTGCAGCTGCCGTTGGAAGCCTGTCAGGTCCCGGGCGAGGAGACCGCATGCGCTTGAAAACTAGGCTATACCATCCCACCCTCATATAGGTCAGAAACTTAAATTGCAACTGCCTCTATCCACCCATAGCGCGCCGTCGAGAACACGCCCATTTTAATATGTCCTAGGAACTTATTTACCATAACAAGGTTATACTCGGTCCCACCTACCAATACGTCAATGAGTAGTCGGTTACCACGACTTCATCAAGGCGCTGTTATTGCGTCATTGCATTTTAATTTGTCCTTTTAAAATATAACAATTGAATTTCAGTTTTCAGCTAACGTTTCAGGGTACGCTCGTCCACGATTTTGTTTCACGCTTTCGAACTATATCATTACTTTACTACATCTGATAAATGGTAACTTAAAGGTAGTTTTATTTATTCTCAATTACAGTCGCGAGCTTTTTGAGGGTTGCATTTTAGCCAAATTTATTTAAATTTTCATCTTTTACGAACCTATACTTTTATTTCAAATTATATTAGCATTATTTATAATAGCAAATTAATAAACGATTTCTGTTACAATTTTCAATTAATTTAGTTTATGTATATTTTTATAACGTTGCGACGTATCCGTGCTGCACAGAAAAGCTGGTAAAATTAATTTTTATATAATAACTCGATAATAAGGCCTTTGTGAAAAATAAGTCTTTGTGACGCTGATTACATTTTATATAGATATATAAAGTTTTTGTAATAAATTGTAAGTTTTCCGTCAGCTCTCGATGCGAATGTTTATAATCTTAATTAATTGCATTTATTCATTATCTTTTCATGTCTTTTTAATAAAAAGTGAAATATATTTTCCCGTCGGCAGTACGAGTATAGCTTGGGGCTTGAGTATGTGAACTAAAAAATAGTTTCTAGATTGATCAAAAACTTATTTCCCGCGTTACACGTCTAGTAGCGGCCGTGGTCTAGCGGTAAGACGCGTGAACTCACGATCGATGAGATCCGTGTTCGAACCTCGTTAATTCTGACCGGTACCAATGTTAATTTGTTATATTTACTTTGGTCGCTTGGTGCCTATAGGCACTATTAAAGAGTGGTAGGCGGACTGATGATGGTCATTTGTCCTGTCTGCCGTCCTGGGGTAGTACCACCACTTTCGAACGTAACACCCGTGAAGTGACCTTGTCGCGTTTCGGGAACAGTTTGAAAGTAGCCAGATAGAACGAGAAGAGTGTGCACTGTCTGGATGGTACATGGTCGTCTACTCAAGCCGGCATAGTGGAAGCGACGGCTGCCCGCACAGGTTTATCTGTAGTACCAGTCTTTTCCATTCACGGACTGCACTCTAGCTTTACATTATAGAAACAAAGTCTTAAGTTTGCCACAATCGCAATTTAATAGTAATTCATGCATATAATACATATTTTACGTGTTCAATGTTTTTGAACGTTTTATTTTGACACAATGCAAAATAGACTTTATATCCATATAAATACAGTTTACAGTTTGTTTTTACGATTCACGTTGTCGGGAAATAAGGAAACCTGTTGCGAGAATATGTCTCAAGTAAAACCTGACCTGCCTCAAAGAAAATTTGTTATAACGCTTACCGCTATATCAAGTTTACATGTACTTAGTTAAATTATAATTTAAACACGTATGAAGGTTCTATGACGTCATAGCGTTACTATTTTGATATGCATCATAGGGATAAAGGTAAGGGTAGGCAGGCGTTACTTTTTTTATTGTAGACAGACGGCCGTTTAAGGAAAGGTTTGGTTTTTGTTTTTTTGGGTATCTAGATAAAAGTTAGGAACGGAAAGATTTATGTTTAATATAAATATTAATTATCTAGCTAGGCTTTAACTTTAGCCTCTTATATCTTAAGTATTTAATTTAAATTATGGAGTGGATATGATAATAAATGCACGAGTTTGTTGTCCTGGGTTGCAGGAATCTTTATAGGAAAATAGTATCCTATGTCGACATTAAACCCCGCGAGTCGGCGTGCTCGGTATGTGGCCGCATTCCGCCTGATGTTAACTTAATACCACGGTCTACTACTGCTACTGCTCGTATACTACTACTGCTTTCAAACTGAACCCGAAAGAAAGAAGAACTTCGAAAAGACGTATGACGATAAGAAGAAAATAAGAAATAACTAACAAAAAAAAAAGCTGAAACAGCAGACAACAGAAAGAGCTGCTAGCAAATATTATAAAAAGGTGAAACAGCAGACAACAGAAACAGCTGCTAGCTTAACAAATATTGTTTCTATGCCGTGTTTTTGTGCTCTCCGATAATACGGTTACAAGTTAATTCACAAAAAAAAAACTTACACCACGAGAATAAAGAAAAGTTACATTTTAAATTGGTGGTACTCACGTGCCGTGAACACTTCGGAAGTGATCGGGTATAATGAGAGGAGTGTGTACTGTCAACCTGAAGGGCGCACATTCTACTCCCCAGCCGACATAGCAGAAATGGACCGCGCTCTAGCCTAACCTTAATAGAAATGTTGTCTTTGGTGTATGACTTAATACGTAAATATACTCATAACAAAAGAAGAACATTTCTTCCAATTTTGTACTTCCGAATAAATCTGTATATACATATAAAAAAGTCCTGACTGATTGAGTGATTCATATCAACGTACAGCCAAAACTATGATAGGTAGCGAACTGAAATTTTACCGATACTATAGTGTAGGCATGCACTAAGAAATGATTTTGCTAAATTTTGATCTGGATCGAAATGAACCAGAGCGGAATAAGCCGAGAGCAAGAGGTATGGGAAGCTTATAATTTGATAAGCTCGAGCAGCGCTGTGCATCATCAGCTAGTTACGATGACTAGAAATAAGTCTATCTATCTACAAGGCGGACTTCCTTATTATATGATCACAAGCTATACATCCTTTTCCGTTCCGTTTAACAAATAATAATAATTTTTTAATTATTATTTTATCATTTTATATGAACTATTAAGTAATTTTATAACTTTCTCAGCACTAATTTTTATCGCAAATCACTATAATAAACAAGTATAGAATATATAAAATGCATTTTAAATATTTTAAACATTTTATATTGGTTATATTTCACAAGCATTTTATATATTCTGTGCCATAGCTATTTGTTTATTATAGTGTTTTGCGATAATAATTAGTGCTGAGAAAGTTATCAAATTACTTAATTTCAACATAAATCTGCTATGTTTCAAACAATGTTGTAAAACAAAATGTATGGACGCTCAGGTGTTGGCTTTCTCGTTAATTTAAAATGGTATAACATAAGAGTGGACAAGGGTGCACAAAAATGTTATTTTCGTACAACAAATAACATCTGTATGGTGGGAGTTCGTAGTGTCAAATGTACATTTCCGTTCTTCAAGGGTCATAAGAGGACTTCTACGCTCTCTTGACCCATTTTACAGTTACACCGAGATAACAATTTGAAAATTAATTTCAATAACAAAAAGTAGAATAAACATACATATAAAGATACCATATTAAATATTGAACTAGCTTTACTTTAGCTTTAGTGATCACATTATTAAGATAGAGTGCGGTCCATGAGCGTAACTGCTTATTCCGAGACTGACGCACCGACTCTTTGGTTTTTTGTAAAAATACTAATTTTGTTGCAGATTTTCTGTAAGCAATTTCTTTTTTGTATAATTCAATGAAAATTGACTCTACTCAGTTTATTTAGTTAACGGGTGATAAAATAATAATTTTAGAGGATTTAGAGGATTACTAGATATTTGTACCCTGACCTTGATTTGTATGTATTCTTATAAACTATTTTTTTATTGCAGTTCGGCGCATGATGTAAAGCTAGAGCGTGGTCCATGAACGAAAAACTACTACAGAGAAATCTCAACAGGCACCAGTCGCCTCCGCTATGCCGGATTTAGGAGACGGGTATGTATCGTGGTCGCGATGAGACTGCGAGAGAGAGAAACAAAACTATCCTTAATTATTTAAGTCTCTCTCTGAAACTCGAATTATTTTTTTTAGTGGCAATTTTTTTTTTTAATTCAACATTTCAAACTGCCAACATAATAAAAAATCTATAATCTTTTACATACTTGCTTCTATGTTTTAGCAATATTTGTTTTTTTCTTTAATTATATGGTTGAGACGATTCGCTGTATTACTCCACACTGTATAATTATTATAAACCGCAGTAGTAACTTAAATTGTAGTTTTATAAGCAACTATTAATTGTCGAGAATCTCACATGCATGTCAAGCAAAGGGTGATCAATAACGTGTCTCGCTTTGACATGTTTAATTTGTTATGCAATTTTCTAGTTCACTCATTAACAAATTACAGACTGATGCTATAAAATAAATTTATATACAATGTTTGCGCACGTTAAAAAACTGTTATCTGTTGTGTTGTGTTTTCCAGAGAGTTTATGTTTAATATTCCTATTTATTAGTAGGTTTTAAGTTAAACCGTACTATAGCGGCACGCTTGTTTCGAATTTTGTTTTATTGTAGCACGGCATATGACAACACTCCGCCTGATGTAAAGCGGTTCATGAACAGAAAAAAAGCTACTACAGAGAAATCTCTACGAGCAGCAGTTGCCTTCGCTATGCCGGCTTGAGGAGACGAGTATACACCATCTAGATCGACAGTGCACACTCCTCTCGATATACCTGGCTACTTTCAAACTGCGGCGTTACAATCGAAAGTGGTGGTACTATCCCAGGACGGTAGACTGGACTAATAACTATCATCAGTCTGCCTACCACTCTTTAGTAGTGCCTATGGGTACAGAGCGACCAAAGTACATACAACAGAATTTAGCGAGTTCGAACATGGGTCTCATCGATCGTGAGTTCACGCACCTTACCGCTAGACCACGGCCGCTCTAAAAATGTGTTATAAACGAGCTATAAAATTTTAGTGATGTTCAAAAGTATTCGCGTTATGTATCGATTTTTTTTTCGATAAATGTCTTATACATGATACATAAAAAGATAATGGAAGTCTGATAGATACATTTGCATGGATAAACGCGTGTGTCGGGACATTTAAAAACGTAGACACTATTGTGGTCGCGCGCCTTGTGTTGCCATAAATCGACCTTCGAAGTAACGGACTGATTCTGTCACAGAATAATAAAGCTGTCATTTGAAGTTCATAAAATTAAACTCAAAATAGATATATTAAGGAGAAATGAGGTCAGAGATTAAATTAAATTAATATTAGGTTACCGATCAAGATATTTTCAGTAAATTAGGTGAAGTGCAGCGCTTGTGAAATTATTTTTGCATTTGGCAGTAACTGAGAGAATTAATTCGTTCTAATTATTCACTTTTAAGGTTCTCCGGACTTAAGGAAAAGTGAACTATGTACAATTTGGTCGCTCAGTGGCTATAGGCACTTTTAAAGAGCCATCCTGGGGTAGTACCACCACTTTCGAATGTAACACCCTTTGAGGGACTATGTCGCGTTTCAGGAACAGTTGAAAGTAGCCAGGTATAACGAGAGGAGCGTGCACTGTCGATCTGGATGGATCACGTTCGTCTCCTCATGCCGGCATAGCGGAGGCCACTGTTGCCTGTAGATATTTATCGGTAGTTGCAGTTGTTTCCATTCATGGACTGCACAATTTAAAAAATCCTGTAGTTTTACTATACAGCCTTAATATTAGAGATGTTCGGTTTTTTACACACAAATATCGACAACTATCAGTATTTACCATCGACACAACAATACCATAGTAACGTTATAAACAATTTTACCGAACATTATTTTAATGGGATTTACGTTTAAAGATTATGAGCGAATGAATGTACTCGCATAAACCTACATCGGAAAATATTTCACTTATTTTGCAATCTACCGCGCATATTTTTTTTTTTAATTAGAAACTTTGCACTTTAAAGTAGACGGGTTCTATTTCAGATGAGGTTTTGTTTTATATAATTTGACAGGAAAAGCTTTGTCAAAGGCGTCTAACTAACTAGTCTAATTTCGCAAAAGCCTTTTATTTCATTAATTATTAGTGGAAAAAGTTTACCTATTATTTTAGTTTTCTGTTATACAGAATTTTGATAGAATTAATAACATTAACATGAATCGTACGTTAAAAAAATATTTATCAAATCAAGGTACATACTATCAAGAGCAAGAGAGCAGTCCCACCTTAAGGACTAATGTTACTTGCATATTTTTTATGTTTCTCTCAGCTCCTACTTTAAATATAACTTATGTTTACGTTGCTATGACAACTGACGTGTGTAGATTAATCTAATAGTTATATTATATATTTTGAATATTGAAATTTAATGACAATGTCAAGTTGATTGATATTTACATGTCATTATTTTTCGTTTTATCCTCATAACATTGACAACTAAATGAGGTGCAATATAAAACATATAGAAACATTGACAACAATATTAATCTCCTTTACTTATAATGCAATCAGAAAGAGAAGGCAACTGTAATATTCTGAAAAACAATTTTGAAAAAAAACTGGGACTGCTCCCCTGCTCTTGATAGTACCTCGTACAACTCGTGGGAATAAATTGTTGACTACCACAATAAATGGCTGTCGACGCCAGACACCTCCACTATGCTGTTTTGAAGTAACAAATTTACACCGTTCAGATTGACAGTGTACACGTTCGTTATACCCGGTTACTTCTAGGTTGATTTCGAAACGCGAGTTGGTATATGACGACACATGCCGCCTGATATAAAGCTAGGATCGCATCATGAATAGTTTCTGGATCAGTTTTTAAGTAGCCATGTATAACGAGAGGGATTTAAATTGTCAATCTGGATGGTATACAGCTATCTGAGAGCAGTGTTGTCATCCGGAGCTTTAATAAAAAAACCTGTGTAAATAGAGACGTAAAGCTCTGCATTGTTATTCCGAATTTTGAATAAAGATACCCGTCCCTCCTAACTGGTATTTTATAGTCACCCTTACCCTAACTGTACATCTCAAAAGCAATCTGGTGACATACTCCAACATTGCGAACAAATAAAATGTAGTTTTATTAACAAAGAAGAAAGGCAATTCGCTCAAGAGAAGTAGGACCACAATTTTTTTCGAGTTTGTCGACGAATTTTAGTTCATTTTATAGGAAAATAAATCTACATTCATTATCACCAATCAGTGTTATTTTTTTTTTATTTTTTTTTTTATTGTAGCTCGACATGTGACAACACTCCGCCTGATGTAAAGCTAGAGTGCGGTCCATGAATGGAAACAACTGCTACCACAGAGAAATCTCTACGGGCTGCAGTCGCCTCCAGTATGCCGGCTTGAGGAGACGAGCATGTACCATCTAGATTGACAGTGCACACTTTTGTTATTTTTTTTGTTATGTTTTGTTATGAGTAATTTTTTTTGTTATAGCTCGGCATGTGACATCACTCTGCCTGATGTAAAGCTAGAGTGCGGTCCATGAATGGAAACAACTGCTACTACAGAGAAACCTGTGCGGGCAGCAGTCGCCTCCACTATGCCGGCTTAAGGAGACGAGCATATACCATCTAAATTGGCAGTGCACACTCGTTGTGTCTGGTGTCTGGTGTCGTTATATCTGGTTACTTTCAGACTATTCCCGAAACACGACAAGGTCACTTCACGGGTGTTATATTCGAAAGTGGCGGTATTACCCCAGGACGGCAGACTGGGCAAATAACCATCATCAGTCTGCCTACCACTCTTTAAACGTTCGAACACGGGTCTCACCGATCGTGAGTTCACGCGTCTAACTGCTAGACCACGGCCGCTCTTAGATGTTTTCTGATGCAATATTTAAAGTTATTATTATATTAAATGCTTTAATCTGTTTTTTATTCATTAATTGATTGGTAAACGATGTGTTGATATAATTGAAACAAATTAATGAAAAAATAAGATTTTAGATTAGGGCCCAAAAATGGACTTTGCCCTTTATTTGCGATCCGGTTCGAATCTGAATGGGTCATACAAAACCGACATTCATAAAAGCGTTACTAAGAGGGAGCTCTCTCTTATTTATTTGACCCTTTCGTTCCCTATATTCTTAAACTGGTTTTTTTACACATAAATAAAATATTCATTCGGTTAGTTTGTAATTTTATTAACATCCACATGACATTTAATTGATTTCATTAGAATTATGAGAGGGTATTCATAATTTTTTTTTAAATTCTTTATTAACAACATAATTCAAAGTATTCTCACGGTTTAACAACTTATTTGGTACCGTGAATAATTTTAATAAAAATAAAAATTAAATGAAATTATTTGGATGATTGACTTCTAATTAAAATGTAGATAGAGATGGTTTGAAATGTTAGTCTGAGGGTTTAGCGTATTTTTTATTAGCGATAACAGAGAGGAGCTGGTTTATCTGCAAGCAAAATCCATTGGAGCAGAACCGAAAAGATTGACAGATGGACGCTTCCATCGTTGAGCGGAGACGGGTATTGCTGTTTCATGCATCAAGTCAGACGCGACTACAAGAGGTAGAGATGTTGAACCAAAAGCTAGGACTATGTTATCTTCTTCTCTGTTCGACGAACACGAGATAAAAAGAAAAAGTGAGTTGATATTGAAGTTGTCGAATTCGAAACCCGCTCGACTTGACTGTCGACGCGTCATGACATAATTTTATTTTTATTAAACGACGTAGCGATGAAAAGCCGTGAAAATAAAGATATATGCTATTGGTTAACTTCTACACAGCTCCTCTCCGCTCAATAAATTTAAAATATTTCAAGTTAAGAACCCACCTGAGTTCATTAATTTGTAAAAGGATGCTAAGTAGGAATAAAAATTCAGCGGTGTTCATTGTTTGTGCATCACGTGTTTTTGTTCATCTGGAATTGTATGTACACACTCGTATCTTTAATCACAGTTAGGGGAGACAGAAGTTTATTTGTACATTGTTTAATTTACGTTTTTCATAGTGTTAAAGTCACAGTTTTTTTAACACTTCGTTAGGGACACAGTTTTGTATATTTTGTCCATCTTTTATTGGGATAGAAACTAGTCTGAGTAGGGTTAAATTTTGAAAAAATGTCATAATAAAACTAATGTCTTTTTAACGAGTAAATTACAGAATATATATTATATTAAGTTAAAATTTAAAGTTAAAACTAAAGATAATGGAAAATTTTGGATTGCAGATATGAGTGCGTGTAATCGCAGAAGAAGCGCAGCTCAGCTAATAAAAAGTGTGGAGGAATAAACGATACTAAAGAAAAATTAATAAATTATGTACAGTTTTTTTTCAACCGATAATAATGAGGAATATAATTTTAATTTTAAATAGCAATTAAATAAGAAAAAGTTAAATTTGAAATAAAATAAAATTAATTAAAAATATTGACCCGCAAATGCAATCGCAAAAGATTTAAAAAACTTACTCATAAGACACGCTAAATTCTTTCAGCACAAGGGAATATTTATTTTTATTATATAAATCAACTAATTAACTCGAAAAAAAAACCCGCTCAAACTATCAAGTGGAAGGAGCGTTACGATGCGTACGAACTCCGCGAAAGACTTCAAATAAATGATTTGAAACATCTTCGCCAGACCTTAACATTTTTTACCCGTACTATTTATTCTTCTAAGGAATATTGCTATTATACTATAGAACATAAAATACAGTTTCCTATATACTCTTTTATTACTCAAATTACTGAATTTCTGTACAGTTCTATATTCATTAATCTATCTACATATATATGTGTAGTCGCTATGTTTGTCCGTCATAAGCACTCAAGGATCATTTTCTAATAAACTACATAAACGAGTCAAGATTGATTTATCCTTGGATATATGTCAAAATAACTTCTCAATCATTCCTAAAATAATTTCTTAGTTAAAATAATATTTTTTTTAGTTATTTAATAAATTTGAAATAAAACCCATGAATTTTTATTTTGTTCAAATGCGCATTTATGGATGCCATCTGTTGCTCAGTGGCTTGTGAACTCTTTATAAAATTATATATAAGAAAACGTAGGTTTTGAAGTGAAAACATTGATTCTACTTATATGCATTTTATCTTATTTAAAATCTATATTAGGTGCTTGTTATTATGTATGATATGATTATACAAGAATGAAGTTGACATATATAAATAATAAATTACGTAATGTACTTACGATAGGTCGTGCTCCAGGATCCTATGATATATGATCCTCCGTGGCTTCGTTTACGTCCTGTAACAATATGAAAAGTATATTAGTGTTAAGTATTCACAGAAATATAAAGCTCGATTACCACTGACTGACTTACATTAATTATGGAGCACTTGCCAGGGGGTGTTAGAGATATATTTTTCCAGAGGAGGCCCATTCGACATCAGATAAAATACGACATGTTCCGAAAGTCCGTTCCGTGTCGGTTCTGGAACGCAATATCTCTGGAACGGAACGAGATAGGGCCGAAGTTCCTAAACAAAGGTTGTAGGAAATGCCCTCTAATTTATAAATCGACACTTTTTTAAAACTATCCCATCGCCACAGAAACTAGTTTGTCTCTAAACTTAAAAGGTAAAATAATGAGCTTTTTATTGTTTTTACAATTTCCTTAATAAATCTTTAAACGTGATTGCACGTGTAGTAGCAGTTGTTTCCATTCATGGACCGCACTCTAGCTTTACATCAGGCGGAGTGTTGTCACATGCCGAGCTACAATTAAAAAAAAACCTTATCGCGTTTCGGGAACAGATTGGAAGTAGCCAGATATAACGAGAGGAGCAAAACAAACTGCAAACTCATGATTGTGGACAGATCTACAAGTATCCAGCGTAAGAATCTTGAACGGCTACGACGCCGTAGAAGAATTTCAATACCTCGATTCGACCCTAAATAGTAAAGGTAGGTGTGAAAGGTAGTGTATTGGGATGACGAAAACAGCAATGACCCGACCCAAGGAGACGACTTTACATCATCCAAGTTGACTGTGCATATTACTTTCTTTGTATCTGACTACTTGTGCAAACTGATCCAGTAAGGCGACTATAGGCAACTCTAGGTGATAGCCCCCTAGGGCGGCAAACAACACTCTTAAATACACTCTTTACTCTATAATTATATATAGCGGTGGTGTCGTGGTGTTAATATAAAAATATATAATAATAATAATAAATACAATGTTAGCTATTACAAACCAGAAGCATTATTACAACCTATCCACCTACCCATCTTATGTTACTACATATTTAATTTTAAATAAAGAAAACACTCCGCTTTTACGTAAACCTACCACTTCTTAATATGCCTATATGTACCGAGCGACCAAAGTTCATATAACAAAGTTACAGAGGTCAGAATTAGCGAGCTTCGAACACGGGTCTTACCACTAGACCACGGTCGCTTTAATTGTCTCTCTATGTCTGTCAAATTGTGTCGTGCAGATGTAAATGGCAATAGGCGACGAGCGCCTTAATTTTTTTATCAACAATTGCTTTTAATAAAATGTAGGCGTTTATTTATTTTTTATTTCATTAGCTCTAACATATTATAACAGCATTTAGCTTGATTTCAAACCAGAGTTCACGTCTATAAACCCAACTCGGCCACAATCTAAAAAGAAAATATTTGAGCGGCCGTGGTCTAGCGGTAAGACGCGTGACCTCACGATCGATGAGTCCCGTGTTCGAACCTCGCTAAATTCTGACCGGTACCGATGTAATTTTGTTATATGTACTTTGGTCGCTCGAAAGAGTGGTAGGCAAACTGATGATCCAGTCTGCCGTCCTGGGACGGTACCACCACTTTTGAACGTAACACCCGTGAAGTGACCTTGTCGCGTTTCGGGAATAGTTTGAAAGTAGCCAGATAGAACGAGAGGAGTGTGCACTGTCAATCAGGATGGTGCATGCTCGTCTCTTTAAGCCGGCATAGTGGAGGTGACTGGTGCCTGTAGAGATTTCTCTGTAGTAACAGTTGTTTCCATTCATGGACCACACTCTAGCTTTACATCAGGCGGAGTGTTGTCACATGCCGAGCGACAATAAAAAAAAATATTTACGTTACAAGCGGATTACTTTATTATGGATGCATAACTTCTTATGTGTTCTTAATTTTATACTTTTTTGCCATGTTCAGCAAATATGAAAGTTATAATTATTATAATTGTGACGAAAAAAAAATCGACTCGGGCATTGAACTCGCGTCCTCCTTTATACTCGTATATGATTTTATGATGACACGACATATGGCCTGAAGCACTGGCGACTAGAGAACTGCTTACACGGTGGCTCCAGTCGCCATTGCTATGCCGGCCTAAGAAGGTGCTTTTACACGCTCTGCTTAAAGGATCCAAGGCGTAAAAAGATGCGCCGAACCTTTTCAGAGCATTCACCATGGTATAAGAGGCTATGTCCCTGCGAAATTGCAGGGTCTCTAAGTTCCTTGTGACCTATGAGTCGTCTATTACTCGGACAGCTCGACGCTGCAGTCAATCTAGGACATCGGGGAGATACTTGGCAGAGTCATCCCAGAGGTGAGAACAATATTCCACGCAGGACCGAATTTGCGCCTTGTACGACAAGACACTTCAAGTTCAGGATGCCTAGTTTACGAGATGTTGTTGTAAAAGGTCGCTCGATGTGATCCCTGTAATTCTGGTCCGGGCCTTTTTTCGGCGCAAACCTGAGTCTTCCTGCCATTCGCTGGAGGTTCGCATCGCCCCAAACGGCTATACGTTCTGGGACACTTAATAAGTATAAACAAGAGTAGATGCTTACTACCTATTTAAAAATTAATTGTTTATATGTACATGTATTTGAAACATGTTTTATGATTGGTAATGTACCTAGATTCAAATAATGCGGAGTTTCATATTTCGTTGGTACCGACTTCAGAAATATGCTAAATAATATTTGGACAATTAATTTCGTTGAAGTCGGTTTAATTCTTTTAGAAATGTTTTTATTCTATTTGATTTCTATCATAATTTTAACAATACATAGGCTTTTAAATCGGCTTATTATTACAAGTAGGCACTTCAATATTTTTCCAATTATTTCTCGATAACATAATGTCTGAGTAGGTATTAGGATCCTTTTATAATATTTTTAGGTCATAAGTGCTACATTGTTTTGACTTCTTAACAAAAACATGTTACTATCTGCCAGAATCGAATCTAGGGTAGACTGGAAGTGTGGGTACGACTGGGTGGGCGCCAATTTCAAATTTATTTGTTTAAAAGATACCTGTTTCACTACTACACAGGTGTTAAGAAAAAGTCTGACTGACACAAAAACGTAGATCGGCCGTAGTCTTACGGTAAGACGCATGAGCTCACGATCGACGAGACCACGCTAAATTGTGACTGGTACCAATGTAACTATGTTATATGTACTTTGGTTGCTCAACGCCTATAGACACTATTAAAGAGTAGTAGGCAGAGTGATGGTTATTATCCCAGTCTGCCATCCTGGGGTAGTACCAACACTTTCGAATGTAACACCCATGAAGTGACTTTGTCGTGTTTCTGGAGCAGTTTGGAAGTTGCCAGGTATAGCGAGAGGAGTGTGCACTGTCAATCTAGATGGCGCATACAAGTCTTCTCAGGCTGGCATGCGGAGTTGAATGCTGCTCGTAGAGATTTCTCGGTAGTAGCATTTGTTTCCGTTCATGGATCGCACTCTAGCTTTACATCTGGCGGAATGTTGTCATATGCCGAGCTACGATAAAAAAAACGGGGCTACTATCCAGTCCTATGGCATGGTAATACAAACAAAAAAAATGAAATTACCTTATGAATTACAATATCACAATTTTTTTATTGTGATTATTATATTATATTTGGTATATTATAGGCATCTATTATAAGAGTGGTAAGCAGACTGATGATGGTTATTAGCCCAGTCTGCCGTCCTAGGTTAGTACCACCACTTTCGAATGTGAAGTGACCTTGTCGCGTTTCAGGAGCAGTTTGAAAGTAGCTAGTCACTGTCAACCTAGATGGTGCATACTCGTCTTCTCTGGCCGGCACAGTAGAAGCGGCTGTTGTCTACAGAAGTATATGTATGGTAGGAGTTGTATGGACCGCACTCTAAACTACAGAAGGAATGTTGTTATAATGGGTCGTATTTTAAGCATTCTTTCAACCGGCGATTTCTACTTTTCATTTCTCAACTTAGTAGTTGCTAACTGCTTGTAGTTCTAACCTTATTTTCATTTCGCTTACTTATTTTAACGATAAATATGTACAAGAGGGGTAGGCAGACTAATGATAGTTATTAGACCAGTCTGCCGCCACACCACTCAGACTTCATTCAGGGATCAGTTTGGAAGTAGCCAGGTATATAAAATCAGTAGCCTCTATGCCGGCCTGTGCGCCATCCATTGACAAGGCTCCTTACTTACACGGCTACTTCTAAACTGATCCCAAAACGCTACTAGATCACTTCACGAGCGTTACACTTGAAGTTACCAGTCTGCCTACCACTCTCTGAATTAATGCCTAAATTATACCATAAGCATTGAGTGATTAAAGTATATGAGAGCATTGTTACCGGTCAACATTATAGGGAGATTAAAATTAAGAAAAACATGAAATTACCTTCGACAAATATCAATTTGTTGATAGTTTAGCTTAAAAAAACCATTGTAATTAAAATGATAGTGAATATTTTCAGAATCTGTGTAAATTGTAGATATTTTTAAAACAAAATCGTATAATATTTTGCAAAAAATTAGATTTTAATTTAATCATGGTTTTTAATTGGTTCCAAATAACATTTTATTGAGTAATCCCTGTGTTTTCTCAACACAATTAAATTTATTAATTGTAACCACATTTTTAAAACATTGTTTTTGTGTAAAATCATAACTTTTAACTAGCAGGTATAAAAAAAACACTAATTTATATTGTAAATATTGAACCCAACTATCTCGTAAAATACCAGTGATACCACTACTTACGGGACACCCTGTAAATATAATATTAATATATTTTTTCTTTTTAATTCGAAGTACACATATTTTCTTGAGAATCGTTTCGGCTTTCTTTTTTGTTTATTTTTTTTTGTCTTCTTTTTGAATTAGGCTGCGATTCTACTAATAAATAAAGTTTTTTAATTTGCAGGGCTAAGGATTCAATTTCAGATTCTTGTTGAAAATGATATCTTTTTAAGTATAAACTAAACTAGATATGGTTTTTTTTCTATTTCAAATTGTTTTTTTTTTAAAGTGCAAATAAAGGCATAATTTATATAAGTTTAATTTACGAAAGCGAATCGAGTTCTTGCAAGTTTAAGCGAAATGTTTATTAATTATTTAGATATATTTAGATTCTATCGTGTAGTTTAGGGTTCGAGGCACGATCACTTACATTGTTATTTGAAGTATTTCTGGACATTGTAGGGTGTGTTGCAATTCGTTTATTCTTTAGAATGCAATTTTACTCCCACGTACTTTTTTCCTTGTGGATTTATTTTTACACGCGTAAGGCATATACAGGGTGGCCCAAAAATATTTTTAAGCCGGAATCGGGTGATGCGGATAACAGCTTTTTTTATTATACTCGTAGCTACTTGATGTTAAGCTAAAGTGAATAGGTACAGATAAATTTATACATGTAGCAGTCGCCTCCGCTATTCCGGCTTGAGGAGACGAATGTGCACCACAGTACACTCTCTTCCCGTTATACTTTCAAACTGTCCCGAAAAGCGGCATGGTCACTTCACGGGTGTTACATTCGAAAGTGATGGTACCACTCCAGAACGGCCGACCGGACTAATAACCATCATCAGCAAGCGTGCCACTCTTAAAGCTCTCTAAATTTTCTTAGCTATGTGCAAAATATACTACTTGGATTTTTATGTTTTCTGATAGCTGTTTTTAATTGGCCCGACAACCGATTTCGGCTTGACATTAATTTTAGAGACACACTGAAGATATTACCATAAATGCGTTTCGGGAATAGTTTGAAAGTAGCCAGGTATAAGAGAGGAGTGTGCACTGTCAATCTAGATGGTACATGCTCGTCTCCTCAAGCCGGCATAGTGGAGGCGACTGCAGCCCGTAGAGATTTCTCTGTGGTAGCAGTTGTTTCCATTTATGGACCGCACTCTAGCTTTACATCAGGCGGAGTGTTGTCACATGTCGAGCTACAATAAAAAAAAAAGAAGAAGTGTATCTTTGTATTGGTGTAGCAAGCAGTACCCGGGCTCCGAGTCTAGTTCTAAGTGACATTGGTTCTCTCAAATTTTATTTTTATATTTTGTTAAAAGTAAATCAACCTAATTTAATAAAAATAATAGCATGAGAAGTCACTGTCAATAAATATCTCACGGTCGGGTCATATTATTCCAAGAACATGTATATCAATTTTCAGCTGAGTTTGCAACGGAATATTAAAGAAAGCAAACTATGCTTATAGTAAAATAATAGAACTTTGTATAAGTATAATAATGTTTTTTTTTTTTTCAAGAGTGGTGGGCAGACTGATGATGATTATTAGCCCAGTCTGCCGTCCTGGGGCAGTACCACCACTTTCGAATGTAACACCCGTGAAGTGACCTTGTCACGTTTCGGCTACAACGAGAGGTGTGTGCACTGTAAATCTTGATGGTGCATACTCTTCCCTTCAAGCCGGCACAGCGGAGGCGACTGATGCCTGTAGCTCGGTAGTAGCAATTGCTTCTGTTCATTTACCGCACTCTAGCTTTACATCTACATGGTACTGCCACGAAAAACAGCATTAGCACAGTCCATAGCCAAAGTCAAATTAATTATGCAATAAAGGTAAAAAAAAATTAATTAGTAAATAGTAAAATGCTTTGTAGATCAATAAAAAAAAATTGAATGCACTCTTAATTTACCCGTTAAGATCAGTTGTATCTACATATAATTGATGTGTAGACAATTTAAATTGCATTTGTTCAAAATATCAATCTCAACACTAATCGAACTCAGAAGTAGTCAAAACATTGTTTATATTTATCAATTTCTCGCAATAGCCAGTGTCAAGTTCACATGTAAGCTGAATAACCACTAAAAAGGGTATACTATGAATGTTTTTTTGAACCTTAAATTAAGTTAAATTTAGAAATTTGGTCTGAAATTTTCTGCAATTATAATAAGTGGTTAAATAATTTGCAGTAGATAATTAAAGACGCTATAACATTATTTCAAGTAAAAAAAACTTTAAATCGCTTTCTTTTAATTAAATTTATCATTATTTAATATCGCTGAATTATTATCTGTGTTTATTACCTGTATTTTATAATATTTTTTATTGAAATAATAATAATAATAACAAAAATAAGTTTTGAAATTGATAAATATTGTTTGTTCCGTCAAAACGAACGTTCATAGTAAACCGTCTACGTTAAAATTATTACAATGCAATTTTCAGTCTGTAATAATCTAATACGAGTACTTGTAGCTTAGTATTCATTTGGCGCTCGCCAGGCGAAGTCTGGTTCTTCAGTTGGATCGACTTTAAAGATTCGTTTGCTTGTTTCGCAAGTATGTAACTTTAATTGATTTATTTGTTTTGTTTTAAATCATCCTTATTTAAAAAAAAGTGTTTTTATTGATTTATTTTTTTGTTAAATGGTGTTATATCAGTGTGTGTTGAGGTTCAAACTCGTGGACTTGGAAATTTTTCGATTACGAAAGCACCTGTGTCAGTAGTACCTCGGGTTGCAGTTTATTAGCATTTAGTATTTATTATAAATCTAGAAACTAATAATATTTTCCATTGTAAGAAGTTGATTTTTTTTTTTACATTTAGGTCGAGATCATTTGTTGCCGACTAAAAATTATTCATTCGAATCGTTGTTTCAGTTAATGACTTATTAAAGCGTGTGTATTGTAAAAGTGTGTATACTCGCATATATTCCAAAATTATTTTTTGTTGCAGCAATAATGTCCGCTGAACGAGCACGATCATCGTCATCCTACTCAAGGGGGTTCGTATCCTATCCTCCGGAACAAACGGAACCGTTGGATCTGCACACCACGAACCGCCGTCCCGGGCCCATGCGTACTCGATACGCTCGTCGATTTAGATCCGTGAGCGTGCAGACAGATTCCTGGTATTTGCGTTGTCACGTGTGTTTGAAAACGTTCGTGAACACAGATTCGACGACCCAAGCTCGACAGGTGTCGTATGTTTGCGGCGATTGTTATTTACGGAAGATGCAACAGCTCGAGTGGGAACGTCGACTGATGCCGCCTTTCATCGAAACACCGCCCGCGCCTCTACGCCCCATACCTACCAGGCCTTACCCTGCCATGCCTCACCCTCCCATGCCTGCCATGCCTCTCCCTGCCATTTCTCTCCCTGCCATGCCTCAGCCTGCCTTGCCTCTCCCTGCCATGCCTCTCCCTGCCATGCCTCAGCCTGCCATGCCTGCGATCCCGTCGACATCTACTGGATATCAACAAACAGGAGCAAGATTTACTACTTGTAATTCCACTACTACTGGGAATTCGAATACTTGTGCTATGTGCTGCACTCGTTGCTTCCTTTCCACATATGTTCCTTAATCGGCGTATTTTTTTTTCTTTCATTAATTATCTCTTTTCAGTTTATATTCATGTATTCTTTTTAAATAATATTCACTATGTATTGTATTATTCTAATCTATATCTTAATAAATATATATAAATAAACATATATGTATAATATAATATTTGTTTTGGTTTTATTTATTGTACAACAAAATAGACCCTTAGACTACTCGTAGTTAGGCAGTAGACTTACTGATAGGTTGATAACTGGATGATGTAGGCGTGATTTGTAAAACGCTATGTACCAACCAATTGTCTCGAGTGCATTAGTCCGTTTTTTACATATGACTTGTCACTGTAGCCGGGATTAAGTTTAGCTAGTCCGGTATAGCGGAGGCGACCACTAACTGCAGACATTACTCTGTGGCAGCAGTTGTCCCCGTTCATGGACCGCACTCTAGCTTAGTATCAAGCGTAGTATAGTCACAAGAGATAAAACCTGGTTTGTACTTACTATTGTTTGTACGCAGCATTGTTTTTATTAATGAATGGTAAATATTCGAGACAGCATTTGTAGAAAACATTTACACGTAGATATGAACTCATTTACTATATGAAAACATTTATTTTTTGCAATTTTTGTCAATTCTATAGTATTTTATTAATAATCATATTTGCCGGTGTTTTGCCGGCACAAATAAGCAAAAAATATACTAAATATTATAAGAGCGCATACAATGCATGAGTCATGCGAGACGTACGCGTGCAATCACTGTTATATGTCGCACGAATTATGAGTAGATATTGGCTTGACCCAAAAATCAAAGGTGGTAAGGATTGAGAGAACAGAAGAGTAGTAGAGAAGCCTGAGTATAAGTTTATTAGTAGTAGTGTACAATGGCAATCTAGAAGGTGCACATTCGTCTCCTCAAGTTGGCATAGCGGAGGCGACTGCTGTCGTCTGATTGATAAAGAGTTCTCACTTTACGCTGTGACAGCGGAATGTAAACTCATACTTGGCTTGCAGAAGAATAGATTAGACCCTATTTAGAATAAAACATAAAATTAGGAAATGAAAACTCCTGTATTGGTTAATTTTTTGTTTTGTTGCACAGTTCGTAAATACTGAATTTTGTTGAGCTAACGAAAACAGATAAATAAATATAAAACAAAAAATATATATATTTTGAACATAATTATTTGCCCTAGAAATATATTCCATGTAAATGGCGTTCTACAAGAATAGCAATGGACAAATAAATATGTAGTTTGATATATTTTAACTGAAGACAGCAAAAAAAATTAATAACGTAATGACCCAATTTGGAATATAAAATTGTCATATTGATTTTAAAAAAAGTGACTGATTTAACCAGTTCTTGTTTTTTTTTTACCTTGCTGCTGTATTTATTATCAGCGCTTCTCTCTCGCACGCACAATACACGGCACCTTGTGGTGCGTTGGGGTGGGGGCTTGTTGTGGGGTTTGCTGGCTCCTCTTCAGCAGGGTTAGGGCGCAGTGAGATATTCTGTTACACCTGTAGCCTGGCTGCGTTCGTAGCCACAGTAAGTGGTGCCACTGTGGTGCGGCATAGGTGAGACGTGAGCGGACGGAGGTCTTGTAAATCTGCAACTTCATCTGAGGCAGGAGCGATGAACTTAGCAGTGGTCCGAGAAGTAGTGGCCCGGGAGTGGATGAGATGAATTATAACAAAGTTTGCCACATTAATACCGTCAGGACTTTGAACACGCCTACCGCTGGACCACAATTGCTCTAAATAATCATATACACGTGACAATTTAAATTTAAATACATAATCAAATCGTTGGAAATCGCTAAATAAATATTTACCTTACATATACGTGCTTCGCAAAACCAATATTCGATGCATAGTTTGTGCTTTGGTCGTCAATTTTAGGATTATTCAGTAAAGGATTTCTCTGTGGTAGCAGCGTTTATAGACCGCACTCTAGTTTATCGTCATGCGGAGTGTTATCATATGTCGAGTTACAATGAAAAAGGCACAATGTCCAGAGAGGCATAAAGCAATTCTTATTATGAATCGCTCCCTGTTACTCCCTCATCATGCAGATGCACTAAAAACGCCTCTGTGAACAAGGGACCTAACTTTATTAATCTTAACGCGTAATATCAACTACTACTACTTATGTAACGCTTCGTTCTAGGCAGAAACTATGGAACTCCTCTCTCTACATGCCGCCCTTATTCAACCAATCTGACTGTGGAAAGGTCTTCCTAGGTCGCTACAAATCTTTTTAGTGAATCTCCTTTCATCCATCCTTTCCAAATGACCGAACCACCTTAGCATACCCCTTTCCACTCTGGTCACAATACTGTCCTTGAGCTCGCAACGATTCCTTATCACGTTGTTTGGGATTTGCTCGCTCACACTCCACAAATACTTCTTAACGACCGTATTTCTAATTTATGTATTCGATTTTCAGTCTTTCTCTGCGACTAAGTGAGCGCTGATTACCCACACCAGAACATAGAGTTCCCATTCATTATATTCCCAGTCTCCACGTAATATGAAATATCATCTAAATCTACCCTGAAATAAAGATAGACAAACTGTCTCTATGAACAATAACCTTATGTCATACGTGCATGTTGTAACCGCGGCCAAATATATCAAGAATCTATGAAATTCGTATCGTATGAAAAGCGGAATGACAAACTGACAATGCGAGCGACTAAGCACTAAATTAATACGAGTATCTGAATTGTTCAAAGGAAAATTGTTGTTCCAATAACTTTTGATCAATATGGTTGATCATTTATGGATGTGGTATTTTATAATCATGTTTGTGCGTTCTATTGTTTTTACAATAATTAAAACTTTGGGATTTGAATGAAAATTGAACTATATTATATCTGAAAAGGGGCCTTTAGACGTTGATTCTCAAAACCAAAACCAGTCCGCTCTTTCCTTCGGCGTGTGGTGGGGCCTAGATGAAGCAATAGGTCGCAATTAACTAATCCCTCGGTTAAAGCGGCTGTGGTCTAGCGGTAAGACGCGTGAACTCACGATCAATGTGACCCATGTTCGAACCTCGCTAATTCTGACCGGTACCAATTTAATTTTGTTATATGTACTTTGGTCGCTCAGTGCCTATAGACACACTATTAATAGACAGACTGATGATGGCTATTTGTCCAGTCTGCGTCCTGGGGTAGTACCACCACTTTCGAATATAACACCCGTGAAGTCACCTTGTCCCGTTCTTGCTTCAAATCCACACTTCACGTCTGTTCCTTTCAGTTATACCACTTAGATAAGAAAAATGCACAACTAATCGTTTGTATTAATTTCTGAGTATGACTTTGTTATTGTAAATTGATATGTTGTAATGGTCTAACATATAATAAATAAATCATTTAAGGAAGTACATAATTATTTCTGATTAAAATGATATTTACCTATAGGCGAAGTGACCATAAAAACTGAAAAGCTTAACAACATAATTATGTAGGTAATATTTATTTATTTATAAAAGGCATGTATGTATCTATGTCGGGTTTGGGTATTATGTGTTGTTCTGATACCTACAGCAGATTTTTTTTTATTTTGGGGTAATTTAGCGTAGTCGTGCTTTTTTATTATATTTAGTTTGACATATACGAACCAAACTTAATGGCGGCTTTGAAGTTAGGCACAAGTTGCTGCGCACTACATAAATTGAGGTATCATATTATAGGCTCTGTGCGACTGAAGCACATTATAACATTGGTACCGGTCAAAATTTAGCGAGAGTCGAACACGAGTCTCACTGATCGTGAGTCCTCTAGGACCCGTGGCTCGCGGTCCTTTGACCGTGAGTGACAATGTCATACGGGGGGCACTGTTGGAGTTGCTGGTCTCCCATCGAGCGCGTCCTTCGGTATCCTGAGGTACCCCGGCGCGAACTAAAACCAGCAAGGTGGAGTCGCTCCTCGGGTCACACTCTGCTTTCAGAGAAGACCTGAATAACACCCTTCATCGCGTGGGCGGAGGCGGTAGCGGACTAGCAAGCGTTATCTCCTTCGCCCCGAGCCATGAGTGGTATTCCTGGGGTTGGACTGCCGCTCATTTACTTAGCTGAAATGGTGTTTCTTCCCGATGAGATGAGGCCTAACGGCTAACCTCACTATACGACGTAGAGAGGAACACCGTGGGGGTTTTAGCCGTGTATACCCGGCATTGGGGAGTCCAGCATTACTTCGTCGTCTTCCCCGAGACTGTGAGGCATCTATAAAAGATTTCTCCCATCTAAAAAAAATACTATGCCCTTTATCAATGTCAAATGGAAGTAGTTTGCATTATTATTATGAAGTTCAATATTATTTACTAATATTAATATTACTTTGATTGTAGTTTATAAATCGCAAGTGAAGCATATTGCTTTGTTTTTCTTTGCGTTCGTATTTTGATGCGTTATTACAACATTTTGAGCTATTTATAATTATAATATTAACAATAAAACATTCTAGTCCATATCCGGTGTAGACTATAGCTACAAGATAGCTACTGATAGGTTCAAGGGGACAGATTATACAACTTTATATTCATATTTTATTCACTTTATAACCAATATATTTTTTGCTGATTTAAGCTTATAAAATTTAAAAGCTTTTCTATTATTAGGCCGAAACCGCACTAGAGAAGCGGGATATACGACAGAATATAGCATTACTACATTTAATTTTTTTTTAACTCGGCGGGAAAAATTATATTGTCTGGATGGTGAAAAAAACTCACTTTACGCCGTGACGGCGTAAATATATATATATTTTTTTTAATTTCAATTTAAATTAGGGGCTTTTAACCCGACAGGTTACGCCAGTCCCAAAATATATTATAGAGTCATACTTTTTTTAAATTTTACCTCGTCATATAACGTTATATATACTATATACCTATTTATTTATTGGAGAATCATTTGGATATATGTTTGCTGTAATTTATAATCAACGTAAGACTATTTTTTATTATAGTTCAACATATTATGACAATACTACGCCTGAAAAGCAACAACTGCTACTACAGAGAAATTTCTACAACAGCAAACGCGCGCCGCCGCTCCGCCATGCCGGCTTGAGGAGACGGCTCTCGTTATACCTGGCTACTGTTTATTATTCCCGAAACGCTACAGTAACTTCACGAGTGTTACATTTGAAACTTTTAACCCAACCTTATTTGCAGTTTATCTATCTAATCTAGCCATCTATTAATTGTATCAAAAATTTGTAATTCACAAAATTCACACTAGATAGTATGATCTAAGGCAATAAACATAATATAATTCTAAGGAAGCTAATAATTTTGTTTTATACAAACACAAAATGAAGAAAACTCTTACTATTGCTCTTTGATTCGATATAATTAATTTTCGATTTCAAAATACATGTTTCGTTTGATTATAGTGCAAAAATATCAAATGGAATGGGAACAATACTTATATTAATGATAATTCTTGCGACCGGGCAAATTCACATGACGGGCCGCGTGTTGGACGGCCCTGTCCTATAGTGTTGTACTATGCGAGCCAATAAGAATAGGACTGCAACTAACTTCACTTTATAGATGTCAATTAACTTCAAATAAGTATCACCAGCAAAAAAAATTTAGAATAAATCGCTTTTTGTATTTTGCATACGGAGACAACGCAATTTTTTTTCTTTTTTTTTTATTGTAGCTCGGCATGTGACAACACTCCGCCTGATGTGAAGCTAGAGTGCGGTCCATGAATCGCCTCCACTATGCCGGCTTGAGGAGACCAGCATGTACCATCTTAGATTGACAGTGCACACTCCTCTACCTGGCTACTTTCAAACTATTCCCGAAACGCGACAAAGACTTCACGGGTGTTACATTCGAAAGTGGTGGTACTACCCCAGGACGGCAGACTGGACAAATAACCATCATCAGTCTGCCTACCACTCTTTAATAGCGCCTATAGGCACTGAGCGACCAAAGTACATATAACAAAGTTACATTGGTACCGGTCAGAATTTGCGAGGTTCGAACACGGGTCTCATCGATCGTGAGTTCACGCGTCTTACCGCTAGATCACGGCCGCTCTATTTAAAATTTATTTATTTAAGAGGTATACCAACAGGACTTTCAGTAAAAAGCTCAACGATGCCAATTTGATGAGACCTCAGTACACAGTTCAGCAGTTATTATGGTAGATTCTCGTCATATCGGACTCCTTATTTTCAATATTCAACGTTATGGTATCTACCACCCCAGGACTGGGTTAATAAATACTATGAGTCTGCCTACCCTACCACTTTAAAACTGAAGTCGAAATTAAAAGAAATATTTTTTCACTCCGTGTAATAATACTCGTAGAAAACTGTATTTTAACACTCATTTTGTTTCATGTTATTATTTAAAGTGCTTCTGCTATTCAAATGGGACAATATTTTTTGATTAAAATGTACGATAAACAAAGGTAAGCATATTGGTATAGTACTGTTAAATAAAGTCTACACTTTTGTAATACTAATCTCCATAAGAGGTGGGTACTTCACAGTTAGTGAGACTTTTTTTTTGTAGCTGTAGCTATTGTAGCTCGACATGTGACAACACGCCACCTAATGTAAAGCTAGAGTGCAGTCCATGAATGGAAACAACTACTACTACAGAGAAACCTGTGCGGGCAGCTGTCGCTTCCATTATAACGGCTTGAGGATACGAGCATGTACCATCTAGATTGACAGTGCACACTCCTCTCTTATACCTGGCTACTTTCAAACTATTCCCGAAACGCGGCAAGGGTTACATTCGAAAGTGGTGGTACTACCCCAGGACGGCAGACAGGACAAATAACCATCATCAGTCTGCCTATCACCTACCAAACTTCAGTTTACTTTCAAATTTTGTGTTTATTGGGATCCTTAAAGCGCAGTGTGAAGAGGCATCTCATTAAGCCGGCATAGCGGGCACGACTGCTGTTTGCAGATCCCCTTCTCTGACAGCAGTCGCCTCCGCTCATGGATCGCACTCTGGCTTAACACCAGGCGGAGTGCGGTCATATGACGTGCTAAAATAAAAAAAAAATCATTACACTTCGCTTGATGCTCAAGAGTGGGGTCATGCGCGGAGGCAACTTATACAAGCAGGAGCTAAAGTTATCACTTGAGTGACTGTGAATTGTCAAATCCCATATATTTTCTTTTCGATTCGATCGAGTGACAACAGTCGATTGGTTTTGACTTTAGGCCCTGGGCGCAATGTACTTCTCACGTTATCAATACAATAAAAGTCAAACGAAGACCTTCAATGCTACGCCAGCTTTCTTCAACGACTGTTGAATCTCCTGAAACAATAGTACGGGATCGAGCATCGAATACGCGAGTCCTTTCTAATGTTTTCATCGTATTTAGTAATTCTCCCAGTCCTTTCACCTTGGATTCTTCTAGCGGAGCGTGAAAGAGCACCTTCTCATGCCGGCATAGTAGTGGTGATTGGAGTTTACCATCAGACCAGTCGAGGTCACATGTCGAGCCAAAAAAAAAATATTTTGCTTCTAAAAATATTTACTAATTATTTCGTATTTCAATAATAAAATGAGTACTTACTCGACATGTAAAATTATAAAAGTTAAAAGAAATTCTCTGAATTAAAATTCAATTAATTAACAATTATTATTGAAAATATTTGCCGTGTTCCGTGAATATACTCCGCAGCGTTGTGCATATGAAAAAATAAATTACCACTTCCGTTGATAAATAAAGAAGAAGTGTTAACCATTAACGTCCTTATTGCATTAAACTTAAAATATAATTTTATCATTATTTTTAAATCATTTGTTTCTTAATCTCAATTCGTCTATTGTTACATTTCGTGATACTCATAAAATGTCGTTCAGTTATGTGTAATTTAAATTAATAAAAAGATTGAATTTTATTTAATGTTGCTCGGCATATGACAACACGCTACTTGGAAATCAAGAGTGCGGTCCATGAACGGAAAGTAGTAGGCAGACTGATGAAGCTTATTAATCCACCATGGTTACCACCACTTTCGAATGTAACACCCATGCAGTGATTGTGTCGCGTTTCGGGAACAGTTTGGAAGTAGCCAGGTATAACGAGAGGAGTGTGCACTGCCAATCTGGATGGTGCATTCGTCTCCTCGAGCCGACATAGCGGAGGTGACTGCTGTCTGTATAAATTTATCTGTAGTAGCAGTTGTTTCCGTTCATGGACCGCATTCTATCTAACTATAATCAGAAGTGTTATCATATGCCGAGTTACACCAAAAAAAACATATTTACCCCGCGTCGCATGACGTAACGCGTGAAGGGAAACGGTTTCATAGATTTACTATAGGGCACAGGACTGATTAGATTAGTCTCGTCTCGCATTTCGGATCGGGGCGTGGAGTTGGTGGTGAGGACTGTGACGTATCAGCCCGCACGTGATCTTGAAAGCAGGTGACGTCCGCGAAAAATGTCCAATGATCTCAATAAAATTTGCAACGATGACACTACACTATAGTGTAATGACCCACGCGCCGTGATGTCAGGTAGTGTTGCGACATGCGGCACGGGGTAAATTTGATACCAGCTTCACGGGACTTCATAGGATGAATGTAATTAATCCCTTTTATGATTAAAGCAAGCCATCATTATTTAGGTCAGTGTTTTAATTTTATTGCTGTTTTATATTTTTATTTGAATTTATAAAGTGTAAAAGATACTTACAGTCATTTCATACAGGTCATTTTTACAGGTAGAGTGTGCATCGTATCATATATAATATATATTATATTTACATATTTATTTATTATTATATTGTGTTTATGCATTTTGTTCTCCAACAACGTTTCTGCAACATCGGGACGAGCTGTTATCGAGTTCGGCCGGTACGGACGATGAAGCCTCAGAATAAATTGAATATCGTGAGAAGCACTGCGCGGCGAATGATTACCTCGCTTTAAGGGATTCTTCAGAGTAATCATCGCCAACCTTATTCGTTTTCACAAGTGGTTTCCTCATTGCCTGGGCAGACCCTTTTACTGCGGGATCCACGAGGAGAACGAGCAGAGTACAGTTTGGTTATCGTCCAGGCCGAGGTCGACCAGGCAGCTCCCCGTAAAGCATCGCCAAAAGAACCTACTCGTTCCGACATTAAACTTTTTTTTTATTTCGCACCCCGACTTGGGTCAAGTTCGTTAGAAAATATTTCTTTTTCATTTATTATTTCTTATAGCAGCTCAACATGTCACTACACTCTACTCGAAATAACTATTATCACTTGGACATCAGTCACCTTCACTATGCCTGATAGGACGAAAGTGTACCGTCCAATTTGACAGCGCAGTCCTTTCTCGTTATAGCGCAAATTCTATATTAAAATGATAATTCGATTTGGTACGTGTACTACGAAACGTGAAATTTCACAATCTTTTCACAAAATCCTAAATACAGGATGTAAAAATACAGATAACAAAGGTATTTTTTGAATATTAGCTTTTTTAAAGTTTGTTGTGAAATGAGGTAAGGGCGTTCGGCCGTCTATCAGGCCTCACGCTACGCGCGTCTATCAGACTACGAGGCCGTAGCAGGCGATTTGATTTCGATGATGTTTTTTTTAACAAATAATGTTATATGTATTAATTAATATTAAAGCATTTGCATTTTATTTTTTTAAATTAAAGTCTCATAAATGAAAAAAGTAATATTAGGACCGCTATGGTAACTTCTGGTTCACAGGATTGCTAGATCTCTTCATACATCCTGTATATGTAACTTCTGGTTCACGGTCTTCATACATCCTGTATCTATATCTATTATTGAGTTATATAATATTTTTAGTACATTAGAAGAAGTCACATCGATTTTACGGTTGGCAGAGTGAAAATTTTACTTCATATTTTACTTATTGAATTTCTTCAAATACATTTGTACACCGATGTGGGTTCATTCTTTATGAACAAATCTCTAAACTGTAGTATTTGCAAAAATATTTTTTACCAATTATACGCATCTATGACGATACGCCTCGTATTGTATGTACGCTGTGAAGTCTAAATTATACAAGAGTGGTAGACAAATTCATGGTTTTTTTATTAACACTCCGCCTGATGTAAAGCTAGAGTGCCGCCCATAAACGGAAACAACTGCTAGAGCTAGAAATACCGCTCCGCTATGCTGGCTCGTTATAGCCAACTTTCAAAGTAATCCTGAAACGCAACGAAGTCGCTTTACAGGTGTTACATTCGAAAGTGGCGGCAGACTGGGCTAATTACCATTATCAGGTCTGCCACTACTCTTTAGTGGTGGTACTACCCTTGCCGGTGATTAGCCCAGTCGCAATTTTGAAGTAATTTGCAATTTCTCTACGGCCAGCAGTCGCCTCCGCTATACCGGCTTAAGAAGACGTATATGCACCATCTAGATTGACAGTGCACACTCCCCTCGCTATACCTGGCTACTTACATGTATGATTGTGAAGTGTCTTCAGGGATCAGCTTTAAAGCAGCCGGGTGTAAAATGAAATGAAATTGAAATAAAAATGGAGGCGACTGATGTCTGTAGAAATTCCTCTGTGGCACAAGTTATTTCCGCTTATTCGCACTCTAGCTTAACATCGGGCGGAGTGTTGTCACATGCCAAATAAAGAAGGTCCTTTTCTAAATTCGACTTTTGGAGGGACTTTCTATTCAGACGTGACATTTTATTGTTTAAAATTGGTAATACCTATTTCCTAATTGTAAAAAAACAGTACTTAATAAAAAATCGAATGGATTCGATCCAATCTAACGAGATTATGGAAAGAGTTTTAAGATGAATAAGAAGAGTAGAAATATAAAGCCCTTTGCAAAAGGGAAGTATAAAGGCTTAACTTAAGCTGATGCAACGTTTGATGCAAAATCAGAAATAGTTTAAGCGGCTTATGTCCACAGCTACAACATGTTTTGATGCTTTACAAGCATATATACAGGATGTGAAAAGAGGGATAGCATTTACACGAACTAGAAATTGTATAATGTACAATCATACCATATATCATATATCTACTACATTTTTTTTGTTATTTTTTTAGCACGTCATATGACCGCACTCCGTCTGATGTTAAGCTAGAGTGCGATCCATGAACGGAGGCGACTGCTGTCAGAGAAGGGGATCTGCAGACAGCAATCGCGTCCTTCACACTGCGCTTGAAGAATCCCATGTTATAGGAAGGAGGAAAGACGCGGCTGGGAAGGTCGTTCAAAAATTCGTTCCACATAACATTATGTATCATATTTGTTGCAAGGATTGATGTAAGACTGATGTCGCGACGGCCTCGTAGCACGCGCGAGGTTATTAACCTCACCGCTGATAGACGCCTAAACGTTTTGCCTTAGCGATGTTATTATGACTTGATTTAAAAGTCTTTTTTTTAGATTTATAATTGATTTTTTTTATTATAATTTTTTTAAATATATATTATTATATTATTATTATTATTAGATTTAAAATTGAGCGGCCGTGGTCTAGCGGTAAGACGCGTGAACTCACGATCGATGAGACTCGTGTTCGAACCTCGCTAAAGACCCGTACCAATGTAACTTTGTTATATGTACTTTGGTCGCTCGGTGCCTATGGGCACTATTAAAGAGTGGTAGGCAGACTGATGCTGGTTATTTATCCAGTCTGCAGTCCTGGGGTAGTACCACCACTTTCGAATGTAACACCCGTGAAGCGATCTAGTCGGGTTTCGGGTATAGTTTGAAAGTAGCCAGGTATAGTGAGAGGAGTGTGCACAGTCACTCTAGATGGTACATGCTCGTCTTCTCGAGCCGGCATAGTGGAGGCAACTGCTGACCCCACAGGTTTCTCTGTAGTAGCAGTTGTTTTCATTCATGGACTGCACTCTAGCTTTACATCAGGCAGAGTGTTGTCACATGCCGAGCTACAACAACAAAAAAAATTCTTTAAAATGCTAATAATAAAAAAAATATCTTGGAGTAAAGTTTCATCTTAGACTATATTATATTATTTTTTTAATTTTGTCGTAATAAATATTAATAAATCACTATATATCAACTGTAAAGTTTGAAATGCACAAAGGATGAATGTGAAACAGGCTGTGGGAATATGATATTTGTAATACCAATCACTGACGAGCTTTCAATGTACAGAAAATTGAGCGCTATTCTCTCCAGATTTCAGTACGTTATAAAACAATTTGATTTCATTTTGTAGGTTAAATAAATACTAATTTCTATATAAAAAATAAAATTGTAATAATTAGCGAACTTTTTTAATTAGATTATTTTTAAATAGAATTAAATAACTAGATAGTGCTGGGTCCAGAATTATTGTCTAAAGAAACTTATCAAATCTCTCTGTTAAATCGTTAAAACTGAGTTTTCGACGTAAGTATAAGTCAAAGTTAGTTAGCTCATCCCAAAAATTCTAAACAGTTTCCAAAAGACCATAAAATACCAAAATTTCTTTTAGAAACGTTAAACTAGTAACGCTGGCGTACACCGACTAAAATGATCCTATTTCGTTATTGCATTCAACAAGAATAAGGCTTAGTTTAATAATATACAAATCTCACATGTAGAGACAGATCTTCGGAATATGCTGTTAGTATTTGCGGTTTCTATTTGAGATATAGCTTACCGTTTTACTGCAAGATAAAGCCCGGATTTAGGTTGCCACTTCAGAATGCCAGGAACCTTAAAGGAGTGGTAGGCAGACTGATGATTAGCCCAGTCTTCCGTCCTGGGGTAGTACCTCGAATGGAACACTTGTCGCGTTTCGGGAATGGTTTGGAAGTAGCCAAGTATAATGAGAGGAGTGTGTACTATTAATGACTGAATAAACTAGCTGTTACTCGCAACTTTGTATGCGTATAACTTGTATCAGAAGTTCAATCCCTAGTGAACCTATTCACGTACATTTCTATATATTTATTTCAGAAGCGCACAACGCCTGCACAAAATCATGATTAAATTCAATCAACAAATTTAAATAGATAAACATACACATATACAAATTTTCATACTTTTTTTTAATTGTAGCTCGGCATGTGACAACACTCCGCCTGATGTAAAGCTAGAGTGCGGTCCATGTATGGAAACAACTGCTACTACAGAGAAACCTGTGCGGGCAGCAGTCGCCTCCACTATGCCGGCTTGAGGAGACGAGCATGTACCATCTATTGACAGTGCACACTCCTCTCGCTATACCTGGCTACTTTCAAACTGTTCCCGAAACGCGACAAAGTCACTTCACGAGTGTTACATTCGACAGTGGTGGTACTACCCCAGGACTGCAGATTGGGTAATAACCATAATCAATCTGCCTACCACTCTTTAATAGTGCCTATAGGCACTGAGCGACCAAAGTACATATAACAAAGTTACATTGGTACCGATCAGAATTAGCGAGGTTCGAACACGGGTCTCATCGATCGTGAGTTCACGCGTCTTACCGCTAGACCACGGCCGCTCTTAAATTATACTTATAATATAGGATCTAAAAAGAAAGCTAGCAATTTCGCGAACAGAAGTGACTAAGTTGTTTATACATTATTATACTGATATGGTCAAACTATTTATTTTTTAAGACCATACTTTTAATTCATCGAAATACCAAAAACAAGCAATGTGAATGCGTGGACTAATTGACGGCTGGTGTCACGTTGGCATCGTAGCACACGTGAGGTCATTCAATTCACAACTGAAACGGCCAAGCGGGTTAGCCCTAGCCATGTTGTTATGCGGCTTGATTAGACGTGAAAATCTTTAAAAAAAACTACTATACAATAACGTTTTATTATTAGTAGTATAAACACATGGTTAACGGGGTTAATATCTATCTTTTTACACCCTGTATATTAGATAAAAAGTATGTATATTAATTATTAAGTATGTAGAGATAGGTAATTAGCATGGATATTAGCATATGTAGTAGTTTGTCAATCAATAAATTGTATCGAATTCTATGAAGGTAATCATTCATTCCAGAGATCTCCAAACTTTTTAGCCTGTGGTTCGCACTGACTCCTCAACTAAATCCCAAAGGTTATGGCCTAGCTAGCTTCTCAATACATCAAATACTGGTAGTTTTGAAATTTTACAATCGAATCCAATTTAAATGGCTGGTGGAGCGGTTGATGCTTGCTTGCCGGCCACCCTCTGTTGGCCCGAGGAGTTTGAGAACCCCTGATTTAATCAATTTATTCATGCGTATAAATTATCTGGTTTCTGCTATTGTCAGAATATGTATGCAACATTCGAGGTGTAAATCACATGTTTATAAATTAGAGTTATTATATAATTTTTATTAGGTTTTAGAGAGATAAATAAAAAAATAATGTATCGGTTTATAGCTAAAATGTGGTATCTAAAAAGAACCTGATTAATCGCTCAATGCACTAACTTAAAAACTTAGAAAAAATAGAAGTTTTTTTTTATTTTATTGTAGCTCGACATGTGACAACACTCCGCCTGATGTAAAGGTAGGGTGCGGAACACGAATGGAAACAACTGCTACTACAGATAAAGCTGTGCGGGCAGCAGTCGCCTCCACTATGCCAGCCTGGGGAGACGAGCATGTACCATCTAGATTGACAGTGCACACTCTTCTCGTTATACCTGGCTACTTTCAAACTGCTCCCGAAACGTGACAAGGTCACTTCACGGGTGTTACATTCGAAAGTGGTGGTACTACCCCAGGACAAATAACCATTATCAGTCTGGCTACTTCTCTTAATAGTTTTATCTTTAAAAAATCCAACTTGATAATCTCAAACAACAAAAAAATGAGAGATTCAAAGTTATTATATTTGAATTTGTTTTCGGATGCTGGTTTAAAATGCCACTTTATGTGGACCAGACTCAAATATAATTAATTTATCTCTTGTACTTATGTCGAGTATTCGCCGGAGCATTCCGTCATAGACGCGCACAAACAATTTACTGTATAGATAAACCGCACATTCTGCTTTCGCATAGTTCTGAGTATGACGAAACGGCTTCATGAATAGTTGCACTAAGTTACCTAATTCATATTTATTATTAGGTAATTTAGGCATTGGCATCAAAGACTAATTATCAAAGTTAACGTGGTAGCTCGCCAGTTAAGCACCAAAAGGGATAGGTAGACGAACTTTGGGAATATCTAATTTTCTGAACATGGCAGAAAGTTTGTAGACACATATCCGTACGAGTACTAAAGTTTTGACTATCACACCCTTTCATAGAATTTGCTAATTAATTAATATCTATATTAAAATCTATTGTCTTAAAAAAATATATTTGCAAAAAAATTTTAAGTTAGGTTAGAATATTAATTCTAATTTTTTCCTACATTCCGCTTGATGTTAAACTAAAGTCTGTGAGCCTCCGCTATACTGGCTTGTGGAGGCGACTCTGTAACTTCCAGGGCTCCTTGCAAGTTGATCCCGAAACGCAACTGATCACTTCACGGATGTTACACTTGAAAGTAGTGGTCTATAACCCTAGGACGACATGCTGGGGTAATTAATAATCATAAAGTTAGGTACGAGTACTTTTTTAAAGTTTATATTACTTTTTTTTCTTAGAAATGTCGGGGGACATCTTCTAGTTAAGTCATCGTTTAGTTTATTGTTTTAATAACATTTCTAAGTGTTCCATAGGAATATTAAATGAAGTTTAACCGGGAATGAATTTTACTTTGTAGGTATTTTTTCTACGAAGAGCATGTCTTAGCATAATATTCATAGATTTAATAATAGACTGAAGTGTAAAAATTCCGGCTCATTTATAAAAACCACGATTCTCTCAAACTGTCGCGTTTCGGGAATAGTTTGAAAGTAGCCAGGTATAAGAGAGGAGTGTGCACTGTCAATCTAGATGGTACATGCTCGTCTCCTCAAGCCGGCATAGTGGAGGCGACTGCAGCCCGTAGAGATTTCTCTGTGGTAGCAGTTGTTTCCATTCATGGACCGCACTCTAGCTTTACATCAGGCGGAGTGTTGTCACATGTCGAGCTACAATAAAAAAAATAATAATAAACTTATAGAAATACTCTTAGTATAATTTTTAAAGTAATTATTAATTTTTAATATTTTACAAGTAAAACATTTTATTAACCTAACCTAACTTCTGTTGCTCCGATTATTTTCTTCCCATACAATGAAATGATCCTTACATGAAACTTTCATTTTAAAAAAATTTGATCAAAATGACCCATTTTTATGGACAACTCAATCTTGGCCAAAAAATTACTATGCGTTTCGGGAATGGAAGAATTCGGGAAGAAAATCGGGAAGGAGTGTGCTTTGTCAATAGTGGAGGCGACTGCTGCCTGTAGAGATTTATCTGTAGTAGCAGTTGTTTCCATTCATGGACCGCACTCTAGCGCTACAATAAAAAAAAGAAGCTCGACGTGTGACAACACTCCGCCAGATGCAGTGCAGTCCATGAGCTTTCTCTCGCCTCGCTTGGGGAGATGAGTGTGTAATGGTCCAACTTCACGAGTATTTCTTAGTACTACCCCAAGAAGGAAGACCGGGCTAATAAATATCATCAGTCTGTTTAAAACATAATATTATCTTTAGAATAAGAAAATAATAATATCGTACCTTTATCTGAAATTGAATTCTGAGTCTAATAATAATTATATATTTAAATATATACATAGAGATATATACTAGAGGAGCCAACCTCAAACATGAAGAAAGCGTAAGCCGCTTCAAACGATTTGACAATATTGTCGACAGTCAAATACTAACTTACAGTAAACGTATAAGTGACTGTGGTCATCTTTTCTCTCGCGGCTCATTGGGAGCGTTATTGCGTATCTAGTTGTAAATATTAATGTTTATATGTAAGACTAGTTTTTCGTAGCGCGCTTTACGTGGGCTGGGGTCGTTTTGTGAAAAAAGAGTAGATCTGAAAAAGTGTCTATTTCGAAGTTAGACGGCATTTCTTATAACCTTTGTTCCGGAACTTTAGCCCTATCTCGTTCCGTTCTGGAGATAACGCGTTCCGGAACCGGACGGAACGAACTTTCGGAACATGTCGTATTTTATCTGAGGTCGCACGGGGCTTCTTCATATACCCCGAAAGATTCAACCCCCCTCCCCTCAGTGAGTGGTAATCGAGCTTTATCTAATATGGCTGTGGGAATAAGGCGTGACAATTGTATTGTATATAGTGTATTGTATTGTATATAATGTGATTTAGGTTTACAAGATAGTAACACCATAATGATATAAGAATACTTACATTTTATTTTCTTGTTAACTACAGCAATTAACTCAGAAGAGTGCTCGTAATTAATCTGTAAAGAAAAATAAAATTTATAAATATCAACAAAACGATCAATTTCTATTAAGCGGAAACTGCACTAGAGAAGCGCGGCCACTCCACTCCATCTTAGTCACCTGCCATATAAATCAATAGAAACAATATTTGAGAGGAAAAACTGCGCCGCCCCGCCTCGCGTCTCTTAAGTGCGGTTTCGGCCTTAATTAAATAGAACGGACGTTAAATAGTAATTAAAAACTTTAACATAAATAACAAGTATGGAAATATTTAAATTTAAACATTTACAAGCACACTTTACTTTGTATTCAAAAGCTTTCAAAAGCTTTATTAATAAAAGCACTAGTTAATTAAATACAGGTACAAAGTAAATGAAAAATATTACATTAAAAGTTGCTCTATTCAGTTAATTGATATGTCGAAATATTTTAAACTTTTGAGAGTGGCCCTGGACTAGCGATAAGATGCGTGAACTCATGATCGACGAGACCCGTGTTCAAGCCTCGCCAAAGACCGGTACCAATGTAACTTTGTTATATGTACTTTGGATTTGCATTTCGGGAGCAGTTTGTAAGTAGCCAGGTGTAGCGAGAGGAGTGTGCACTGTCAATCTAGATTGTGCATACTCGTCTTCTCAGGCCGGCATAGCGGAGGCGACTGCTGCCATAAAAAGAAGGAACACATCGGCATCCTTAAACTTTTTCGACCCTTAAACATTTTTGTTATTGCAGCTCGGCGGATGAGAACACTCGTTTTAATGCAAAAGCTAGAGTTCGGTCCATTAACGGAAAGAACTGCTACATGCACTAGTCACCTTCGCTATGCCGGCTTGAGGAGAAGAGTACACATTCGTCCAGATAAGACAGCGTACACTCCTCTCGTTATACCTGAATACTTCCACACTGATCAAGATCACTTTACGGGTGTTAAATTCGAAATTCTTAAGTAATAATAGCTTAATACAAAATAATAAATTAATGGTTTATCCATTACTGGATATTTAATTAACCAATTGTTATATTTTCAACCACAATATGATGATTACAGCGAATATCTGCATGTAAAATGTATGACCACAACACGATCTGTATTTAGATAACAATTAATATTAAATGTTAAAACCATCACAATTGTTTTATTCAGTATACTTTCTTTAAGCCAACATTAAATAAATGTAAAATATAAATCCATGGAAAGAATGGGAAGTATTATACAAAAATACATAATTAAAATTAAATTTATAATTTTAACAAACATGTGTTAATTACATAATTTAATTGGGCTTATCGTTTTATTAATTTTAAAAAAGTTTAAAATTATTACTGTGGCGTGGTAGTTAGCGCAGAGGACAGTGTTGAGATTAGTAATATTATCTTGTGGCGACCTCTATTTAATTGTTTTGTTTTGTAAAGTAATATGTCAGAAATATGACAAGCCGTAGAAAGAAACTCTATTACAAAAAAAATCGTGGACCTGAGATTATTGACCTCAACGGTGATCTCACAAGACGGCACGTTCACGGCGCGCCGGCACTCGGAGGTAGATGGGATGCGCGTTCAGCGATCAGCACTGAACATGATGTAGTAGTGTCACTCAACACTGCATACAGCGCGTTTTCCACACGACGAATATTGTAGAGACGAGTCGTGGAATAGCTACGCACCAACACACGATTCATTATTTCACTGCTTTTATAATAGACTTCACTTTTCTTCATTGTTTTAGTGTTCAAAAATTGTCGGGGTCACCAATTTGGAGTGATAGGAGACACTCCAAATAAATAAAACATGTTGTTTCTTGAGTAAAAATATATTTCATACTGCATAAAAAAAAAAACAAAAGATCGAGCTTGTCATATTTCTAATATATTACTTTATAAAACAAAACTATTAAATAGAGGTCGCCACAATCTGATTAATATTATAAAGCCAGCATAACGGAGGCGAATGCTGCCTGCAGAAATCTCACCGCACTCTAGCCTGAAGTGATCTCGCACTACCGGCGAGGAGCGGCGCGTGTCGTAGCCATGTTGTAGCATAGACAGTCGAACGGTCATTGCAAAATACATATGAAGAGTTTAGTTCTGTACTAGTAACTATCTGTTAAATTAAAGAAAGTTGGGCTTGAAACAAAAGCGAGTGAACCAATTACTAAATGTCGTCGAACGCAAAAAAATAAGTTTTCAATTACTAGAGGTCTTTTTGTAGAGACCAAGCTGCTGTGTGCTGTGGCACGTTTCGTTTTAGAGTGGATTGGTACGGTGGATTTAATCTTCTACATTAAACGAATAGATTTTCTAAATTTAAGATCCTAGTGGTAGAAGAGATTGATGAGACACGTATAACTATGTTATATTGTTTTTTCTTTTTTAAGATACAGTACTAGCACTAGCTACGGACAAAATTATGTACAAAGGACAATGCCCATTTTTGGGCCCACCTAATATTTAATAGCTTTGATATCAAAATCATTCAAGAGCGGCCGTGGTCTAGCGGTAAGACGCGTGAACTCACGATCGATGAGACCCGTGTTCGAACCTCGCTAATTCTGACCGGTACCAATGTAACTTTGTTATATGTACTTTGGTCGCTCAGTGCCTATAGGCACTATTAAAGAGTGGTAGGCAGACTGATGATGGTTGTTTGCTCAGTCTGCCGTCCTGGGGTAGTACCACTTTCGAATGTAACACCCGTGAAGTGACCTTGTCGCGTTTCGGGAATAGTTTGAAAGTAGCCAGGTATAACGAGAGGAGTGTGCACTGGCAATCTAAGATGGTACATGCTCGTCTCCTCAAGCCGGCATAGTGGAGGCGACTGATGGCCGTACAGGTTTCTCTGTAGTAGCAGTTGTTTCCATTCATGGACCGCACTCTAGCGGAGTGTTGTCACATGCCGAGCTACAATTAAAAAAAAAATCTTACTATTTCATTAAATTATTTCAATTATATCAACACATCGTTTATTAATTAATAGACATTGTTCAATTACATATAAAACAGATATCAACAATTATTAAAGCATTATATAAAATAACTAGCTGTTGGGTAAAAGAGGCCCTTTTTGTCGTAAAACGTATTAGATCGAATAGATTTTAGGGCAGTTTTGAAAATAATTAGCTCGCCATCTAAAAGCGTTTACGTTTCTGAACAAAATTGGTCTTTACACGGTGACGCTAACGTATCTACTTTTTGAGATATGGCGATTTTAAAAAATTTAAAAAAAACAAAATTTAAAAAAAAATTAGTGCTGGTCATACTGAACAAAATTGGTCTTTACACGGTGACGCTAACGTATCTACTTTTCGAGATATGGCGATTTTAAAAAATAAAAAAATAAAAAATTAAAAAAAAAGTAGTGCTGGTCATACTGAACAATATTGGTCTTTACACGGTGACGCTAACGTATGTACTTTTTGAGTAATAGCTATTTTAGAAAATTAAAAAAAAAAAAAGCAAATAGTGCTGGTCATACTGAACAATATTGATATTTACACGGTGACGCTAACGTATCTACTTTTCGAGATATGATTTTAAAAAATTAAAAAAAAAAAACAAAAATTTAAAAAAAAAAGTGCTGGTCATACTGAACAAAATTGGTCTTTACACGGTGACGCTAACGTATCAACTTTTCGAGATATGGCGATTTTAAAAAATTAAAAAAAAAAACAAAAATTTAAAAAAAAAATAGTGCTGGTCATACTGAACAATATTGGTCTTTACACGGTGACGCTAACGTATCTACTTTTCGAGATATGAAGATTTTAAAAAATAAAAAAAAAACTAAAACAAAAATTTAAAAAAATAGTGCTGGTCACACTGAACAAAATTGTTCTTTACATGGTTACTCTGACGTATCTACTTCTTGAGATATTTAAAAGAAAGCCCGCCGCGCGGAGCAAATTCGATGTTCACGCGGCCGCGCTCACCGTCCGACTGACCGAGGTAAAGCCGTTTCGATCGTTCGTCCCGAAAATGCCTCGTCGCGGATGCTGTTAGGCCACGCCCACCGCCATGCTCCGTTTCATATTGGCGTACCGGCGGGAAAAGGATATAAATACGATCGAGGAAAATTTTTTTTGCCCGATTTTGAAAATTTTTTTTTTGATTTCGGCATAAGACGACATTCTCTACAACTTTCTCTACGGGGTGACTGCCCCGACTCGCCCCGTTTCCGAGATATCGCTACCACTTCCGGTCCAGAATCGACTTCCGGTCAAAGTCGTATTTTTCTCGACGGTTTTAGAACGCCCTCTATACGACTCAAAAAACCGTTACCCTCCACTATACCGGCAAGTACGAAATAATTGATGTCAGTGAGTGAGTGAGTGGTATTGCAGCTATATATTAGTACTAGCTGTTGGGTAAAAGCCGCGGGCGCAAGCGGCCCGCGGAGGCCCTTTTTGTCGTAAAACGTATTAGATCGAATAGATTTTAGGCAGTTTTGAAAATATTTAGCTCGCCATCTAAAAGCGTTTACGTTTCTGAACAAAATTGGTCTTTACACGGTGACGCTAACGTATCTACTTTTCGAGATATGGCAATTTTAAAAAATTTAAAAAAAAACAAAATTTAAAAAAAAATTAGTGCTGGTCATACTGAACAAAATTGGTCTTTACACGGTGACGCTAACGTATCTACTTTTCGAGATATGGCGATTTTAAAAAATTAAAAAAAAAAATATTAAAAAAAGTAGTGCTGGTCATACTGAACAATATTGGTCTTTACACGGTTACGCTAACGTATCTACTTTTCGAGATATGGCGATTTTAAAAAATTAAAAAAAAACTAATAGTGCTGGTCACACTGAACAAAATTGGTCTTTACACGGTGACGCTAACGTATCTACTTTTCGAGATATGGCGATTTTAAAAATTAAAAAAAAAAGAAAAATTAAAAAAAAACAAATAGTGCTGGTCATACTGAACAATATTGGTCTTTACACGGTGACGCTAACGTATCAACTTTTCGAGATATGGCGATTTTAAAAAATTAAAAAAAAAAACAAAAATTAAAAAAAAAAATAGTGCTGGTCATACTGAACAATATTGGTCTTTACACGGTGACGCTAACGTATCTACTTTTCGAGATATGAAGATTTTAAAAAATTAAAAAAAAAAACTAAAACAAAAATTTAAAAAAATAGTGCTGGTCACACTGAACAAAATTGTTCTTTACATGGTTACTCTGACGTATCTACTTCTTGAGATATTTAAAAGAAAGCCCGCCGCGCGGAGCAAATTCGATGTTCACGCGGCCGCGCTCACCGTCCGACTGACCGAGGTAAAGCCGTTTCGATCGTTCGTCCCGAAAATGCCTCGTCGCGGATGCTGTTAGGCCACGCCCACCGCCATGCTCCGTTTCATATTGGCGTACCGGCGGGAAAAGGATATAAATACGATCGAGGAAAAATTTTTTTGCCCGATTTTGAAAATTTTTTTTTTGATTTCGGCATAAGACGACATTCTCTACAACTTTCTCTACGGGGTGACTGCCCCGACTCGCCCCATTTCCGAGATATCGCTGTCACTTCCGGTCCAGAATCGACTTCCGGTCAAAGTCGTATTTTTCTCGACGGTTTTAGAACGCCCTCTATACGACTCAAAAAACCGTTACCCTCCACTATACCGGCAAGTACGAAATAATTGATGTCAGTGAGTGAGTGAGTGGTATTGCAGCTATATATTAGTACTAGCTGTTGGGTAAAAGCCGCGGGCGCAAGCGGCCCGCGGAGGCCCTTTTTGTCGTAAAACGTATTAGATCGAATAGATTTTAGGCAGTTTTGAAAATATTTAGCTCGCCATCTAAAAGCGTTTACGTTTCTGAACAAAATTGGTCTTTACACGGTGACGCTAACGTATCTACTTTTCGAGATATGGCAATTTTAAAAAATTTAAAAAAAAACAAAATTTAAAAAAAAATTAGTGCTGGTCATACTGAACAAAATTGGTCTTTACACGGTGACGCTAACGTATCTACTTTTCGAGATATGGCGATTTTAAAAAATTAAAAAAAAAAATATTAAAAAAAGTAGTGCTGGTCATACTGAACAATATTGGTCTTTACACGGTTACGCTAACGTATCTACTTTTCGAGATATGGCGATTTTAAAAAATTAAAAAAAAACTAATAGTGCTGGTCACACTGAACAAAATTGGTCTTTACACGGTGACGCTAACGTATCTACTTTTCGAGATATGGCGATTTTAAAAATTAAAAAAAAAAGAAAAATTAAAAAAAAACAAATAGTGCTGGTCATACTGAACAATATTGGTCTTTACACGGTGACGCTAACGTATCAACTTTTCGAGATATGGCGATTTTAAAAAATTAAAAAAAAAAACAAAAATTAAAAAAAAAATAGTGCTGGTCATACTGAACAATATTGGTCTTTACACGGTGACGCTAACGTATCTACTTTTCGAGATATGAAGATTTTAAAAAATTAAAAAAAAAAACTAAAACAAAAATTTAAAAAAATAGTGCTGGTCACACTGAACAAAATTGTTCTTTACATGGTTACTCTGACGTATCTACTTCTTGAGATATTTAAAAGAAAGCCCGCCGCGCGGAGCAAATTCGATGTTCACGCGGCCGCGCTCACCGTCCGACTGACCGAGGTAAAGCCGTTTCGATCGTTCGTCCCGAAAATGCCTCGTCGCGGATGCTGTTAGGCCACGCCCACCGCCATGCTCCGTTTCATATTGGCGTACCGGCGGGAAAAGGATATAAATACGATCGAGGAAAAATTTTTTTGCCCGATTTTGAAAATTTTTTTTTTGATTTCGGCATAAGACGACATTCTCTACAACTTTCTCTACGGGGTGACTGCCCCGACTCGCCCCATTTCCGAGATATCGCTGTCACTTCCGGTCCAGAATCGACTTCCGGTCAAAGTCGTATTTTTCTCGACGGTTTTGGGACGTCCTCTATACGACCCAAAAAACTGCTACCCTCCACTATACCGGCAAGTACGAAATAATTGATGTCAGTCAGTGAGTGAGTGAGTGGTATTGCAGCTATATATTAGTACTAGCTGTTGGGTAAAGACCGCGGGCGCAAGCGGCCCGCGGAGGCCCTTTTTGTCGTAAAACGTATTAGATCGAATAGATTTTAGGGCAGTTTTGAAAATATTTAGCTCGCCATCTAAAGGCGTTTAAGTTTCTGAACAAAATTGACCTTTACACGGTTACGCTAACGTATGTACTTTTTGAGAAATAGCGATTTTAGAAAATAAAATAAAAAAGTAGTGCTGGTCATACTGAACAATATTGGTCTTTACACGGTGACGCTAACGTATGTACTTTTTGAGTAATAGCGATTTTAGAAAATTAAAAAAAAAACAAAAATTAAAAAAAAAGTAGTGCTGGTCATACTGAACTATATTGGTCTTCACACGGTGACGCTAACGTATCTACTTTTCGAGATTTGATGATTTTAAAAGATTGAAAAAAAATAATTAAAAAAAGAATAGTGCTGGTCATACTGAACAATATTGGTCTTTACACGGTTACGTTGACGTATGTACTTTTTGAGTAATAGCGATTTTAGAAAATTCAAAAAAAAAAAAACAAAATTAAAAAAAAGTAGTGCTGGTCATACTGAACAATATTGGTCTTTACACGGTTACGTTAACGTATGTACTTTTTGAGTAATAGCGATTTTAGAAAATTAAAAAAAAAAGAAGTGCTGGTCATACTGAACAATATTGGTCTTTACACGGTGACGCTAACGTATGTACTTTTTGAGATACGGCGATTTAAAAAAAAATTGAAAAAAAAAATAAAAAAACAAATAGTGCTGGTCATACTGAACAAAATTGTTCTTTACATGGTTACTCTGACGTATCTACTTCTTGAGATATTTTAAAAAAGCCTGCCGCGCGGAGCAAATTTGATGTTCACGCGGCCGCGCTCACCGTCCGACTGACCGAGGTAAAGCCGTTTCGATCGTTCGTCCCGAAAATGCGTCGTTATATTTTCATTGCGCGCTCTGAACGGGCGGAACATAGAGAGCGCGAGCCCCGACGAGCGATCGACGCGGATGCTGTTAGGCCACGCCCACCGCCATGCTCCGTTTCATATTGGCGTACCGGCGGGAAAAGGATATAAATACGATCGAGGAAAAATTTTTTTTGAGCAATTTTGAAAAAAAAAGTATCGTTTTCGAAATTAGAGGGCATTCCCTACAACGTTTGTTCCGGCACTTTTGCCTCATCTCTTTCCGTTTCCGAGATATCGCTACCACTTCCGGTCCAGAATCTACTTCCGGTCAAAGTCGTATTTTTCTCGTCGGTTTTGGAACGCCCTCTATACGACTCAAAAAACCGCTACCCTCCACCATACCGGCAAGTGCGAAATAATTGATGTCAATAGATCAGTGAGTGAGTGAGTGAGTGGTATTGCAGCTATATATTAGTACTAGCTGTTGGGTAAAAGCCGCGGGCGCAAGCGGCCCGCGGAGGCCCTTTTTGTCGTAAAACGTATTAGATCGAATAGATTTTAGGCAGTTTTGAAAATATTTAGCTCGCCATCTAAAAGCGTTTACGTTTCTGAACAAAATTGGTCTTTACACGGTGACGCTAACGTATCTACTTTTCGAGATATGGCGTTTTTAAAAAATTTAAAAAAAAACAAAATTTAAAAAAAAATTAGTGCTGGTCATACTGAACAAAATTGGTCTTTACACGGTGACGCTAAGGTATCCACTTTTCGAGATATGGCGATTTTAAAAAATTAAAAAAAAAAAATTAAAAAAAAGTAGTGCTGGTCATACTGAACAATATTGGTCTTTACACGGTGACGCTAACGTATGTACTTTTTGAGTAATAGCTATTTTAGAAAATTAAAAAAAAAAAAGCAAATAGTGCTGGTCATACTGAACAATATTGATCTTTACACGGTGACGCTAACGTATCTACTTTTCGAGATATGAAGATTTTAAAAAATTAAAAAAAAAAAAAAAAAATTTAAAAAAAAAAGTGCTGGTCACACTGAACAAAATTGGTCTTTACACGGTGACGCTAACGTATCAACTTTTCGAGATATGGCGATTTTAAAAAATTAAAAAAAAAACAAAAGTTTAAAAAAAAATTAGTGCTGGTCATACTGAACAATATTGGTCTTTACACGGTGACGCTAACGTATCTACTTTTCGAGATATGGCGATTTTAAAAAATTAAAAAAAAAACAAAAATTTAAAAAAAAATAGTGCTGGTCATACTGAACAATATTGGTCTTTACACGGTGACGCTAACGTATCTACTTTTCGAGATATGAAGATTTTAAAAAATTAAAAAAAAAACTAAAACAAAAATTTAAAAAAATAGTGCTGGTCACACTGAACAAAATTGTTCTTTACATGGTTACTCTGACGTATCTACTTTTTGAGATATTTAAAAGAAAGCCCGCCGCGCGGAGCAAATTCGATGTTCACGCGGCCGCGCTCACCGTCCGACTGACCGAGGTAAAGCCGTTTCGATCGTTCGTCCCGAAAATGCCTCGTCGCGGATGCTGTTAGGCCACGCCCAAGCGCCATGCTCCGTTTCATATTGGCGTACCGGCGGGAAAAGGATAAAAATACGATCGAGGAAAAATTTTTTTCGAGCAATTTTGAAAAAAAAAGTATCGTTTTCGAAATTATAGGGCATTCCCTACAACTTTCTCTTCGGGGTGACTGCCCCGACTCGCCCCGTTTCCGAGATATCGCTACCACTTCCGGTCCAGAATCGACTTCCGGTCAAAGTCGTATTTTTCTCGACGGTTTTGGGATGCCCTCTATACACCCCGAAAATTTCACCCCCGCACCCCCCCGGCAAGTACTAAATAATTGATGTCAGTCAGTGAGTGAGTGAGTGAGTGAGTGAGTGGTATTGCAGCTATATATTAGTACTAGCTGTTGGGTAAAAGCCGCGGGCGCAAGCGGCCCGCGGAGGCCCTTTTTGTCGTAAAACGTATTAGATCGAATAGATTTTAGGCAGTTTTGAAAATATTTAGCTCGCCATCTAAAAGCGTTTACGTTTCTGAACAAAATTGGTCTTTACACGGTTACGCTAATGTATGTCCTTTTTGAGATATGGCGATTTTAAAAAATTAAAAAAAAAACAAATAGTGCTGGTCATACTGAACAAAATTGGTCTTTACACGGTGACGCTAACGTATCTACTTTTCGAGATATGGCGATATTAAAAAAATTTAAAAAAAAAAAATTAAAAAAAAAGTAGTGCTGGTCATACTGAACAATATTGGTCTTTACACGGTGACGCTAACGTATGTACTTTTTGAGTAATAGCTATTTTAGAAAATTAAAAAAAAAAAAAAGCAAATAGTGCTGGTCATACTGAACAATATTGATCTTTACACGGTGACGCTAACGTATCTACTTTTCGAGATATGAAGATTTTAAAAAATTAAAAAAAAAAAACAAAAATTTAAAAAAAAAAGTGCTGGTCATACTGAACAAAATTGGTCTTTACACGGTGACGCTAACGTATCAACTTTTCGAGATATGGCGATTTTAAAAAATTAAAAAAAAAAACAAAAATTTAAAAAAAAAATAGTGCTGGTCATACTGAACAATATTGGTCTTTACACGGTGACGCTAACGTATCTACTTTTCGAGATATGAAGATTTTAAAAAATTAAAAAAAAAACTAAAACAAAAATTTAAAAAAATAGTGCTGGTCACACTGAACAAAATTGTTCTTTACATGGTTACTCTGACGTATCTACTTCTTGAGATATTTAAAAGAAAGCCCGCCGCGCGGAGCAAATTCGATGTTCACGCGGCCGCGCTCACCGTCCGACTGACCGAGGTAAAGCCGTTTCGATCGTTCGTCCCGAAAATGCCTCGTCGCGGATGCTGTTAGGCCACGCCCACCGCCATGCTCCGTTTCATATTGGCGTACCGGCGGGAAAAGGATATAAATACGATCGAGGAAAAATTTTTTTTGCTCGATTTTGAAAATTTTTTTTTTGATTTCGGCATAAGACGACATTCTCTACAACTTTCTCTTCGGGGTGACTGCCCCGACTCGCCCCGTTTCCGAGATATCGCTACCACTTCCGGTCCAGAATCGACTTCCGGTCAAAGTCGTATTTTTCTCGACGGTTTTGGAACACCCTCTATACGACTCAAAAAACCGCTACCCTCCACTATACCGGCAAGTACGAAATAATTGATGTCAGTCAGTGAGTGAGTGAGTGGTATTGCAGCTATATATTAGTATAATAATAATAATAATAATAATAATTATAAATATAAATATAAATAAAAAAATAATGCATTAAAAAAAGTCTAGTTACTCAGTAACTCGGGTAAAAAAACTGAGTGGTGATAAGAAATGTAGATTTATTTTTCTACAAAATGAACTAAAAATTATCGAGAAACTCGAGAAAAACATTGTGGACCCAGTGGAGTGTAGGCGAATGGGCATTCTCCTTAGTGTGGAATAAGACGACTTATACGAAACTGACGAAGATGTTAGGTTATAAAAGAGTAAAGCAAAGGGTTATGCATACGAGTATATACTTAACAAGGGTTGTAAAAATATACGTGCCACAATCTGATCTAAAATTCATAGCACCTCTGAGTGTAGAAACACTTACAACATTGTAAAAATAAACAAAAACAGAGTTTCGTTTACAAAGTATCAAATTAATACACCACGAACTAAATTGATAATTTAAAAATGTTTGATTAATAAGATGTACTATCTTCTAGTACTATCTCGTGTTCGAACTTCGCTGATTGTGACCGGTACCAACTTTGTTATATGTACTTTGGTCGCTCAGTGCCTATAGGCACTATTAAAGCGTGGTAGGCAGACTGATAATGGTTATTAGCCGAGTCTGCCGTCCTGGGGTAGTACCACCACGTGACCTTGTCGCGTTTCGGGAATATCTCCTAGTCCTTTCACTTTAGATCCTTCAAGCGGAGTGTGAATAAACACCTTCTCAGGCCGGCATAGTAATGTTGGCTCCCACCGTGTAAGCAGAGTGTTCTCTAGTCGTCAGTGCTCATAGACCTCTACTGTGCTTACCACCAGGCCAGTCGCACACAACATCACATGTCATGTCATCATAAAAAAAGATAATATCGCGTCATTTTAAATCTTCGAAGGTTTCACTGTCATATCATTTAATGAAATAATAATTAAAAAGGTTTTAAAATTGATGTCAGATGTGATGAAAACTTGACGTTCAATAATTGCACCAATCGGAAATCCGTTTTTAATTAAGTGCGAATGTTAACAGGTTTGGAACGAACGAAAGTGGATATACAAAATACCCACACACGTATTAAAATAGCGTATAAACATTTTATAGCGGGCTGGAGTTACATTCATTAACTCGCTAATTGAATTCTTTACTCCTTACATTCATATTCATACACCCTGACACAAAATTAGTTTACGCTGTACTAATGGGTATCAGAACGAATTTTGAAGTAGGCAGGTATAACGAAAAGAGTGTGCGTGCCGGCATAGCAAAAGCGATTTCCGTCTATATTTTTTTTATTGTAGCTCGGCATGTGACAACACTCTGATGCTAGAGTGCGGTCCATGAATGGAAACAACTGCTACTACAGAGAAACCTGTAGCAGTCGCCTCCACTATGCCAACTTGAGGAGATGAGCATGTACCATCTAGATTGACAGTGCACACTCCTCTCGTTATACCCGGCTACACTCGGAAAAAACTTACTCGGAAAAAAGTGACCATTTTGAGAGAATGAAAACCGGGCGGATTTTACAAATGTGAGAAATCCGTATATGGTGTTTTTTTTTATAGCTGAGCTTAAACTAGAGTGCCATTTGATCGGAGTTACGGCGATATCTCGAAAACGGTCCGATTGAGGCGATCGCCGTATCTCTATTCTCCCATGGTCGATCGGAGCGAGAAGAAAATTTCCCGCGTGCGCCAGAAGATAGAGGCGCCGCCGCCGTGCAGGTGTTTTTATTATACACGCCACGCACGCAAAGCGGCGGCAAACAACTAGTTCAGTTATAAAGTTCAATGGATGAATAAATGTCTTATAGATAGACATTATAATAATTCTCAAGTTCTCGTCTTATCCACAGGAAATCTTTTATAAGGATAACAATTTCCGTATTCTTTTATAGGGATAAAATAGTCGTTCCCTGCGGTTTTACCCTCGTTAATAAAGTGCTTACGGCACGGGACAAACAAAGAAACATTAAATTTATATTAAAAAATATCTTACGAATGAATTTGTATTTAATTAAATAACTGTTGCATTTATAGAATAAAAGAAAACGCTGAACATATTTTTATAGCAATTATTTAATCTTTTTCTTAGTGTGTATGTATTATATATTACGTAGAATGTGTGTAGGCATTTATATATACGTTATAAAAATAAACTGGTCAAAGAATGTGTGTATTTTCTTTCATAGCGTCAAGGTTCTATTATTACAAAGGACCCCATTTTAAAACAAAGAGAAATTTTATTGAATTCAAAGTAGTTTCAAGAAAGAATTTTTCATTGAAATTTATTCTGAAGAGCAACTTAATGCACTTACATTTTCTAATACTTATAAAGGTGTTTAATAAGATAAAACTGAGTCCGCTTTTCACTGTCTACCCCAGACTTACTGGAACTTTTTTATTAATAGATATTATTGAAACTTAATCTTATTTTGTTTGGCACAAGTAACTCTTTTCAATTAACTTTTCATACTACAAAATACATGTATACATAATACCCAAATCAATGGGTATCAGAACAAGACCAATGATGTTATGCTAGAGTGCGGTCCATGAACGGAAATAATCAACTGCTTCCATAAAGAAATCTCCGTAGGCAACAGTCGCCTTCACTATGCTTGCTTGAGGTGGCGAATGTGCATCAACAAGGTCGACAGTGCACACCTTATTACACCTGGCTACTTTCAAACTGATTTGATACTGGTACGACTCTAATAATAGGCTAATAATCGACTAAAAAGCCTGCCTATTATAGATAAATATTTGTACCAACTGGGACTGAATCTGAGACCTCCTCGTAACAGCCTAGCGCGTTAACTACTGCGTCACAGAAGCCATAAACCATATTTACAAATGAAAGAAAGAAAGAAAACTTTATTCATCCCAGCACAACATTTATGAGACAATATAGCAAGTCTGAACGCGAATGTGTAGGGACGAAAGGGCGCACAGCTCAGCATATGCTAACGAGCTACACGAGGCAGCTCGTAGCACTGGTTTTCAGCTGGAACCCTGGACAGGTGGACGCGAACGGTCTGATAAAACATTCGGAATAAAATAAACAAAAGCAATAATAAATAATAGTAAAAAAATAATAAATTAAATAGATACAGCCGTAAAAATCTTATAAATAAAATAAAAATCATAGCAATATAGTTAAAAAGCATTTTAATAACCGTTTTTCTTCTAGAATCATATAAAGTGATTAAGTGTTACCTTTTTTAAAATGAAAACGTTGAACCGATTCCTTTTATAAAAGCAAATTGTAGAGCAAAATAATGGGATGGCGTCCACTAGAATCGCTCTCAAATTTAAATATATTTTTTATGAAACTGCATCAATTATAAGGGAACCGAGCCTAATCGTTCGACAAGCGAATTTTTTTGCTTACTACGTAGACATACAAATAAAGATGTAATTCGATTCGACGCGCCTTAACTGTACTTGAGAGTCTTTGTATTGCAAACATGTTCTGATTAAATATTCAACCTTATTGAAATACTTATAGTTGTCCCAGTTTGAAATATTACTCGCGAGAATAACAAAGACGTATCGGAATAGAACCCAATGAGGTGATTCATCTATTATACTTGATATTTTTCTTTTATTTTATGAGTGGTAAACAGATTGATGATGGTTATTAAATCTCTTTTTCTTAACGTGGAAAAATCTTTTATGGATTTCCTAATGCTTCCACCTAGAGTGGTAGGCAGACTGATGACAGTTATTTGTCCAGTCTGCCGTCTTGGGGTAGTACCACCACTTTCGAATTACACACCCGTGAAGCAACCTTGCCGCGTTTCGGGAATAGTTGGAAAGTAGCCAGGTATAAGCGAGGAGTGTGCACTGTCAATCTGGATGGTACATGCTCGTCTCCTCAAGCCGGCATAGTGGAGGCGACTGCTGCCCGTAGAGATTTCTCTGTAGTAGCAGTTGTTTCCATTCATGGATCGCACTCTAGCTTTGCATCAGGCGGAGTGTTGTCACATGCCGTGCTACAATAAAAAGAAAACTAGACCGAACCTGGATGTAGGCAACAGCAGTTTTGCTTGGCCCTTTTTTGCTTGGTATCAGCACGTTAACTTAATAAACTTTTATGCAAGGTCCTGCTACAGGTGGAAGGCGCGAGGGTTGTGTTTAGGTTTCTTATTGATGGCACGGATACGTGGTTTAGTTATAGGCGCGCAAGTTGTACCGACTAAAACCCCACGGCGTTCATTTACAGCCACCAAAGTGCTGGGGGATTGGGTACACGGTAGCGTTCATCCAACTCTTATTGTATCACTCTACTTAATTTTAAACAATACTAATACTAATTTTGATTTATGTTTATACCGATCCCAAACCCCTATTTTAGACCCGAAGTCTGTGCTATCTATATTAGAATAAAGACAACTGAAACTAAATAAAAATAATTGTAACAAAGTGCTATTATTACCTTTCCTGAAAGAAATAAAAAATTGTCAATTTTGACTTTGAAAGTCAAAACTTTTTTAACATTCCGTAAAATGTCTAGAGTTTGAGAAGACAAATTTCCTTTTTATAATTATTTATATGTAGTTTATTTTAGAAGAAAATTATTGTGCTGATGTAATGTGAGTATAATTAGTATTAAGCGCATTACGGGTAGGCAGAACTTCATAAATTAATATTTAAAACAATCGTAGAAATAAAAATAAATCGAAGTCCCATTTCTCATTACGGTTTTCCATAAATTGTTTAATACCTCCTAGGTATCTCTTTCTAGGTACCCTGAAAGTTCGGAAGGTTTAGGTTGCTATCGGCCTGGTTTCGGTAATTCATTCATAAAGATATTGAAGATGTCTGTGAGTAAAACACAGTTTATTATTTTTAAAATATTAATAATTATTAAACTAATTACAGAACCGGTGATTGGGAATGAATCCACACCCTTAAAACTCCACTTTTTTTTAACCCATTCCCTTGTATTTAAAATTGCAGCAAATACCGCATCAATAATAAATGTCAGCGAAGAAACCTGCCACGGATGGCATGGTATGTGTCGTCCGTGGACTTCCCGATGCGAAATTAGCTGTTACATTGTTAGAAGGTTCTAAAAGCTATACTCTGAGCACCCCAGAAGAAAAATGGCGTCGTGATGGTATGATTTTTATACTAATACATATTTATTAATTAACTTAAAACAATCTCTAACAGGCTCTAACAATCCTACCCTCCTTTTGTATGTAAGAAGGAATAGAAGGCCTTCATTGGGTGAAGTTATCTAGTAAACGATTTATTAAAAATACTTACACGACGAACTGATAACCTCCTCCTTTTGAAGTCGGTTAAAAGTACGAATATACTTATGAAATGTTAAAATTCTCATTAAAGCAATTCTAGAGTTTTAATCGTATTTTAGATATCTAATAACTTTTTTTTAAGTTGAAAAGTATGTCAAATGAAAATAGGTTAAAAGCACTTACGAACTTAAATTCCATTTGCAAATCTCTTTAATTCACTGTCCCAATTCTGTCAAGTAAGAAGTACGTAAAATTTAATTTCTTTGTCCAACTAGTCATGTTTTTCCGTAACTGAAATGAAGTCGATTTGATTGCACAAATTGATAGAAAAATTGCAAATTAGATTGGTCGGGTTCGTATCTAAAAATGTAGGCGCTCTCAATCGATAGATAACCTTTGTGTTCTTGTTCTTGTGGCTCCTGACTTGTTTTCCACGCATATTCTCCAACCTTATAGCATAGAAAATAGGATCTGTTCTAGGAAAGTAAAAAAACGTACCTTACTGACATTTTGCCTGATGTAAAACAAAAGTACGGTCTATGAACTGCTACTAGAGAGAAATTTCTACAGGCAGCGGTCGCCTCCACCATGACAGTGCATACTTCTATAGCCAAGCTTCCAAAGTATTCCCGAAGCGCACGGGTGTTAAATTCGAAAGTAGTGGTACTACTCCAGAATGGCAGACTGGGCTAATAACCATCGTCACCACTCTATAATAGTGCCTATATGTACTAAACAACCAAAGTACATACAACATAATTTCATTAATAGCGGTCAGAATTTAGGGAAGTATGAACACGGGTTCGATCATGAGGTCACGCGTTCCAGCAATACCTAAACCACGACCGCACTTATTCTGTGCCTAATTTGAAAAAATGTGTACGTTCTAGATACGCTGTCATCACCTCGTCCCGCTTCACATTCGAAAGCAGATGCGTATACAACTTATTATAAAAATGCCAAACAGCAGGATATAGCCCATTGCGACTCGAGTACTCAAGATAATAGATTTGCTAGTAGTTATCAGGTATTATTTTGACGACTGATTATTGGCGTAGTTACGACTTATATTCTACTGATATGGGAATTCTAATAATAATAAAAAATGCAAAATTTTAATAGTCAGTCTGGAGTTTTGATGCCTGACTGGAGACATTAGGTTATCTGTCTTAAATTATTTTCTTAAACTTGTGTTTTTGTGTTAATAATGGTGGATTATTAACAATTAAGTGTTCGTGAACGTGCGTGAGTCTAAGCAAACAATTCAAAAGAAGAGGACATGTGTTTCCATTTTCCCGCCAAAACTCCGTAGGAAGTTTTAGTAAAGATCCTATCACTTTACTGTAGCTATTTTTGACTTGACTGAGACTCGACCTGACTATTCGGTGTGATGAATGAACGACCCGTGATGCACAATAATATTAACTTTATGAGAACTTGCCTTGACATTGGCAAATGGTTATTATGCCATAAGAAAAGAAAAAAATAGTCATTCTTCTATCAATTCTGTCTGCCTACAGATGATGATACTAGCCCAGTCTGCCGTGTTGGGGTAGTATTACCACTTTAAGCGTGAAATTAAGGTGCGTTTCGGGATCAAATACAGAATTAATTTATAATTTACCAGGTTGCTCATTGTAGAGTTAAACCTACTGATCCTAACCTAGAAGTGTCAGAGTTCCCGCCACAAAAACGTTCGCCTTCTCGAAGTAAGTTTATTTTTAATATAGTTTAACGAGAAAACTGTGCACTGTCGACCTGGCGGTGTAGCGGAGGGGACTGCTGCCTGCAGAAATTTCTCTGTGATAGTAGTTCTGTTCATGGACATTTATTCAACAAAAATAGGCAATTTTTACTACTACCTTGCATTCGTTGTGTCTCCCTACTGAGGCAGACAAGGATATTCACTTTGACCAAATCTCGTAGTGTAAATTTTTAATTATAAATTATTTTTTTAGAGGATGGAAATTTTGAGATCGGCTGTTTCATAAGTCGTGAAAGCAGTCCCAGTCCAAAATTTAGAAATAAATGTGATATTGAAGGTTAGTTTAATATATTAACATTTTAATGTGGCCAAGATTTTAACGCGTTATTACATTGATGTCAATACTATTAGCAATGCATATTAAACGCTAACTCGGGTAAAACCTTTAATATAGTTCTAGTGCCGTGATCTTTAACGTGGTAAAAATTGCAGTTTATACAATGATGGGCAAACTGACCGCTTGTATTAGCTCTGCTTATATGGGATAAGGAAGTGACCTAGTCGCGTTTCTGGACTGTCAATCTTAGTGGTAGAGCACGAGACTCAATCAAGCCAGCATAGCGGAGGCAACCTCTGTATAGATTCGTGATATAAAGTAAATCATTTTCAGTAATCGCAAACTCATCAAGACAATCGAGGGAAACAGATATATTTGTTAAATCATTAAGAAAATATCCAAATACAAGCTCACCAGAACGTTCGACGGAACTAATTGATAAACTTCTTCATTTTACGCAATTAAAACATAATAAAAACGATTCTCATGGACGCAATACAAGTGTGGACCAATCACAAGGTAACCTTTTGTCCCTTAGATGTATATTGTATGAAGATAATCTTATTAAAACAAATACTTGTAGGCACATATAACGTATTAAAAAATAATGTGTCTTTGCATGTAAAACAGTATATACTTTCTAAAATTCACCTTTAATTAAAAGCTTAATTTCTTCAATAAATTTCAGTTAAAAAGAAAGCAAGTCCAAGATCTATTAAACAAAAAGAGACTTTCGCTGAAGTAATACAAGACTTAAAATCGTTTAGTTTAAATAATTGTTGTAAGGCCATACAAACTTACACGCGCGATACAAATGTGAATAGATCATTTAAGGAACCTAAGTTGGATAATAAAATTAATAAACGAACAGATAAAATTGATCCAGTTATATCGAACAGAGAGTCAATGGATGTCAGATATATTTGTGATATGACGAAAAATATTCGTGAGCGCATTAAACAAATTATTGAGGAAGGTGTCGACGACATTATTATAGATAATGTAAGTTTCTTTTCGTACAACAAATCACTTTTTTCTCTTTTTTCTTCTATCACATGGTACCGTCCTGGGGTAGTACCACCACTTTTGAATGTAACACTCGTGTATAACGAGAGGAGTGTGCACTATCAATTTAGATGGTGCATACTCGTCTCGTAGGGTCGACCGCTGCCCGTAGAGATTTATTTGTAGTAGCAGTTGTTTCCATTCATGGACCCCACTTTAGCTTTACACCAGGCGGAGTTTTGCTATATGCCGTCTGTCATTCATTTAGCTGCAACAAAACTAGAATACAATACCACTATGCCTGTGCACAATTTAATATCAGGTGATGTAATGCCGGGCTACTAAAAATCCCATGTAATATAATTATTCTTTAACTAACACTAATATTTATGATTAAATTCTTTAGTTGTAAAACTAGGATCACTGTAATGTAATGGCATCCGTAACACAGGTTTTCTTTTCCTAGTACGGATGCCAAAGTGTCTGCTATTAAATTTCCTCACCTGTTGTTAGCTATAATAAATTAAAAGAAATTTGATATTAATTCATAAATAGTCTACGAGTGTAATGTTGTTTTGTTCAATAAACGATTATTATTATATTGTTTCTCAGAATTGTCCAAGCAACTCTTGTCCGAGACACAGGATGAAACCAGATCAACGTAGATGTGAAAGGCACACTTTAGGCAACATTTCACCGGTAAGCGCAACAACGTCTTATTATTGTACATAACTCATCTCGAACGTTAAATAGTAAAGTCACAAATAGCTTCTTAGTAAAGTTCTGGGCTTTTTTACTTTATCATTGTTAAAATTGCAGAGCACAGCTATTTTGTTCCAATGAAAGGTTCACTCTGGGGTTGGAAGGGATCCCGTAGCTCTCAATTCGTTGACTATGAGTGACATATGGGAGCTACTGTTGGTAGTACTTGCTGGTGATACTACCCCAGGATGACGGCAGAACCAATAATAATTATAAGTGTACCAGGAACCCATGTCATTGAAAAAATAATAATTAATGTGATTTATATGGTAATAGCAGTTGTCACCTGTCATACCAAAATAGATTTGTTATCGATTGCAATTTGCAATTTTCCTGGTGTTGCCCACTAATGCCATGAGATTTTGGTAGACCTATACTAATCTGCCTAACTAGTCGTTCCCTAGAGATAGAGAGAACGAGGACGGGAACGTTAAACGTATATTCATAATTATATGAATAGGAATTTGCGGGAAACAGCTAGTTCATTGTAAACAATTCCAATACTATTGTTCGCACCTGTTTATTTACTCATCCGGAATTTGTATTTCATTTTAAACGAGTATGTTATGCCAGATTAAACTTTGTAATAATATTATTAGAAGCTTTTGAAAGCTGCTTATTGAAATATACAGTTAAATTAATAAAATGAAATATAAACTTTATTTGAAACATAATTTACAATTGGACAAGTTCTGTTGAACCCTGGAGCCTGTACTAGAATCTAATGACTTTATACAGCCACCAGTGCCTTTCTTATTTGATACATTTTATTATTAACGTAATAATTATTATATTTTTTTGTGCGTGTGTGTGTGTGGTGTAAGTGTAAGCGTGTGAAATTATAAAAAATATATATATTTTTAATATTGGCAATTATTTTGTTTTCTATTATAATATACGTCTTGTCGAGTTTACTATTAGACTTGCAATTAATGTTTTGAACCAAAGGCTAGGGAGCAGAAACTCTAGAGGGCTAATTTGATTTATTAAGATCTCCTCGTCACCAACGTTCACTTCAACAAGTTCTCATGAATCGTAAAATCGAGCAAACTATGTGCTTATATAATACAGTAATTTTTATTAAACTAAAAAATTGATAAAAAATGAAGTAATTTCCGAGTGGGGCTTCATTTATATTACTTTTCAAAGTAGAAGGTGGCTCAGGGGGAGGGGGGAGGGGGTGTGGTTAGGTTAGTCCTTTGTCAAGCCAGAGTAATGCTTATTTTATATTTTGGTACGACATGTGACCTCGACTGGTCTGGTGGTAAACTTAGTGGAGGTCCATGAGCATTGACGACTAGAGAACCGCTCGCACGGTGGCTCCAGTCGCCACTACTATGCCGGCCTGAGATGGTGCTTTTTCACGCTTGAAGGATCCAAGGTGAAAGGATTGAAAGAACAATATTAAAATTATAAATAAATTATTCAGAAAGGAAATATTACCCTATATTGACCTAACCTATATTGAGCTATTTTCAAACAAAACTAATTTGCATCTTCTCATATGGTGTGAACACTGTAGGGTACTCGAAAACTAATTTAATTTGTTTGTTGATATCGTTCTCCCTACGTATATGAACTTTATTATAATTGTATTATATTGCAGTGCTCTGGGAGCGTCGATTTTGGAATACAAGGTATGTTGTTATATAGGTATATGCAACTTTTTAGATGTAGGCTTTGTTATTTCTCTTTAAAAAAAATATTCGGTAATTACTAATTAGTTGCAATTTACTTCGTTTTTGATGTCTTTAAAAACCGAACGAATCTAACATTAATTTTGGTCACGTTGTTTATATCATATTATGTTACGTTACGTATTATATTATATTACGTATTTTGTCGACCGAATCGAACGGTTCGGCGCGTCCATTTTGTGTCGGACAATTGACAAGTGGAATGCTTTGCCCTCCCATGTGTTCACCCACTCCTTTCACCTCGGATCCTTCAAGCGGAGTGTGAAAAAATACCTTCTTGGGCCGGCACAGTAGTGGCGATTGGAGCCACCGTGTTAGCGGTTCTCCAGTCGTCAGTCATAGATCTCCGCTGCGCTTACCATCAGGCCAGTCGAGGTCACATGACCAAAAAAAAATCTATATAAGTATTATATAAGGCTTAACAGATAACAGATAGATTAGAACTACAAAAAAGTAGTCGATGCAGTCGATAGTTTAACCACATTCCAACCACTGTTTTGTTGGAAAGACCATTTTCCAACTGGCTGCATGTATCGGTTCCAACATTACAAATGACATGGAGTACTTGTGTGGCTTAACCTTTATGTAATTTTATTTTTTACAGCCACTGATAATATGTATAGGCGACAAGTTTCTGCGTGTTGTGTCAGAAACCCGAGAAATACGGTTCGTTACTTTAAAATTTTTATCAAATGTTCTCGATTTCAATAGTCACATATTTTGTAGGTTGCAGTGGAAATGTATTACGTTTTTTTAAACCACTTGCTTTATATGCAATTTTTTTCAAAGGCATAGATTGGGCACACACACCTATATCAACCGTGTGTGTATAATTTGTATGTATACATATTTAGAGTTACGGTAGTCTAATGGACGATGAGACCCGTGTTCGAACCTCGCTAAATTCTGATCGGTACCAATGTAACTATGTTATAGACAGTATTAAAGAGTGGTAGGCAGACTGATCATGGTTTTAGCCCAGTCTGCCGTCCTGGGGTAATAGGTACCACCACTCAGGAAGAGTTTGAAAGTAGCCAAGTATAACGTGAGGAGTGAACACTGTCAATCTGGATGGTGTACATTCTTCTTCTGAGGCCGGTATAGCGGAGGCGACTGCGGCTTGTAGAAATTTATCTGCAGTGGCAGTTGTTTCTGGCTCAAAATTCAAAATCTAATCGATTTATTCTAAAGGTAAAATCTATAACCTACTCCTTTTGATGTCAGTTAAAATATAAATACAACTTTTGTATTGACGGTCAAAATTTAAGTTAAGCCTAATTTTTTTGTATTAATTTTATATTACAGAGAGGTGGTTCATTAACAAAACGACCAATCTGCTATGATGAATCTGATAGAAACAATGATTCTAGAGGTAAACAATACACAAGTCTTATACGAGGACCCAGATTCGGCTCCCGATCATAATAATCATGATATTATAAGCGTTTATTTCTGTTCTGGGTGTTATAATATGCTTTTCAAAATTTTACCATCAACATTATAATTAAACTATACAAAATACGGCTGTTAGGTTAGGTTAATGAGAAATTATTAGAGCGTTGTGAAAGTGAATGTTTTGTATAAAACGAAAATTTATTTATGAATATCAGACTTCACGTAAACATACTGATGTTTATTAACCCAGTCTGCCGTACCAGAAGCGGAGCCTATTATGACAACCTGGACGGCATAGTGGATGCGGAGGCGACTGCAGAAACAGTGACAGCAGTCGTCTCTGCTAATGGACCACACTCCTGTCGAAGTACGGTTACAATACTACATCCACTATCGTAAGAGTATTTCGTTGTATTTATAGAAATATTATTGTCTATTCTAGGTCAGCCACACCATGCTTTGTTACTGACCTAATATGTATTTATTGTTTCAGCCCATTTGAGAAGTGACGATACTACACAAATCAAAGATGAATTTAATGCCATCATAAAAAATTGGGTCAACACTCTACCAATAGATGAGAGTGACTGCGACTGCGTTTTTGAGAAAATTGTTATTGTGAATAAATTTGACAGATACTTAAGGTCAGTTGCTATGCATCGGCCAAAATGCAAGAATTTATACCAACAAATATTAAGGGATAAAACTATATGTTTATTAAGAAAACTTCCGTTGAAATCATCTTGTTGCAATAAAGATGCACTTATGCAATATGCTTTAAATTTAGTCGGTGAACTATGCAATATAACTTTAAACAATCAAGGCATTAGCTCCAATGGGGAAGTTAACGAAAATATCATCAAAGAAGTAATTGTGGATATAATAGAAAATGCGCACGTTACGACTGACAAGAGTCAAATTAATGATACTGCGGATGAAATTGTTGATGTTCTAAACAAGTCACTTGAAGTAATGAGAGGTGGTGAAGACGATAGTATCGCTAATGACATCTCAAATATATTGCAACAATTCCAAAACGTAAATTCTTCAAATGCAGATATAATAGCAAGAAGTATTATCAACAGAGTACATGAAGTTTCTGTAAACGAACCATCGGATGCTCCTCTCAATGAATCATCGGGACGTAATTTATTACAAGAAAGTATAACAAGTAGTGACATTAATAAATTTAAAGAGCTCGTGAAGGAATGGTTGCAAAAAGAAATAATAAAACCATCGAACAATAAAGCGGTTGACGATTTAGCTATACGTTTACTTCACATAGAAAAACACAAAGATAAAAGTGAAGTAGAACGAGATGCAGAAGCTAAACAACAAATAAATTCATGGCTCGAAAATATTTTAGATGCGAAAAGAAAAAAACTTATGAATAAAATAACCCAACATTTAATAGACGAAATAAAAACCATGCGTATGGGTTCACCGAGTGGCAGTCCAACAAGAAGATCTGGTGGAAACAGTCAAGAAAACCAATTTAAATCTTTTAGTAAGCTCAACCAAACAACGAATGATGAAAACAAAAACACCTCGGAAGATATAAAAATTCAAGACATAGTATTTCTGCAGGATTTAGAAAATGAAATAAAGAAATGGATTGAAATTCGACGATATAATAATATCAAATCCACACAAAACGAAAAGAAAATGCTTAAAGAACTAGCTACCGAAATATTTGATCGACAAAAATATATTAAAAACAACCCTAATAAAACATTTTTTGAAGTCGAAGAAGACGATTATTTAGAGTACCAGATTTTAAGATGGTTAAATAAAATTGCTAAAGATCCCTTTGATGACGATAAGAATTTAGCTCCTGACGTTGGCGATTTAATTAAACTAATAAAAAAGTTAAAAGAGAGAGACTTAATGAAAAATAGTTCTCCTAATAGAACTAATATTTCGAATAAATCAAGATCGCCAAATATCACATATGCTGATAATAGTTTAGGTGGTGCTAATGATGCTTACAATATATTCACACAAGAAATTGCGGCATGGTGTAATGATTTACCAGTACCTACTGGCACCACAGAGGAGGAGGCGCAGAACCGAGAAGCTTTATTATTGGAATTAATGTATAATGTGTTTATGAAAATAAGCGAAATTGCTGGAAATGAGATGATTTTTGAGAATAATTCGTTATTAAAGCAAAACTTATTTGAATACATTAAACAACTATTGGACGAATTACCACAGAACTCAGAATTAGATAAAGTGAAAATTCCTATGACAGAACAATTAATCGAGAAAATTATTGCAAAAAAGGATTGTTTCAGAAAATCTACGACCGCTGATTATTTAATTTTTTTACAAAAATGGTCAAATCAAATTATTTCTTATGTCGAACACCTTATTCCTGAATGTCACTTGCCGGGTTTAAAATCGGATATGTTGAATAGAATTCACTGCAAGGCCTTTGAATGTGCAGGTGATTCTACTATATTAAATGACGGACGTCTTTTTCAAGATTTAATGAGCGAAGAGATTGAAAAAATTATTGATGCATTGCCTAAAGTTGACGAATTGCAAAAAAATAAGCATGTGCAGGCACTATTTATATCTAATGAAATATATAAAAATAGACATATATATATAGAAGGACAAAGTCTTTCAGAAGCATGTATATGTCAAAATAAACCTGGTCCTAGTGATGAAAAAACGAACATGAAATCACCCAGAAAAGGTGAGAGATCTGTTAGAGGTTACGAATCATTTAAAAATAAGGTACCTATTAGTTCATCTTTAATTCAAACCCAAGATCAAGTCAACAGACAAAACATGAACCTCTCACACATTCGTGAACAGTCTACTCCCGAACATTTAGGACTAAGCGGACATTCTAATACATCACAATCAATATTCAGAAGGAATAGCAAGTCTCCAAATGAATACGAATCGTTTAAAAACGGGATACCTGTCAGTTCGTCTCCGATTCAACCCCAATCAATAGATAGACATAGCAAACGTGATCGATTACAAGTGCCTGAACAAGCACTACTTAGGCGTGGGTCAATGATAGGCGCCGGGGTGTCTAATTTTGATGAAAGGGAAAGTGGACCATCTAATGTATCACCTTCACCGACGACAAGAAAACAGCAAACTCTATACCAAAAACAACCAAGTTCAGACCGCATGTATTCATCAAATGCCAATGGGATACGCAGTGGGCCATATGAAAGGTCTGAAAGGTATGGAAAAAGTAACACAAACAATATGAATTGGTCCAATTATGTTGACTCCCAAGCTGAAGAAGAACACTACACGTCCTTGCATTCTACAAATTCTCCAATTGGGACTAATGATCAAAGATATGAACCTGTCCCTTCTTTGGAAAATCGTGCTCTAACGATGTGTCCTACATGCCAAACTTGTCATGAAAACCAAGATAGTATAGTAAGAAGGGAAAATGTTACAGGCCATCATTATGGGACGAGGAGCCATGGACGTCACTCAGACGTGAGACGTAGAAGGGACGCTATAATTCCAGGCGCAAATGGATCTAACAGATCTAAAGCTCAGGATAATCAATATGATGTTCCAAAACTTTCTGTAGATGAAGTAGAATCATTAGTTCAATTCATAGAAAAAATGGGCCCCAAATTAGGTTTAGATGTCCAACCTTTAGGCACATCAGGTGCTCAAAATTCTACCGGTGGTTATAGAAATCTCGCTTTAGATCTTCAACCGCGGCGAGCGACACAAAACACACAATTGAATGCAAGCGACGGTAACAGAAATGAATTAGTGAATGATGCAACGTATAGAGACAACACTGACCATCCTAATAGGAGATATTCAATGGAGAGATTGCACGACGAATCGGAAGGTATTTTCGAACAAAGTAGAATGACACAAAGACGATTACATCGGCAATTATCATTCGACAAGACAAACAACGTAGGAAAAACAAGAGAAAAAAACCCTGAATTAAAAAGTCGACCTATATGTGATTGCACTACCAACTCACGACAAAACGATCCATGCGCTAGACCTTCTTGTAGGGCATTGAACAATATGACGACATGTCCTAACTGTTGTGGTGTAAGATGCCCTTTTCCTAGTGTTCTATACTTTCATTAATATATATAATATTATGTTGTATTTTCGTGTTTGTTTTGTGAGGTTGAATTGTCAACGTTCAGGATTATAGACTATTATTAGATTTATGATCCATGCATCGTAGTATAGATACAAAATTTAATATTGTACACAGCTTGTTTATCAGAGCTAAGCTCTAAGTATTATCAAAATATTTACTCTTGAAGCGAGCTTAAGAAGTATAAAACTCCACACACCATTAGTCTGAAATATTTTCCCTAGATTTTTTTAGTAAAAATATGGTACCACTTGATCACTTGATAAACAAGTAACGGGGTCGGAATTGACAGCACGTGTATTTGCTGCGTGTATTTTTTTTTAATTTAAGGGAACTGTATTAAACGCAAATGGGCAAAGTAAATTAATATTAAAAAATAATATATTGTGATTTTTACATTATATATATCAACCTAAGTCTCAATCTCTAAAACCGTGTAAAAACCGTTATGATGTATAGAGTAAACAATAAACAGTACTAATGGATATATTACGACCGATTTTATGGTTTAAAATATATTGATTGATAACATCTGTGTGAACCCGTTTTACAACTTTTACATTGTCGCATGTAAAATAGATGGAACATTTCCCGGACTACATGTACGCTAATAAAAATAAAAGTATTAAAATTGCTATAAGCAAGTTTATTCCTAAGAGCCGGGTACGACGAAAGAACCATCAACTTCCTGGATTTTTTAATAAAACAAGGATTGGCAAAGGAAATGGACGCGTTTATAAATGGATAATCGAACTTAGTACCTCAACGGCCGAAATAATGTGAACAAAATTTAGCAGTAGTTCAGGCTCAACCAACCGTAAAATATTGAATGGAGCATACAGGTGCAATGCATACAAAATGTGAGTTTTCAATTACTAATATTTGTTATTCGGAATGCTCGTGTATACCATCCGTTATTCACTACAGTCCACAACTAAGGGCTCTTTGTTTGAGCGGCTACGCGATTCAATACACCAAAACGTTACTAAAAAGGATCATAGTTTATTTTAATTCTCCTACGTCTAGTGCTGAAATTATTTAAACTTTTAATCGAAAAAAAATTAAATTAATATATTTTTGTTTAAAGAATAACGACCGCAATGTTGTGTTTGCATAAGATTGATACAAAAAGTGTCTCTTAACTATTGATCTTAGAGAGTTTTTTTTATTTTTATTTTTTATTGTAGCTCGGCATGTGACAACACTCCGCCTGATGTAAAGCTAGAGTGCAGTCCATGAATGGAAACAACTGCTACTACAGAGAAACCTGTGCAGCAGTCGCCTCCACTATGCCGGCTTGAGGAGACGAGCATGTATCATCTTAGATTGACAGTGCACACTCCTCTCGCTATATTTTTATATATAGGTTTATAGGAAGGATAGAAAGTTAATAAGTAATGACATAATTAGGTTAAAAACATCGACATTAAAAAAGACGATGACCATTGTATTAGTGTAATCAAAAACCATCGATTCATTCTGACTATTATTATTAATTTTTTTTATTTTTTATTTCGTTAATTATTATATACTTATAACTGTTTCTAATATAGTTTCTTGTGGTCTACTTCTGTTTATACGCCTTTCCGAAGCCGTGGTGTAATCTAACGATGAGTACATGCTAAGCCCATGTACATAAAGTATTTTCATTTTATTTCATCTCCAAAAGCGAGGAGGAGGAGATGCGTTCTTATACCCGGCTACTTCCAAGCTGATACTGAAACGCGACCTGAAAGTGGTGGTACTACCACACGGCGACTACGTAACCACTTTTGTTTTTGAAAGATATTTTGTCATCGGACACAGTAAAAATAAATTGAACCCTTCTGTTTTGGACGTGTAATAAACACTTAACCGCCTCAAATTTAGCAAGTGCACGTGACAGGTTAATTTTATCAGAGCCACAAAAGCTTTGTAGTTTTAGTCTGGTTCTCTAAGAAAATTAGTTTTTTATTTGTTATAAAAGTCAACTTTTACAACATATTTTTAGTAGACATTTTACTTTTTACAACATATCCTTTGTTCTTTATTAACAGACGGGGCCTTTGAGGAATTAAAATACTAAATAGATTAAATAAAATAAATATTAAGTTAGAGTGCAGTCTGTGAGATGCGAAAATTAATTATTATAATTATTATTAATACAGAGACAAATGTATGTAGGCAGTAGTCGCCTCCGCTATGTTGATCACTAACACAACGTGCGTCGTACTTATTAAACTTAAATACTTTTTGTCATTTTTAAATCTACGTTTTACTCTAATAGTAAACAGAACTCCATTTGTATTTTAAAAAAGTATCTCAAGAAATATAAGTTTATTTTGTTTTTTAAAAACCTTTATATCACGCAGCATAACACCATCCCCGATAGTTTTCTCTAGAATATTATAATCTACTAACAGATTGTTTATACAATACCTAGGCACTAGGAAATTGAAAGCAGTGCGAACAATATCCAAATCTCACTTTATTAAAATTTAACAAATTTAAATTTAACAATCATATTCTACATACTAAGAACATGTATCTAATAAATTAAGTAGTATAGTACAATTATTATACAAGATTCTTGGTTCCAACTGTGGACAAAAAATATTTTTTTTTTATGACTATGACCATACTCATCCAAGGTAGTGAGTACTCCCTGAACGAACCTGCTTCCACAAGGGAAATGTCTGCAGACACTCAGGCGTTTCCGTCATGCCGGCTTGAGGAGTTAAAAGAGTATCAGCCGTTGTTATAATATACCAAATCTGCTCTTGAAACGTGTTAACACTTCAATTACAATTGAAAGTGGTAGTACTACCCTTACAGATTAGTAACTATCATCTGACTGACCGTAGCATTAATAGCTTCGCGTAGTGCTGTACTTTGTAGGTGTTTTAGTAAGAGGAGTTTTAGTAAAAAAAAACTGCATTCATAGATTTTTTTACAAAGCTCTTATCCGATTAAAGAATCGAACAAAGTGAAAGGATAAGAAAGACTTGAGTGCAGTATCGATATCATTAGTTTCCTTTGTTGAAATGGGTTCGGACTTCGAGAATCTTTAAAAGGATCAGCTTGTTAAGATCTGGAGCGCACCAAGATTAATTTTTTTGCGACACGATTTTAAAAGTCGCGGTAACACCGACAATCATGTCGCGAGACATAATCAACAAATTACAATATTAAAATCGCTGCGATCAATCTCTCGTATATATGTGCACTAACATATAATTCCACACGTTGCATTGCTTCAACAAAATTATCGTGCAACAAAAAATAGCAATGCGTGTCCGGTCTAAATATACATTTATCTATAATACTCGTATAAAAATGAATCGCTAAATGTGTTGCTTAGCGCAAATCTCGACAGCAGCTGAACCGATTTCGCTAATTCTTTTTTTAGAATATTCCTTGAAGTACGAGGATGGTTCTTACGAAGAGAAAAATTTAAAAAATTGCCTAAAAAGTCTAAAAAGAACACTCCCATACAAAAGATTCGTAATAATACTTAAAAATCAATTTGAACTTTAATACCATACCATAAGCGTTAGTGGAGAGGTTCCGGGAAGCGAGTGACGTTAGTATCGTTCTCCGGGTCAGCTACCAAAACCCATGGTCAATTGTATGTTGCCTGTTCCCGTGTTGAAAAACCATCTGCTCTGTTTGTGTTCCGAATAGCAGAATAAGTATTTTAAAAAAAACTTAAAGAATCGAGACTGTTAGGCGGTACGAAGTTCGCCGGGTCAGCTAGTTATATAAATAATTTTCATTCTAAAACGCTATTTATGATGGACCTATTTAATTTTTATTTTCATTGTACATATACGAATATGTTCTGTAAAGCATAAACTTTGGTTAATCGTATTATACGTCCGAATATGCGGTGTTGAGAACTGATAACTAAAAGGAACGAGGTTCTAATCCCCGTTAAACAATCTGAAACTTTCCAGGTACGTAGAACTTTAAGCTTGTGTGAGTAATAACTTTCAGACATCAGACTTTTTTCTTAGATTAAAATAAATAGAAGATTTCTTAAGAGGCGTACTCAATCTTTTGCTTAGACATTGGCAGTATGTAAACACGAAAAAGCGCGCATAATATATGTTGTATTTAAAAAAGTAACTAGGCACTATCTTGATCATGGCTTTTCGAATATTTTACACTGAAATAATATGAATCAAAAATTAATTTAGAGCACGCGATTTTTTAAATAATATAGGAATTAATAAAAAAAGACCCAGGTCCAACTTTTTGTAAGCTGTTTTAAACATACATTTTTTTTTTATTGTAACTCGGCATGTGAAAACACTCCGCCTGCTGTAAAACTAGAGTGCGGTCCATGAATGGAAACAACTGCTACTACAGAGAAACCTGTCTGGGCAGCAGTCGCCTCCACTATGCCGGCTTGAGGAGACGAGCATGTACCATCTAGATTGACAGTGCACACTCCTCTCTTATGCCTGGCTACTCTTAAACTATTCCCGAAACGCGGCAAGGTCACTTCACAGATGTTACATTCGAAAGTGGTGGTACTACCCCAGGACGGCAGACTGGACAAATTACCATCATTAGTCTGCCTACCACTCTTTAATAGGCACTGAGCGACCAAAGTGCATATAAAATAGTTATAAGTTACATTGGTCAGAATTAGCGAGGTTCGAACACGGGTCTCATCGATCGTGAGTTCACGCGTCACATCGCTAGACCACGGCCGCTCTTGAAAAAAAAAGTATAGCTACAACAAGATAATTAATTCATATTCACTGAAAATTCTGTATATTAGTAGTAACGGGTTAAAGCATGGGTCCTGTAGGATCCGGTATGCGGTATGCGGTGTGCGGTGCGGTTAATGCGAATGACATTTTTCATAACATATCTAAATAACGGACATGACACCTTCGAAGCTGTAGCTTTTAATATTATTTTAGCATCGTTTTATTTTAAGCAATTATTATGATATAGTAAATACATGGACGTTAAAAAACTAAGAAGAATAAAAGTTAAAGAATAAAAATAAAAAACTAAATCGGTCCAGACGTTTAGGAGGAGTTCAGTGACATACACATGTACAGAAGAGTATATGTATGTATATAAAGATATTTTACAACAGGTCATCTCGATAAATGCCCTCGAGGAAGGAAGTGACCACCTCGGGGGGTACATTGCAGGCTCCCTAACCCCCTTCAACAGGGTGGTTTAACACGTATCAAAGGAGTTCTGTACAATATATACAAACTTGATATTTGATCAAAACTGAATATTAATATTATAAAATATGGTCTTCGTAACTGTCTAAGCTTTTTGTTACTAGAATATAAAGTATGACTGTATTCTAATTATTTTCAGTGTAGGTGTAGGTAAACAGGCTGTAAAAAGTCAGTCATTCCTTTTGTAAAGGTAGAGTGCGGTCCATGAATGGAAACAACTGCTACTACAGAGAAACCTGTGCGAGCAGCAGTCGCCTCCACTATGCCGGCTTGAGGAGACGAGCATGTACCATCTAGATTGATAGTTCACACTCCTCTCGCTATACCTGGCTACTTTCAAACTATTCTTGAAACGCGACTAAGTGTTCACGGGTGTTACATTCGAAAGTGGTGGTACTACCCCAGGACGGCAGATAGGACAAATAACCATCTCATTCTGCCTACCACTCTTTAATAGTGTCTATAGGAATTAGCGAGGTTCGAACACGGGTCTCATCGATCGTGAGTTCATGCGTCTTACCGCTAGACCACGGCCGCTCTTATAAAAAACGTCTTTTACTATTGAAAAAAGAAAACTGTTTGCTAATTGTTCTAGTAAAAGTGTAGTGAGCTTTCATTCCAAATTTAAAAATGAAAGGGTATAAAAGACCGTCGAACAGTTTATTATTTTTTGTTTTTTTTTTTGAAAGGCAAACCAATTTTTCAACCTGCCTTAACTTAATTAAATTTACTTTTGTTGAATGTAACAACAACATACATGCATTCAAAAATTCATTTCCGCTTAAACGAAATGTTTGTTTTGGGATTATTCAATTTTACACTGGAATACATTCAATACATCAACTTTGTTTGTTTTTTGTATTAATTTTTTTTATTTAGATCCTACAAATATAGACGATAACCGTAGAATTTACATATGTATAAATAAATATAAGTAAGAAAAGAATTGATGATAAAAAAAAAAAAGTTAAGTATAACAATAAAAGAAAAAATAACTAGTTTTTATTGCAGCTCGGCATATCACAACACTCCGCCTGATGTAAAGCTAGGGTGCGGTCCAAGAAACGACGGTTACTACAGATCGCCTCCGCTATGCCGGCTTGAGGAGGCCAATGTGCACCATCCAGATTGTTAAATGCACACTCCTCTCATTATATCTAGTTAGATCCAAACGCGATACAGTGACTTCACGGGTGTTACATTTGAAAGTGGTGGTACTACCCCAGGAAGGCAGACTGGACAAATAATCATCATCAGTCTGCCTACCACTGTAATAGGCGAAGACAGTAGTCGAGTCTCGGCTACAAAGCCTCGAGCACCGACGAAACGTCGTCTGTTCATCGGTCTTCTACCGGATACATTTCGGGGAGTGTGCGCAAGAGCTACACAACTTAGTTCTACCGTCCCCTTTCTTCCATCGGACGTCCAGACACCCGGAGAGGTACCATCCATTTAGGGTCCAAGTTCCTAAAGTGCGTACGAGGCGTTTCGACAACACATTCCTCGTGCGTACTGCGAAACTATGGAACTCCCTCCCGGTGTCTGTGTTTCCCGAGAAGTACAACACGAGTCTCCCATCACCCGAGACCCATCACTGCTTAACATCAGGCAGGGTACGGTCAAACGCTTGTCTATTAAGTATTAAGGAAAAAACACTTTAAAATTCCTTTTAAAAGAGGAAAATTATATTACTTAGCAACACGACGCTCCCGCTTAGAGTTAGTCAATCAGATTTCCTGTGTTACAGCAAACAGCCTTGCTGAATCAATAATAAACATTTCTATTTATAGAAGTCATAACGTTGTTTATTAAACCACCCTCTCAAATACATAAAGAGACTTTCTGAATCAACTTGAGGCTACATTAGAAGAGCGACGCGATTTGTAACAGCGATTGAAAAAAAGCCATAATTATCCTCAAAAATAAAAACTAGTGCTATTTACAACGCATAATTTATGCTACATCAGTGATTCTCAACCACTGTGCCGCGGCACTTTTGTGTGCCGCGAAATTCTGAAAGTGTGCCGCCAAATTTTAGATAATATAATTATGTTAATATTATTAAATAATATGATTTAAAGAAAAAAAAATTGCATTACAAGTATTCTTATTATTAACTTGTAATTAATCCCTTAATAAACGTACTGTTATTTTTGTAGTACATATTATTTTATTTAGCACATTTAAAATTATTACCATAAACTATTTTACGCAGTGTGTTATAGGTAAGTAAATAATTTTTAAACTTATCTTTTTCTTTGTGTGCCGCCAAATTTTTAAATCGTGAAAAGTGAGCCGCATTAAAAAAAAGGTTGAGAACCACTGTGCTACATAAACAACATTGTTTTAGTTTCCAACTTAAACTCGTAACACAGGCACTGAGAGGACCAAAGTACATATTATATTATAGAGCGGCTATGGTCTAGCGCTAGAACACGTAAACTTGCATTTAATAAAACCTCGTTATCACTTGGGTGACAGTCAAACGAGATTTTATCGGAGTTTTTTTTTATTAGTTTTTGAATGAATTATTTTAAAGTAGATATTGAGGTTTTTAATTTAAAGTTTATTGTGTTTTTGGTTATAGTTTTTAATTTGTTTCCTTTTATTTTAACTTTTTATTATTTAAACACGGGAAGTTACTCGATCAAAAATAACACCCAATTAAGTTGTAGTTACAATATACAATATTCATGAACTTTAAATATTGCGACACTGAATTCATCAGATTACGCTGGCACGGTCGCTTCGCTCATCGCGCGTTTATGTAGCTTCAGTCTAATAAGCCTGTTAAGGTTACAGGATGCAATTTAACAATTTAAATTGATTCATTTAGTTTATCGAATAAAACGTCTATTTCTACTTTTAACATCGCAGTCCTCCTGATCTTAAGTTAGAGTAAGAATAAATAGCGAAACTTTTTTATAAACATTATGATTACAGGTTTGACTGCTGGGGGGTAAACTGGAAAAAACATGGGCGTCACCACCACTGACACTATTATCCTTCAGGGACTATTATATGTGTCATTCTTTCTCCATTGTCTCTTTTTTCTTGCTTATAAAGTTATTTTTTAATTAACATGCGGAGCGTGAAAATGCACCTTCCCAGGCCGGCATAGTAAGTGATCATGTACCTCCACTGAGCTTACCATCAGGGCAGTCAAGGTCACATGTCGTAACATCACAAAAAAAAAACTTTACAGCTTTACTTTACTTTAGGCATTACACTTTCTGAACGCTAGAGTTTTTTTTTATTGTAGCTCGGCTGTCCATGAACGGAAACAACTGCTACTACAGAGAAATCTCTATGAGCAGCAGTCGCTTCCGCTATGCCGGCCTGAGGAGACGAGTATACACCATCTAGATTGACAGTACACACTACTCTAGCAGGTATAGCAGGCTACTTTCAAACTGGTCCCGAAACGCGACAAAGCCACTGTACGGGCGTTACATTCGAAAGTGGTGTCTTTTAGACGTCTCTAATAAATATATTGTATAATGTAACAATTATTTTTCAACTTTAGTGTCCCAGAATATCGGTGAAATAAATATAAAGAGTAGTTTGCACTGTCAATGGTGCAGATTCGTTTCCTGTAGAAATTTATCTATAGTAGCAGTTGTTTCCGTTCCATCGTACCATACTCTAACTTTGCATCAGGCGGAGTGTTGTCACATACCGAGCTACAATATTTTTAAAAAAATGTTACCATCAGTGTACTTTTATATCATTATTTTCATTTTTGTTTTTATTAATAGATACTATAAAAGTAGAAAGTGGAGAAAGTGCTAACAATCAGGAAACGAATTCGTTTCAACGGAACACACTAAAATTACAACTTCTTTTACTTGATTTTCTTAGCTATAAGTATATCACAACTGCCTTTTTATATATAAACATTCCTTTCAAATATACAATACCATTTTTCAGTAATTAAGCTCCTATAATCAAAAACAATAACGTTTTCTTAAACTAGAGTCCGCTTTTAAGTTACCATGCAAAACGTCATAACGTTTTTCGACCCTTTCATCATATTATATAAAGCTCGATTACCACTGACTGACTGACTCACTGACATATATTATGAAGCACTTGCCGGGGGGTTAGAGGGGTGATTCTTTTTGGGGCGTGTAGGGGGCGTTCCCGCGACCCCAGGAAAACCTCGACTTTGACCGGAAGCGGACTCTGGACCGGAAGCGACGCCGATATCTCGGAAACGGAACGAGATAGGGCACAAGTGCCGAAACAAAAGTCGTAGGGAATGCCCTCTAATATCGAAATCCATAATTTGTTTTTTTTTTTTAATTTTTTTTTCAAAACTACCCGAAAAAAAAAACTTTTTCAGCGCCGCGAAGCGCGCCCAAAAAACTAGTTGATATATACAACTAGATGTGCAATGACGCTCCCAATGTGAGGCAAGAGAAAATATGGCCAGAGTCACATTTAGGTTCTCTGTCAGTTGCTAGTTGACTTGGCGTAAGCCGAGATTGACATTGTGAAATCGTTTGAAATGGCCGACGCTTTTTTAATGTCAGATGTATGAGGTTTGCTCCTCTAGTATATATCTCAATGGATCCTTTGATGTATTTTGATGATATTTGGCTTTGATTTGGGTTTAAATTTTGAGGTACCATTTTTTTTTAAATTGATTAATAAAAGGAAATATTTTTAATAAATGTCTAGACATCAAATTAAAAAAAGAATTTTGGTCAGAAATAGATTATTATTTCCTTGATTAAATGAGGTGCTAATCCTTACAATTTTTTTAATTTTTTTATTGTAGTTCGGCATGTGAGAACACTCCGCCTGATGTAAAGATAGAGCGCGGTCCATGAATGGAAACAACTGCTACTACAGAGAAACCTGTGCGGGCAGCAGTCGCCTCCACCATGCCGACTTGAGGAGACGAGCATGTACCATCTTAGATTGACAGTGCACACTCCTCTCGTTATACCTGGCTACTTTCAAACTATTCCCGAAACGCGACAAAGTCACTTCACGGATGTTACATTCGATAGTGGTGGTACTACCCCAGGACGACAGACTGGACAAATTACCATCATCAGTCTGCCTACCACTCTTTAATAGTGCCTATAGGCACTGAGCGACCAAAGTACATATAACAAAGTACCAATGTAACCTGTCAGAATTAGCGAGGTTCGAACACGGGTCTCATTGATCGTGAGTTCATGCATCTGACCGCTAGACCACGGCCGCTCTTGAATAAAGTTTACGCCTAAAATGATATCGTGGCTAAATTATGACTGCACTATTTCCGTCCTCTCATGCATGTATAATTGTATAAGTACCTATAGATATGTATATCTCTCGATAGTTAAGTCTGAAAGCATATTTTAGAATACCGAATTAACAAAAACCGTCTGACGAGATAATAAACCATCTCGCAGTAAAACGTAGACGTCTAGTTAATTAATACGATATTAATATAATAAATATAGCTATAAACTTTAAACGAGATAGAAGGGTCGGGCTATGTTAACGATTTAGAGTAGCCGTAGCCTAGCGGTAAAAGGCGTGAACTCATGATTAATGAGACCCGTCTTCAAATCTATAGCATATTACTATACAAACATTTATTATATAATAAAGTCTCTGAGTGCCTATGATGAAGTACTAAATTCATATAGGTATTTTTTGCAATACCTCCAAACATACAAACAACAGCTGCTGATTGTGCTGAAATTGAAGCTATCTAGATATAGAGACATAATGCACAAATCCTAGCTTCTAAAAAAATAATTTTGGACATTTTAATTAACACATTAATTTATTTACATATTTATTTATATAATATAATCGTATTTTTACATACCTTTCCCAAATATTACCTTACTTACCTTTTATTAAATAACTAATATAGTAATAATCATAGTCTAGTGTGCGAACTAGGGATTGCAATCCAGCGGCGTTTTCAATCCAGCTGGATTTTTGCTGGATTGACCTGAATCCAGCTGGATCCAGCGCGGATCCAGCAAAATGTGAAACGAAAATAAAAAGACGACATTTTTAAGACTTTATTAAGTAATCTTCTTAACTTTATTAAGTAAATCTTTCACTCATTTGGTGATACCTTATATCAATTTGCTTTGGTTTCTTAACCATTTGACATCAAAAGAATCAACTTAAAATTAAATAACATAATCTTCTCCGCACTCGTTAATACATGTTATGAAAATCGAAAGCTGATAATTAGGCAGTTTAAAATCTGACGACAAGAGAATGACTATTTCTTTTTTTGAATCCTCTGGAAGTAAGACCTTAGAAAACAAATTTTATCTATAGTCTTATCTCCCAACCTGCTTCGCACAGAACTGCATATGTAGCCGGCTACTGAGAATGCCCTTTCGGCCTCTACACTGGTCCGTTTTAGGGCCATTAAATAAACCATAGATAAATGTTCACCTCGCACTCCTTCGGTCTCATAAACGCTCATTTCTTTTTTCAGGACCTTTTCGTAATCTAACTGACCACTTGGCTTTGGCTTTTGTTTATTAAAGTACTCCTTCTCTCTTTTAAGTTCCATCTCAAACTCTTGCTCTAAAGTCATTTTCACGGGTTCTGCGTCATCATCTAGGCCATTCTCGTCTAACTCCATGATATCTTCATCTTCTTGCACCGGCTCTACAATATTTTGTTTATTTACTCGTTTTAACAAAGTTTTCATCTCCTGCCGCATCGCATTCTTTTTTGGTAAAGGAAAATAGCCAGATTTTTTTACTGCTTCTTCATACTTTTTTGGATTTTTCAAGTACACTAACGTACCAGTAACTTCGGAGAGGCGCAGTTCTGCGATTCTGTTGCGTAGTGCTTCAGCTAGCTCGGCGCTTAGGGTAGTGCCCTGGCTATATAGCTTGTCTAAGACAAACTTCGAGCGATTCGAAACTAAACAATAGAAATTGATACGTTTGCGGATCCGCATCGCTGGATCCAGCACTGTATGCTGGATCCAGCATGTTTAAAAAGCCGCTGGATCCAGCTGGATTGCTGTATGCTGGATCCAGCAATTGCAATCCCTAGTGCGAACTCTTAAATGTGAACTCATACTGTTACTAGATCCCACAGGACAGGCCCTACCTAGTGTGGGATCCACCAATTAACAAATTTTGTAAACATTATTATTTTAAATAAAGTTATTATTATTATTATTAATAATAATAATGAAGCGCTCAGTTGTGGATTACGTTACAGTTGTCGACAGCATCCTAGGTAACGTGATTGGTACCTATAACAACGAATGGTAGGCAGACTGATTATGGTTATTAGCCCAGTCTGCCGTCCTAGGGTAGTACCACCACTTTCGAATGTAACACCCGTGAAGTGACCTTGTCGCGTTTCGGGAATAGTTTGAAAATGGCCAGATATAACGAGAGGAGTATGAGCCGTCAATCTACATGGTACATGCTCGTCTCTTCAAGCCGGCATAGTGGAGGCGACTGCTGCCTATAGAGATTTCTCTTTAGTAGCAGTTGTATCTATACATGGACCGCACTCCAGCTTTATATCAGGCGGAGTGTTGACACATGCCAAACTACAAGTTTAAGAAAATCATTTCCATGCTATATCTACGTAAAAATAATATTAGGTTTAAGATAACCACGCGCGCCTCTCGTATTTATCCCTCAACCCTAGACACGTTCCAGTTTGCCTAAAGGGAAATTCGCCCCTGCCAACCTTACACTAATTGTATTATTTATTAGATCGATGCACGGTTCAAATCGAATTGCTGTGATGACCGGAAATATATATTTTTTTATTATTGTAGCTCGGCATGTGACATCACTCCGCCTGATGTAAAGCTAGAGTACGGTCCATGAATAGAAACAACTGCTACTACACAGAGACCTGTTCGGGCAGCAGTCGCTTCTACTATGCCGGCCTGAGCATGTACCATCCAGATTGACAGTGCACACTCCTCTCAATATACCTGGCTACTTTCAAACTATTTCCGAAACGCGACAAGGTCTTCACGGGTGTGTAATTCGAAAGTGGTGGTACTACCCCAGGATGGCAGACTGGACTAATAACCATCATCAGTCTGCCTACCACTCTTTAATAGTATATATAATCGTAAGAAGTCATTACTGCACTACAAAGTACAAAAAAAAATGTGCGAGATTGTTTTTTTAATTAAAAAAATATCATATTGACCCGGTTATAACGGTCACATTCAAGTTGTTAGCCGGCATAGTGAAGGCGACTGATTCCCGTAGACTGTCCTCTGAAGTAGCAATTATTATCATATAAAACATGAAACATATAAGTATGTTATCCCAATTACCATATTGTCTTTTCTATATTTTGTTATAGTAAGTGTGTACTAAGAAAAGTTGGGAAAAATTTAGATCTAGACCGAAGTGACCGCAATATCTGAACGAGTCGGGACGATTGTTTTAGAACAAAAGTTGTAGATAATGTCATCTTATGGCGAAACGAAATAATAAAAAAATTGAAGTTGTTTTTAGAATTTCAATTCTGACCGGTACCAATGTAACTTTGTTATATGTACTTTGGTAGCTCAGCGCCTATAGGCACTATTAAAGCGTGGTAGGTAGACTGATGATGGTTATTAGCTCGGTCTGCTGTCCTGGGGTAGTACCACCACTTTCGAATGTAACACAACTTGTCGCGTTTCGGGAATAGTTTGAAAGTAGCCAGGTATAGTGAGAGGAGTGTGCACTGTCAATCTAGATTGTACATGCTCATCTCCTCATGCCGGCATAGGTTTCTCTGTAGTAGCAGTTGTTCCCATTCATGGACCGCACTCTAGCTTTACATCAGGCGGAGTGTTGTCACATGCCGAGCTACAATAAAAAAAAAGCTCCTTGCATGATCAACACCGGGCACCGTCAGCTAGTTCGCTATAAATCTTCAACTAGTCACTACAAACAGCTAATACTAGTCAAACTCAACCCGAGCACGTTCTCTTGAATACATGTTACACATAAGTGTACACAGATTTCAATTGCATTGAAACACGTATAATAATCCTATGGTATACAAACTTTTTTTATTATTATATATATTTTTTATTGACGGCATATGACAACACTCCGACTGATGTAAAGCTACGGTACGGTGCCGGTTCATAAACAACTACTACTACAGAGAAATCTCTACTGGCAGCAGTCACCTCCGTTATGCCGGCCCGAGGAGACGAGTATTCACCTTCCAAATTGACAGTGCACACTTATTTTTGTTTATTTAAATTTATTTTTATAAGCTATTTAACTTAATTCCCTATATTTCATCCACTTTTTGAGGTATTATATTTTGCAAAGCGCTGAGAAATTTTTTCTTCCGTTTCTATTCCTAACTTTATAATGAAGTAGTATCTTAGTAAAACTGAAGCGAACTGTTTTATTTTGTCAAATGGACTTTAAAATGTGACTTTAAAACTTTAAAAGTTCCAGTTAGAAGTGAAAATTTATAGATAATCTTAATAAAAAACAATCGATGATACTGTTGATCTATTTAAAGTATAACTAGTTAAATAATACACATAAAGTATCTACTTTATATTGTACATTGTAGGTAGATAGATTGGTACGAAGGTAAAATAACAATTAAAGGAATAAGACTGGTACTAAATAGAATAAATAAATCTTGAAATACTCGCTAATTGTTTTAGTCTTGACTCTAAAGCGGGAGCGTAAAGAAGGGATGCGAAGAAGTGCAAGCAAAGAGCTTATTTAAATCTAAAGATTGTTGCAGTAACCTTCGTTGTCAATGCACCAATTTTCATTGTATTTACTTGAAAATAACTACCTAGAGATTTTCTTGCCTAGACATTTAGAATTGTCTTTTTATATATATTATTAAGAGCGGCCGTGGTCTAGCAGTAAGACGCGTGAACTCACGATCGATGAGACCCGTGTTCGAACCTCGTTAATTGGGACCGGTATCGATGTAACTTTGTTATATGTACTTTGGTCGTTCTATAGGCACTATTAAAGAGTGGTTGGCAGACTGATAATGGTTATTTGTCCAGTCTGCCGTCCTGGGGTAGTACCACCACTTTCGAATATAACACCCGTGAAATGACTTTGTCGCGTTTCGGGAATAGTTTGAAAGTAGCCAGGTATAACGAGAGGAGTGCACTGTCAATCTAAGCTGGTATATCCTCGTCTCCTCAAGCAGCAGTTGTTTCCATTCATGGACCGCACTCTAGGTTTACATCAGGCGGAGTGTTGTCACATTCCGACTACAATAAAAAAAAAAATTATTACTTTTTTATATTAATTTGTTAATGTTTAACAAATTGAACGAGAGTACTTACAGGTTACAGTTAAACGCGCAATAAACAAAAAAGTAGTTTTCGTGCCATAGTCTTTGCCTACCCCAATAAGATATTATTTACGTGCGAAAAAATTAATGAAATAGTAAAATTTGAATCACGGTCGGTAACAGAAGGAAACTCCTATACACGTCCCTAAAACTAAACGAAACTTACTAAAACATTAAAACTTTTTTGAGTCAAGAATTGCAGACTAAGATCGTTTTATATCAAGGACGGATTGGATTACCTATTAATTCTTTTCATTTTTTTTTTTTTATTGTAGCTCGACATGTGACAACACTCCGCCTGATGTAAAGCTAGAGTGCGGTCCATGAATGGAAACAACTGCTACCACAGAGAAATCTCTACGGGCTGCAGTCGCCTCCACTATGCCGGCTTGAGGAGACGAGCATGTACCATCTAGATTGACAGTGCACACTCCTCTCTTATACCTGCCTACTTTCAATACTAGATACTAACTGGATACTAGTCTTTTTTTGCAGCAATGCTAACTGTGTGTGTGTGTGTGTGTGTGCGGTGTGTGTGCGCAAGAGCTACACAACCTGGTTCTACCGTCCCCTTTCTTCTATCGGACGTCCAGGCACCCGGAGAGGTACCATCCGTTTATGGTTCAAGTTCCTAAAGTACGTACGAGGCGTTTTGACAACACGTTCCTCGTGCGTACTGCGAAACTGTGGAACTCCCTCCCGGTGTCTGTGTTTCCCGACACGTACAACATAGGTCTCTTCAAATCAGGTACCTCATAGGCAGGCGTGCTCCACCATAGACCACATCACTGCTTAACACCAGGCAGGGTGTGGTCAAACGCTTGCCTATTAAGCATAAAAAAAAAAAAAACAGAGGTCGTATAAAATGAACTTTACTATCAATAATGCAATATTTAAATAAGCCGCATCCTCGCCGGATTAATGTGGCGGTACTAACTTTACATCACAGCTGGTGTGACTCGCCGCGTTAAAGTGAGGGTCTCACTATTAACTTCGTGAAACTATCCTTTTATCTCCGGTCCGTCAGATTAAGTGGCACAGGCAGAATATCTAATTGTGAAGTGAATCCAATCGACTGACTGTGGTTAGTGACATGATTTACCTCTATCGTAAAGGAGGCTGCATTGGATTAGATCTAGGTCACTAACCATCCAACAAGATATCTGAGCTTAGCCAATGTCTGTTACAAGAATGTAAACCTAAATGTAAAGTACCAGGATATTATAGGACTGGAGATGCTTGTGTAGATTTCTTTAATTTATAATTTTAGTTTTTATTATTATTCTTATTTTTTATTTTAATATTAAGGTTCTGATTTTAATTTCATTTTAATTTTAGTTTTGAGTTTATTTATTTATTTATTTTATTGTAGCTCGGCATGTGAATACACTCCACCTGATGTAAAGCTAGAGTGTGGTCCATGAATGGAAACAACTGCTACTACAAAGAAATCTCTACAGGCAGCAGTCACCTCCACTATACCGGCTTGAAGAGACAAGCATGCACCATCCGATTGACAGTACACACTCCTCTCGTTCTATCTGGCTACTTTCAAACTATTCCCGAAACGCGACAAGGTCACTTCACGGGTGTTACATTCGAAAGTGGTGGTACTGCCCCAGGATGGCAGACTGGACAAATAACCATCATCAGTCTGCCTACCACTCTTTAATAGTGCCTATAGGCACTGAGCGTCCAAAGTACATATAACAAAGTTACATTGGTACCGGTCAGAATTTAGCGAGGTTCGAACACGGGACTCATCGATCGTGAGTTCACGCGTCTTACCGCTAGACCACGGCCGCTCTTTTTAATTATATAATAGCACAATTTTAATTTGGTATTTTTTTTAATAATTGCTATAATGAGGATATTTGCATATAAGACAGGCGTTGAAGTTAATAATTTTTTTTGTGTATAATTACAGAAACTGCTATAATACATTTCAAATTACCTGTGATGTAGTTTCAGATTGAAATTGACATTTTATTAGTCCGTTTACAAATTAATACAGTCGTTGGAGTAATTAGCGCGAGTAATTACGCCGCGGAGTCCCGGGTCTGTTCCTACATACTCTGTCATTGCAAATATTTTACCCGACCTAGTTTTGATTTAGTTACTAATGTTTAATTATTTATTTATTTATTAAAAAGTTTTTAGTTTATAGACTTTCACATTCAGAAATATTCAAAATAAAAAAAGATAGTCGTCATCCCCGCGAATCAGAAATTTGTCAGTTAGGGGTAAAAGTATAATATATTGTGGCGACCTCTATTTAATATTTTTGTTTTATGAAGTAATATGTCTAAAACATGACAAGCTTCGATCTTTTGTTTTTTAATGCAGTATAAAATATATTTTTACTCAAGCAACAACATGTCTTATTTTATTTAATTGCAGTGTCTCCTATCACTCCAAAATATTTTATTTATTTATTTGTTTAGAGATCGACAGTGCACACTGCGCTCGCTATGGCTACTTTCAAACTGCTCCCGAAACGCGACAAGTCATCATCATCACTTCACGGGCGTTACATTCGAAAGTGGTGGTACTACCCCAGGACGGTAGACTAGGCTAATAGCCATCATAAGTTTGCCTACCACTCTTTAATAGTGCCTGTAGGCACTGAGCGACCAAAGTACATCTAACAAGTTACATTGGTACCGGTCAGAATTAGCGAGGTTCGAACACAGGGCTCATCGATCGTGAGTTCGCGCGTCTTACCGCTAGACCACGGCCGCTCTTTAGGTTTCACTTTCGTTGTGGTGTTGAGTCGAGTTTCAGGATCAGCTTGGAGGTCGCTGGTTATAACGGGAGGAGTGTGCACTGTCTACATGAGTCACAGCAGACATAGCGGAGGCAACTAACACCTGCATTTTGCTGTGGTTGCCTACGCACATGGATTCCACTCTAGCTCAACATCAGCAATTTGAAAAAATTTAAAATGCACTAATAATTTTCAAATAGGTATTTTTGTTCTTTATTAGTCATTACATTTTGTATTGTCCATCTATTTGATTGTAAAATTGAACCGATAAGAGGATTTATTTTGTAGCCGAGTATGAAATTGTGGCAATTTTATTTCAATTTCATAAATTTGATTTCCGTTGATAAAATTTTACTATGAAAATTTCTCTGTAATTACTAATGTGTAATTGTGGGCTTAGTATTGTATCGTTTATTTCCCATTCCATTAAAAGTTTTTTTAAACTTTGGCAATTAATGAAACTAAAATAGGCGAAGTGAATCGAATCGAATCGAAACGAAACGAAATGAAATTAAATACACCTAAGCGAATCGAATCGAAAAGATTTAAACTAAACTATAAGAGAAGAAACGAAACGATATCAAATTAAACAAAATGAAATGAAATAAAAATAGTTTATTAGCATAGGTATGCATTTATTTACTCATTGTCAGGCACCAGTCGCGGATGCTGGCTTGAGAAGACTAGATGTACTATCCAGACAGACACTCCTCTCGTTATTCCTGGCTACTTCTAACCTGCTCCCGAAACGCGACAAAGTCACTTCACCCCAGGACTGCAGAATGGGGTAATAAATAACCATCATCAGTCTGCCTACCATATAACATAGTTACTTTGTAACGGGTCAGAAATTAGCGAGGCTCGAACACGGGTCTCATCGATTGTGAGTTCACGTGTCTTACCGCTAAACCACGGCTGCTCTGAAATCAAGCGGAGTATTGTCATATGCTGAGCTACAATAAAAAAATATTTATCTACATATTTATAACAAATTAATATAGAAGCCGATACCACCGCGATAACTAACTAACGTTACAGAATCCGTCGGAGAGGCACCTGCCTATCGCATCCGGTAGACTGGTTGATGTACTCAATATTCGACAAATTGATTGTGCCTCCAGCTAAAAGCGAGGACTCCATATGTATGCATATTTTGTCGAATTATTAATGTCAATATAAATATAATGTATACATAGGATCGTCCGTCTGGATGGGGTGCGTGTTTCGAACTCACACCGATACAATTTGGTCACATTAATTTATAGTGTGACGATCGATGTGATGATCTCATGTCAAATGCCGTCTACGTAAACTATTTATATCAACAAAGATGTTTTTAATTTACTAGCTCGGGCATATGATAACACTCCGGTTGATTAAACCTAATGTTAAGCAAGAGTGCAGTCCTTGAACAGAAATAACTGCTACAGCAGAGAAATTTCTTAGAAAAAATTAGCTTGGTTTGAACACGGGTCTCGTCGATCGTGAGTTCACGCGTCCTACCATTAGACCACACCTGCTCTTAATGTGCAGTATTTTGTAAGAAATATATCCTTATGTTGTAATTTCATACGTATATAATCTGATCATTATCGTCCTGTGACGAATTTGTATTGTGAGGTAATGGGGAAATGCCGGGAAACCCTTGAGATGTAATTCGCTGGAACGGTCGTACTCATATTCCGTCTTCTCTCCGAGAAAACATTGGAAACTTTTTTCATAATGTCGTTAAAGATGTACATTTATTTAGACGATCCGAGACATACCTTATTCAAAATTTAATTAAACTAGGTTTCACTATGCCGGCACATTTTTGAGACTTGAAAAGTATTCTTAGTCAGTTATAGCTCTATATTTAACGTTATACTCTTAAAATTCCAGAGTACAACATCAGCTATAATTTTCCGATTTTATTTAATTTTTATATTATACTCGTATATGAGGCGAAAATTCATGACCAAAATTATTTTTTAAACACTACTTTGCGACTAATTTCCGCTAATCAATGTTAGTGAGGGTAGGTACACAGTCACATCAGCTGTCAGTGACTACCTACCCTCACTAACATTGATTAGCGGAAATTAGTTGCAAAGTAGTGTTTTAAAAAAAATTTAAATTTTTTAGATTTGTTTAATTTTAATTTAGAGGCAATTTGAACATATCCCGAATGAAATATTGATAAAAAAATATAAATTTAATATTTTATATCAAATATAATAATTTTTATTTACTTTACATAAATATAATCAATAATAATAATACGAGATAAACGTGTAATCTAAAAAACGTTATATTAAAAAAAACTTCAGAAAAGGTTCAGATCTATCCCAAATTCTTAATAACTGTAAAATTATTAAAATTAAAAACCGCAAGTTTGTTTGGGACATACAGCAAAAATTTTACTTAACAAAATAATTAATTAAAATTAAAAATAAATGCACATAAAGCGTACAAATTTAATTTATAATTAAAAAAATATTGTATATATTTTATAGGCCATTAAATTCCATAATTTATATAATTAATTCAACAATTAATATTAATCAAAAGTATGAAAATAACTTTTATAACAATCAAAAACTTAAAAAAAAACTTACCTCAAAAATTCGGGCAGTAAAAAAAATCACTCCAAGTAAATTAAAACAGCAAAAGAAATTATTACACGAATCAAGAGTTCATACTACGAGAACAAAAACTTAAAGATAAATGAAAAAGTTCGAAATGTTTAAATTTTCAAAATGCATCGAGTGCACTCCAGAGAATTCCAGACGCTACTGGTTCCCGCTTAGTGTTTCAGACAAATCTATGCGCGCGTCACGACCTACGTTTTCAGGACCGCCTCCCTACACCTCAGCTCCCATTATACACATTATCGCTTAACTTTAAATGCAATACAATTACAGTTAATAAATTCGTACTCACTTAAAAATCTAAATATGATAGTTTTATAAATATTTCAAATTGATGTATGAAATACAAGTATGATATCCCTTGTCGCATTTCGGGAATAGTCAATCTGGATAGTGCATGCTCGTCTCTTCAAGCCGGCATAGTGGAGGTGACTGCTGTCTGTAGAGATTTCTCTGTAGTAGCAGTTGTTTCCATTCATGGACCGCACTCTAGCTTTACATCAGGCGGAGTGTTGTCACATGCTGAGCTACAATAAAAACAAAATATGTAAATAACTTATTTTACTTACCAAATTTAATGATACGGAATACTAATTTACTCTACTCTAAAGTATAGAAATTTGAATAACTGAGGTTTTAAGAGATTTTTTGCGTTTCAGTGTTTAATTATCTTCATATGTGCAAATCCACCTTAATTAAAGCAGTGAGCGTTGTTAACAAGTGTTCCTTTTGTTCGTAAAAATCGTGTAGAACTAGTTGGAATAAGCCTTTTTTCTTCCAGATAAAAAAATATTTAAAAATTCAAAAAGGAGAAACAATACGAATTTAAAAAAAAACATAGTGGGTCCGATTGATTTTATAATCATAAATGTGAAAGTATTTATTTTATTTAATGTAAGTCTGGTTCGATTCCCGGTCGAAACAAATATTTATTTGTAATGTACATTTTATATTTATTAATATGTTCTCATTATTTATCAAAAATAAATAACTAAATAAAATAATATATTTTTAGTAAAGTAAATAAAAAAAAACTAATATTTGAATAAAAATCAAGACTCCCATTTCTGTATTTTAAATTTGATTCAAAGAGACATATACACTTAATTATAGAAAAGGGACGAGGAGCAATGTCTAGGAAACTGTAGGTACACTAGAAGTAAATCTTTACGAGTAGGTCCTACATCTTCTTTGAAGCGTGTCGCGTGAACACATTACCTACGTCTCGAGAAATACTTAGCGAGTTTCTTTTAAAACCTAATAATGTTCTCAAAATTACACGTTAAATATGTTCATTACTTTCTTGTACAATACAATAGTCTATCCTTTTGTAGATTTTTGCAACGTCATGTTTAATTATAGGCACTACTAAAGAGTGGTAGGCAGATTGATGAAGATCATTAGATCAATTTGGAATTGACCAGGTTTTACGAGAGGGGTGTACATTTGTCTCCTCAGGCCGGCATAGCTGCCCTTTAGAAATTAGAAAAATCTGTAGTAGCAATTGTTTGCGTTCATGGATCGCACTTATAAAAAAAGGATAATTTGTCGCGTGTGAAAGCAGGCCTTTACCTCTAATGTAAAACTTCATATGGTCACACTAACTAGTTGGTTTCTAATGTTTTTTCTACGTATATTAAATAATATTAAATTATTAAGTAATATTAAAGCTTTAGAATTATTGTTTTTGAAAACAAATATCGATGAAACTTAATTTTTATTATGGATATGACATATGCTTATTATCAACAATGTATTAAAAAAAAATCGTTTACCAAAAAAAAATTGACATAATTTTTTTATCTTTAATATTTTTGTATTTATACAATTATCTTTTTATGTTTTTTTAAATATTTTATGGTTGTTTTGATAATATGCCGCCAAAAAGATGCCCGTTGGCATTTGGCTCCACCCAGAAACGGTTTGGGAGGGTAACAATCCACCCAAGACTTAATAAAGATGGCATTTCTACTGTTAAACATAAAGGTTGTGATCCCAGCTATTACCACCCAAAGGACGTAAGAGACATATATCCATTAAAGACTAAAGGACCGAAAAAAGAACCTTGGACCAATAAAAAAGAAGTCGAAGATTGGGGCATGAATTTAGGTTACAGAAATCAAACAATACTTAACGAACGAAAATGGTACAAAACTAATTTAGGCCCGGCTTGGTATGACATAAAAGAACCGACGCCATACACTCCTCTTTGTAAAAATGTCACCTTTGGAAGAACACCTAGATTTAAACCTTTAAAAGTAGATGTACCAGGACCAGTCACTTATTATAGAGATTTTCCATACAAAGCACTATACGGCCCACATTCAGTAAGGCCGAGCTTCGAAAGAGGTGAACCCTGTAGGTTCAAAGATACGGAACCGAAATGGTCTTTAGCATGTAACAGATACACCATCATCGACAAAGATAATATCGAGGAAAAGCCGAAGAAAGCCGTTTCTTTACGCGGCCCTTACGACCTTTTTACTGGCAATAGAGACGAGAAATCTATTAAGAATCATTTTAATACTACAAATAGAGTAACATCTCGTAATTGGCCCTATATGCTAAGTGGTTCATTTGAAACGTACAAAAAAAGTCATTACGGAGTTATGAATAAAACAAATAGGAGTTTACCGTACAGAGGTCGTATGCCATTGTCTAATTTAGCATTTTCTCTTAGAAATCCTAAAGAACCTGGACCTGCTGCATATAATATAGATAAAAAGAAGGTTTTTAAACAAAATATGTATGGATTTAATAGTTCTAATGAGAAACCGCGGTGTTATCAGAGATTTGTTATTTGGCCTGGTGTTGGACGGTATAGAATTAAGAATAGGCCATGGGGTCTTCCTGGTAAAGGACATAAACATGTATTCCATAGTAAAGTGCCAAGAACTATGGGTTATTATTTGCCAGAGCTTTTGAATTCTTTTTAATTTTTTATATAATATTTTATTTTTTAAACTATATTTTTGTAATATAATTGAGTCACTTAAAACCTTTTTTTTTGTAGTTGAACAAATATGCAACGAAAAGAGCAGCTATCAAGATGGTTTTAGCTTGAATATACTTCATAATGTTATTTTGAATGTTTTATTAATAAATAATAAGGGACAGTACGTGCTGTACGAGCTATCTTGGTCCCTCTAATACTTTTCGACGTCCATTGAGTTTGGGGCTTGGTACAACATAATAATAATACTCGTGTTAAACTATACATAGACATATATCTATCAACAAATATTATTCCAAACATCCAATTGAAAATCAGGAGTTAAAATAATGTAAAAAGAAGTAAACGAGTCCGGTCACCGGCTTGAGGGAGAAATTTTGCTTACTTGTTTTTTACATTTTGATATATTATAATTAAATAAAAAAAAACATTTGATAAATATGATAGCATTAATATTTGTTATGACATTTGATAATAAATATAAATAAAATACTTTTCGAGATCTATTTGGAAAGCCTATAGTTAAAGTAACTTTAACGGGCCTTTTGGTGCAAACGGACCTAAGAATTACTTGTGTTAAAGTAAAAAAATGTACATGACGTTCAAAGTCAACATAATAAATAATAAAAAAGTAAATGAAATACTAATTTGACAGACACTTATTATTAGTTGTGATTTTATTTTCAAACAATTATTTTCATTTTTTAAGTAAATTGTGATATAACTATAATGCAATCAAATAAGAGTTCTGTTGGTTTTGGCTCGTCACAGCAGAGGTTCGGTAAAGTCACTATGCATCCCAAACTGAATGCATGTCCTGTAACAGATGTTATCTGCTCTGATCCAGGTTATTACAACCCGAAAGATATCAAAGATATTTATCCCTTAAAAACCAAAGAAAAGAAAGAACCGTGGAAAAATAAAGTTGAAGTCGAAGAGTGGAGCAAAAATTTAGGATTTAGAAATCAAAAAATTTTAAGGGACAGAAAATGGTATAATTCACTTTTAGGACCAGCTTTTTATAGTATCAAAGAGTCACCGAAGTTAGAGACAGCTTGCAATAACCTAGGTTTTGGAAGAACTGTTAGATTTAAATATACAATAGCCGCTGGACCGCAATCTTATTACAAAGATGTTCCATTCAAAGCACCTCATGGTCCACATTCCCAACGACCTAGTTTTGAAAGAAGTGATCCTTGTAGATTCAAACAGTCACATACGAAATGGTCGTTGGCTCCAAATAGGTATAAAATCATCGACAAAGACGATATAACAGAGAAGTCAAATAAAGTAGTATCATTACGTGGTCCGTACGATCTTTTTACAGGCAAACGAGACGGTACATCGATTAAAAATCATTTCAATACAAAGAGAACGACTTCGGAAACTTGGCCGTATGAATATAAGAGTTCATTTGAGACGTACAAAAAAAGTAAATTTGGTGTAATGAATAAGACGGGCAGGGATGTACCTTATAGAGGTCGTCTCACGTTAACTGATCTAGCTTTATGTATCAAGGATCTTAATGCACCTGGTCCTACCGCTTATGATTTAGATAAAGAAAAAATATTTAAGAAAAATAAATATGGATTTAATAGCTCATATGATCAGCCGCCGTGTTATCAGAGAGTTATTGTTTGGCCCGGAGTAGGGCGATATGATTTGAATGATATAAAGTGTGGGATTCCTGGACATGGACATGAACATGTTTTCCTCAGTAAAGTTGAGAGAACAATCGGAGCTAATATTCCGCCGCCAATGTATTCATTTTAAGTTTTTTTTTAAGTTTATTTGACATCGGAGTTTTAAGATTTTTTTATTTACTTAGTTTTATATTTAGTTTAGTTTTTATGGTTTCTTTTTTAAGTCTTTATTTTGTATAATTATAGTCGTTTAATCACGAGAGGAGACTGCAAATTCGTCTCATCGCGCGAAGATAGCGGAGGCAGTTTTGCTATCAATTTGTACGCATTTGTGACGAGCCTGTACAACTACTCGTAATGGATAGTTAATACTAGTTTTTTGGAGTACTATACCAATATAAATATTATTATAAAAGATATAAATTTTTATTTCAATTTATAATTTTCCCTCTAAAATTGTGCATATTAGTTAGGGAGTGGCGTAAAGTGAGTAAAGTACGACTAATTGAATTATAATGTTACTACTGATTGCATTGATTACTCTACTAGTAGCTGGTAGCAGTTGTTTCCATAAATCCACTGCACTTTAGTTTTTAACGTCAGGGGAAGTGTAGTAATATGTCGAGATAAAAATAAAATCATTCGCCAATCTAGACGATGCATAACTATTAGAGATTTCGGTGTACTTTACGAATAACCTTAACTAGAATTACCAAAAAACGTTAGAGGCTTTTCCACTTTTTTATATCGACGTTAAACATAATTATAAAATTAAATAATGGATTCTTTTATTATATTTAAATACTGAGGTTAATATTATTAAATTATGATGTAAAATCGAAGACAAAATTATGTAAGGGATGCTGTATGATTCAATGGTCAGAGCATTCGTGCGTATAACGAAACAGGCGGAGTTCGATTTCCGCCGCAGGCTCTGTGCGGCAGTGTACGCTGTTATTTTATCCTATCGAATTATCTTTATAATAATATATAACGGATTTTTATAAAATTCGAATAAATACACAGATGAACTTGTTAAAATGTGCGTGGATGGCCAAATCTAAAACTATTATAAGAAATGGCAAAAAATACTCAAATTAGTCTGGAGGCCGATTTTTATGAAAACTAAAACTGCATCATTGGTTTTTTTTTATTGTAGCTCGGTATATGACAATTGACAACACTCCACCTAATGTAAAGCTAGAATGCGGTCCATTAACGGAAATAACTGCTACTACAGATAAATCTCTACGGACAGCAGTCGGCACTATCTAGATTGACACTGTACAAGTGTACACTTCTCTCGCTATACCTGGCTACTTTCAAACTGCCCCCGAAACGCGACAAGGTCATTTCTAACTACATTTGAAAGTTGTGGTTTTTTTAATAACCCATTTTTCTAGGCAGTAATCAATCCATTGATGTTGAAAAAAAAAACCAACCAACCAACCATCCGATATTATCGCTAATTAGAATCAAATTCTGTGAAGTACAATACAATACAATTGTCACGCCTTTTTCCCACATGGATAGGCAGAGACAACGGAACGCCACTTACTACGATGCTGACACAACACTCTCGCTTCCCTCACATCCACAATTCTCTTCATGCACGCCCGACGCGACGGTTATGGATACTAGGGAATGCAATCCCGACTCGAGATCGCAAGTTCGAGATCCCGCGGGATTAGAAATATCAATCCTGCGGGATCCCGGAATTTTCGGGATCTCGTCTAGTTTTAAGAAAATGTAAAGTTCGGATGACTGAAAACGATGAAAACTCAAACAAATAAACCAATAATTTTTTTTCTGCAATAAGCCTTATTAGACAATGCTTTTATCTCGTTCACGCTAAAACAACTTATACTGTTGGTATCTCTCTCACTCATTCGTAAGCGTTCATTGCATTATTTACATTTCCTTTCGGTTGATCAACGTCTTCGGTGCTCGCCATATGACAACACTCCGCCTGATGTAAAGCTAGAGTGCGGTCCATGAATGGAAACAACTGCTACTACAGAGAAAGCGGCCAGCAGTCGCATCCACACACCGGCTTGAGGAGACGAGCATGTACCATCTAGATTGACAGTGCACACTCCTCTCGTTATACCTGGCTACTTTGAAACTATTCCCGAAACGCGACAAGGTCACTTCACGGGTGTTACATTTGAAAGTGGTGGTACCGTACCCCAGGACGGCAGACTGGGCTAATAACCATCATCAGTCTCCCTACCACTTTTTAATAGTGCCTATAGGCACTGAGCGACCAAAGTACACAACTCCTTTAAAAACGGAACGTTTTTGTTTACAAACAGTTGATGGATTTAACTGGTTTCGTTCAAAACGAAAAACGGTTAACTCGTTGACAGTAGAAAACGGTTGATAAAAACAGTTCGTTGAATCAACGCCCATCCCTAGCGCACCGTTTGCGCCCCGAGTATAGTCGTATTTATAATTAGATAGACAACAATGACATTTGAAGGGATGCCGAGTTTTGGAAAAAAATAAATAGTGTTGTAATTTTGTGACCCAACTTTTAATTGAAAATTCAATTAACTTTATATTTTATATATTTTTCTGTTCGTTGTTTATGACTGGCTTAGCAAATACTCATATGAATTCGTACACGCAATCGCGAGCGAAGGAATACGATTGAACATTTCAATAGAATGGATATAAATTTGGATAATTGATAAAAAAAGGGATATACGATTTTTTTTACACAAAGTTTCGCAACGTATGCCAGTCGATAGAGCGCAGTGTTATAATGAAATTATCTTAGTACTTTTTTTCTCTAAAGTAATTACTTACTGAGATAAAAAAAAAGTCATTTTAAGACAATTCAATTAATCAATTAAAGTATTCGTGTCACAACACTTTACTTCTAACCTGGCAACATTATGGAGGCGTGGTGTATGTTTCGAGTTGTCAATTTGTCTATCTAATTATAAATACGACTATAGATGTGTGTAGCGTTGCTGACCACTGCAGCACTACCGCCCAATCCCGTCAATCTCGAACGGGATCTCGTCATATTATGCTTCGGGATTGATCCCGAAAAATTACACGAGATCTCGCGAGATCGGGATCCCGCGAGATCGGGATTGCATTCCCTAATGGATACTAGGCAGCCCAGCTTTCATGAGGATGTCTCCTATTTGATCGGAAAACACCCTTCTCGGTCTAAGTCTCGGTCTGGGGAAGTAATGACATAATTACGGCAAACCAAAGTAATGTTGATATTTAACAAAATACTGTTTAGTGTTTTCTTTGATTTTACGCGAACACGTTTTAATCTGGAGCACGTACACCAGTTAATGGTTTTAACTGAATAAAATATTTTATGCTGTTTACTATCGCGTTTCTTTTGTGTCCGCAACCACAATGGCCGTAAAGCTATCGCATCGTTCGAGTAAAATTAATCAAAATAAACTCGGTAAGTACCAGCGTTGCCAGATTTGGCGGGACGTCCAGATTTTTAAATCAAAATTAAATGTCCAGCGCAGGACAGGCTCAGTCCCGCTTCTCGGACTTGTGTGTGTATTGTGACGTCGGATGAATATTTGTAACTCACTCTTCAGACTATTATTTGAAACACCACATTTTTCTAACGGACACTTAAAGTTCATTTTCTATGGCTATTTTTGCTATCTATTACGTAACGTAATTTAAAACTTAAATAAAAGATACATATTTAAATAGTTCTGATTATATATGTTTTTACTATGTCCCGCTTTCGAAGAAAGATCCCGCTTTTTTCACTCAAAAAGTTCCGAAATCCCGACTTGGCAAAAAAATCTGGTAACGCTGGTAAGTACTAACCATTTATTTAGATATATTTAAAAAATCTATTTATAATATATGTATGTAGCTATATTATTATTTATTATATATTAACAAATCTCGTTAATTATAAAGCTTGTAATTTTTTTTTTATTTATTTAAAAACTTATTTTTTTACGTAATTCACCTACCTACAGGATATCGCATATTATATGTGCTAATAAGAATCACGCTCCCTACTGCCAGGGGTCAAGGTTATTGACCTCTCGATTCGTCGTTGTACATAAACATATAATTTTGTCGTGTCAATGCCTTGCAGGGGGACTCGAACGTAGCAGACGTAGGTACAGTTCGCGTTACGTTAATTTTTTAACCACTTTTAAAATAAAATTTGTCTAGAGATAAAAATCGAAATCCTGACCTAATTAATTTATTAAACTAATCTTGCAAATTTCTTTAAATATATATATATCAGCGTTAGCAGTTTCTTTTTGCCAAGTCGGGATATCGGAACTTTTTGAGTGAAAAAATCGGAATTCTTTCTTCGAAAGCGGGACATAGTAAAAACAGAAGTATTTAAATATGTATCTTTTATTTGAGTTTTAAATTACGTTTACGTGACAATAGATAGCAAAAATAGCCATAGAAAATGTACTTTAATAAAAATATGATATTTTAAATCAGATTTACCCTATCCCATTTAATTTTGATTTAAAAATCGGGACGTCCCGCCAAAATCTGGACGTCTGGCAACGCTGATATACTCGTATATCTATATATGAAGGTATTAGCCCTATTGTATTGAATTAGCCCAGTCTACCGTCCGTCGTCGGCTCGCACCAGTTATAAAACTCGCTGTCAATACAAGAGCTTCCGCACCTTTCGAATGCAACATTTTTTTACGTGAAGGAAATCTTTTATAGATACCGTCTCGGGGAAGACGACGAGGCGAAGTCGGATTCTCCAATACGTCATATGAAGAATTACGTGCACGCTTTCGCATGCATTAGCGACCCCACCTCATCAGGAATAAACACCATTCCAGCTAAGTAAATGATCGGAGGTCCAACCGCGGGACGCGTATATGGTTTCCGTCTTCTGTACATCCCTCTGAGTAGAGACGAGGTCGCTACGTCTTCCTTATGGTCTAAATTACTCTAAACAAAAAAAACACGTAGTCCATTCGTCTCTGCGAAGTGACGAACTCGAGACGTATTTCCAGCTATCGCGAGCGGAATTTTGTATAGAAACCCGTATTCAGTAGGGGGACGTACTAAAAATTATTATAAATTTATTTTTATAATTATAAATTATTACGGAAAGCTATATACGGCCCTTCTATCAAAACCTAACCTAACACTGATCTCACAAAGCCGGCATTGCTGCATTGTGGACTCATTAGCATATTATTATCCGCAATCCCTTTAAATTTTAAGATCAGACTACTTATTGCAGTGATTATTTTTTTACTTTCAACAACCATCTGGTCACAAACAAGCGAAACGTCCTCCCCAGCCACGTCTTTCCTCCTTCCTATAACACGCGATTCTTCAAGCGCAGTGAAGAGGCATCGCCGAAGACAAAGCCGGCATAGCGGATGCGACTGCTGTCTGTGGATTCCCTTCTCTGACAGCAGTATCTTCCGTTCATGGATCGCACTCTAGCTTAACATCAGGCGGTGTGCGGTCATATGACGTGATAAAATAAAAAAGAGGTTTTAAGTTAATTCTAAAGTGTAATATTATCGGGAAACGAATAGAAAAAAGGAAAAACATTATCTTTTCCAATAATTTATTGTTGCCACCCCACATTTACTTAATGATTTACAAATATATTATATAATAACACTTTTTTCTTACGAATATAACTGGCTAGAATAATGCCCGAATGATACACAAAAAAAAAATACATTTTTTTAATGATTAAAAATATTAAATTACAACGAAGCTACCTATAGCTAGAACACATTCTAAACATTATTAAGTGATACAATATTTCCATTAAAATTAAGTTCAAAAATGTGTATAATATATTGTTATTATCATGAGAATTTTATACAAATAAAAGTTTGAACTTAAAAAATAAACACACAAACATTTGCAATAAATAAATTAATAAAAAAATTATCAAATAATTGAATAACAAAATATAAAAACAAAAAATATAAATGACTACGGACCGGTAACTTTGTTTTGAATTAAGTGACCGAGGTCACCTTTTTGATAGCACCGTACTGGCGTTATCTGAAATAATCTAACACGACCATATACCTCCATTGAAATACCCTAATAAAGCGACAGTACCGAAGACTAAAGTCACATCATAATCAAGAAATGATTTTTTTTTAATTGTAGCCCGACATGTGACAACAGTGCCTGATGTAAAGCTAGAGTGCGGTCCATGAATGGAAACAACTGCTACTACAGAGAAATCTCTACGGGCTGCAGTCGCCTCCACTATGCCGGCTTGAGGAGACGAGCATGCACCATCTAGATTGACAGTGCACACTCCTCTCTTATACCTGGCTACTTTCAAACTATTCCCGAAACGCGATTTACCGGCCCTAATATTGTTAAAAAGTAAAATTGCACAAGATCCGAGTAAACAAATAATAAATAAGCAAATAAAAAAATAAAAACTTAAGATTTAAATCACAACAAGAGCACAAATACCTATAAATAAATTTTTAAAAATTGTGATGTAATATTTTAATCACACAGCCAAAAATTGTAACGGCCGTTAAAACCCTTAAAACTAAATGTCACTACTTAATTTAAAAATCTCATATAGATCCAGTATTAGTACAGTCAACATCAATAATATCAAAGCGAACTCTATCTCAATGACACAAGGTTCTATTTTCAATTGGTCGAGATGTTCATTACGATATTTTTTATGCTGACTCTACAGAGAAAAAAATAATAAAACAACATGCGTAATAAATTAATGACGCTGGGCCCCACGCAAACTCGAGAAAAAAATTGTGGGCCCATTTCTCGTAGGCGAAAGGGCATACTCCTTTTCTATGTTTATATTCTCTACACGCACACACGCGACACTAAATAATTAAATAAACTAGCGCAACAAAAAAACAAATGTAAATAAATTATACTTATAACTAATTATTTGGTGGTTACACATTGTACATTAAAACTAACGAGATAAAGAAATACTTATTTGACGTCTACACTTCTAAATTGTTAACAGGATTTGTTGAAACAGGTCGAATATGAAAAGAAATAGATTTCGACTTTTGAATGTAGCAAAACGACCACCTACGCAAGTTGATCATACTTTTTTTTTAATTGTAGCTCGGCATGTGACAACACTCCGCCTGATGTAAAGCTAGAGTGCGGTCCATGAATGGTTTCCATTGCTACTACAGAGAAACCTGTGCGGGCAGCAGTCGGCTCCACTATGCCGGCTTGAAGAGACGAGCATGTACCATCTATTGACAGTGCACACTCCTCTCGCTATACCTGGCTACTTTCAAACTATTCCCGAAACGCGACAAAGTCACTTCACGGGTGTTACATTCGAAAGTGGTGGTACTACCCCAGGACGGCAGACTGGACAAATAACCATCATCAGTCTGCCTACCACTCTTTAACAGTGCCTACAGGCACTGAGCGACCAAAGTACATATAACAAAGTTACATTGGTACCGGTCAGAATTAGCGAGGTTCGAACACGGGTCTCATCGATCGTGAGTTCACGCGTCTTATCACTAGACCACGGCCGCTCTTTTATTACGTTAATTGAAAATTTTATGATTTGGTCTTAAATTTTTTTCTTTATTGTCTCTAGGCATATGATAACACGCCGCCTGATGTAAAGCGTGCGGTCCATGAACAGAAACAACTGGTACCACAGATAAATATCTACAGAGAGCTGTCGAGCAGCCGGCATAGCGAAGGCGACCTAATTTATCTGGTGTAGAAGTTGTTTCCGTTAACGAAAAAAAAATTAACGAAAACGTCTGACCTGTTATTACGAAATCCCTGCCAATATGTTGTATACGTCAAATAAATAAATACAAGTTCATTACACGCTAACAAACTTATAAATAACAATAACAATAAGCCGAGAATGCGAAGGAAGTTCCTTCTACATCCGATCCATCTAATTATAAATTAGACTATTTTATTATAATGAGAACATTAATTCTAATTCGTCGAATTAGAGATAACTTTAAAACAACCAATATCGAAACGCCTAAAATACGTCTATACATAAATAAACTATACTAAAAATTACGTTATATATGTTTTAAAAATGGCAAAATATTAGATATTATGAAAAAAAAGTTTTCCACATAAATGTTACTAGAAAATTTACGGGCTGGAATCCCACATAACTTAGGCACTGATTACACTAGTGAAGTGTAGTTACACGTCACAATTTATCTTTGTACACATAAATAAATAAAAACTCTAACGATACTTTAAAGCGATCCTATTGGTTGTTTTTTCAATATTACCATTTGGTCTTGTGAACTAAAACCTTGCAAGTCTTTGCCGTACACCGCTACTAATTTTTACCACATTATCAAGTCTTTAAATTACATAACTAAAAGTTATTAACAAAACCTAGTAATGAAAATCATTAATGTTTTAACTTCATTTGCAGGAGATAGCATTAATGGTTTTCGAAGATTAACGTTATGACGTCACATTCGCCACACCACGCCACGCGCACTAGATGATGTCACCATAAGTGCGAGAGAGACGTCTATTAAGTGACTAGCGAAGGAGTCTACGTTTTTCCGAATAGGTTTTGTGACATACAATTTCTAACTGTACAGTTCTGAAATAGATTCCTAATTGTACAGTCAGAAACAAAATTTACTTTAAGAATAATATTAAAAATACCATGTATAATTTAGTATATTTTTCTCAAAAAAATCTCAGACGTTGCCCCTCTATGTATGGAAGTTAAGTAGAGGTATAACTAACGATTGTACGCATCTACAATCACGTACGGTATTCATAAAACATAAAAATATAAATAATATCATAATTTCTCATATAATATCATATTCATACGTGGAATGTTCACATAATTCAATTTTTTATTAAATAAATTGATTAAATATTTGCACTTTTGAGCTTGACTATACTCGGTCGACAAAGAAAACCACATATACGCAGTTAACGAGTGACAAAGAAGGAGTTATTCGCCTTCTATTCGTGGACCACTACACAGACCTACAAGTCGTCTACTGTGCATCTCGAGGTCAGCGTTCTTAATTACGCGCGTACTATGTTTTTATCGTAAACCAGGTATGGCGGATACACAGGTACAATATTATACGTGGTATTAATAATATGTACTCTTAAACATTAAAGACAGGCTTGGCTGTGGTGCAAATGAAGACCATATCTTCAGGGTCGGAGTTGCAGCGTGCCCGGCGTTCGTTATGCTATGACAACGCTACTTGCCACACTATAAGATGAGCGCGCCCGTCGCGGACTGTACGTGTGGCACCAGTCTCCTCATTACTCAATACTACACTATCCTCCATCACTGGATCGGCTGAAATAAACAAAAAAGGTTTAAAATTATACAAAAAACGTATAATTTAGGGAGTTGAAAAAACATTTTTTTTTAAAGTATTTTGTTATTTATTATATTAAATCATAACCGGAACCGCACGCAAGAGGCGCGGTGATGTTTGTCAAATATTGTTTCTATTGTCATAAACCGCATTTGAGAGGAACAAGGCAGCGTGGTACGTGTCGTTGCGGTTGTGTTGGGTGCCGGAGAATAGATGGTCGTGCCGCGCCGCCACGCATCACGCTGCCTTATTCCTCCCAAATGCAGTTTCTAACAAGATTTTATTTTATTTTATTATAGATAAATTAGTTGTTAAAAAATAGTTTTTTAAAGACGATACATATTCTATACTTTCTATAGCTGATGTTATTAAAAACATTTTTATAATGTGGAGACGTTACAGCATCTATGTTAACATTATTACCTACATTTTTGGACACTCACAGACATGGAATGTGTAAAAACGAGCATAGAAAATAACCACTCGGTATTTCCGAATAAAGACACAAATGAACCTAGCAATATACATTTAAAAAAAGCCCCAAGAATTTAATAAACATATAAAAAAATAACATATAAAGTGTCAAAAAATGGATATGGCTAATAGGAGAAAAATAATATGTACATTTTTTTAATCTGGCAATAATGATCGTTAGTGAGGTAAGTCGAAGAAGCAAGCATATCATTAGTTATGTTATGTGAATATTAATAATTATTATTATGATGTCATATTAAAACATACCGGCTGTGATTATTATATTTTTTATATGTATATTTTTATGTGATTTCTGTAAACATCTGCCAAACAATGAGATGGGACGCCGTGTCGCAGACGTCGTCAGCGTGCTCTTCTATATAAAACAAAAATATAATACTTAATTTTAAAATTCTAGAACAATTAATTGACTTTGTCCAATATTCAATAAGATATAAATAATATATTTTTATTTAAGCTAAAGTACACAACAAACTTTACTATTATGGGCTGATATACTCGTTCAACAAATTGATAATATAAATATAATAATAAAAAAAAGTCAAAAAAATTACCGATATCATTGCAACAAATTAAGGGAGAAAAATATATTATAACGCTATTAAAACATGGTGGTTTTAATACAAAACTGTTTTTAGTTCGCAAATGACAACACAAATACACCGAAAGAATATATGATTCTCGATATATATGTCATCGATTCGTAATTCGTTCACAAACACTTGACAACACTAACTGCGAGTGGAGTGGGCTTCGTAACGATTCTGTTAAGCTTGCAATGGTAAACTTCATAGAATAGTTTCCACTGTAAAAAAGCGGAGAAAACTGAGCGAATACAAAGAGTTAGAATATTCGGAGAGTTATGCCTATTTTCAACGGTGTCCATGAGGATTCCGTTCAACTCGCAACACTAATTTTCAGAGAAGTACTTTCACCTTCCACGAGCACCGATCTGAGCGAATTGAAAGGAGTCCGTTACAAGAAAAGTCATGCGCCTTCCGATGCGAAATATAAAATTTTGATCGAAACCTAAAATACGTTTCCGAGACTAGTGGGAGAATCACGAGCGATTGATTTTCGATTTTCATACTATAATTATACATAAGGTTAAGCAATTGCGGTCCAAGGGTAGAGACCAGTAAAGATTCAAGTTGAATGTACTAGAAACTGTAGATTCTAAAGTATAAACAAAGTTTGGGCAAAAATAATGTAATGATTGTAGCAAAAATTAGTAAGTAGCTTCTAAATGTTATTAGTAATGGTATTTATAAGCGTGCGAGGTCGCGGGTAATTGCTAGTTTTATTATTAACTATCATATTCCTTCTATATCTGTACAACATAATTTTAAAATATGCAATTTTTTTTTAAATAAATTTTATAATTTAGGTTCACTACATGTGGAGACATTACCGGTAATTCAAATATTATATTTATAGATTTAAAGTTTGAAAATATACTGAGATTCTAGTTACATAAATTGTACTAATTGTTTATCTTGAATAATAAAATAATCTGTAGAAATCTTTTTACTTGTTAATAAAAAATCGCGCGGGAATGATTCTGGACACACTAGTAACATATACAGCATGCAGCTAAATTCGTAAATAGATGTACTATAAACAAAATTGGCGCTGCACCTCTTTAGCCTCTCTTTATTTTGAACCAAGTGTATGTAAAAATCGTAATTTTTTTTTTCAATTTTATTGGTTGGCGTAGCAATATTGCTGATCGTACTTGACAACTATATGTGTAAGTAACATTCTATTAATACTGGAAAATAAGTAGAACACAAATCGGTTTTACCGGTTGAAATTACAACTGTTATAAAAACAAAACACTAACCTATTCTAAAATCTATATAACCGACTCCGCCAGACAGGAGCAACATGTTTGAACGCTTTGGTGGCTCAGGAGCTCCAGGAACCGCCACGAAGAATGTCACAGCATCCCGATGTCCGTGAAACGAGAGTTGAGCGTGTGCCATTGAACACCATGGAATACGATTTCCAGTTTCCATTCCTGTTTATGTAAATAAAAAAAAAACATTATTTTGACAGACTTTTTTTGAACCTAAATTTAAAAAAAAATTGTCTTTATTGATGCACTGTATACTGTGATATGGAATTCGAGAACAAATATGTAATAAGATCCAAAAATAAAATATAACCGTTTGAAATAAAATCGTACAACTTCTTTGTTTGGTACTACTAACAATAAGGCAGGAAGTCTAAACATTTCAAATTTTAGTCAGATTTAATTAATTCCGCCGACTATCTAGGAAAATGTTGACTACCCCTGAAATGTCAGTTTGTGAAGAAAAAAATTGTGAACCAGTTTCTCCTAGGCGATTAGGCATTCTTTTTTTTTAATTGTAGCTCGGCATGTGACAACACTCCGCCCGATGTAAAGTTAGAGTACGGTCCATGAATAGATACAACTGCTACTACAGAGAAATCTCTGCAGGCAGCAGTCGCCTCCGCTATGCCGAGGCGAGCATGTACCATTCAGATTGACAGTGCACACTCCTCTCGTTATACCTAACTATATATAGTTATATCAAACTATTCCCGAAACGCGACAAGGTCACTTCACGGGTGTGTAATTCGAAAGTGGTGGTACTACCCCAGGACGGCAGACTGGACTAATAACCATCATCAGTCTGCCTACCACTCTTTTTCTTTCATTTCCAACCATTCTCCTTTGTATCTTAAAGTGTAGCTTTAAAAAAACTTACCAGGTAGACTAGTCCTGACCGCAGTTAAATTCGCTCCAACCATGTCCCTGTCCTCAGACAATGGGACAGATATAATAACACCATTACTAGTGCCAATCCATAAACGTCCAGTACTAATGAGCAACGCAGTAATGCGTACAAGTGAAAAGCCCACTTTGCCAGCACCGAGCATTTTACTGACATACGGTTCTATGTCCACGTCCATAAGGTGATCATAAGTGAGGGCATGATAGAGTCTTAATGTCGAATCCATTTTTATTGAGACCTGTAATTTATGTTTATTTAGAATTGTATCTAGATATTTAAATTAACCCATATGAGCTTTGAGAGGCACAAGATTTACTTAAAATACCTGGTGCTAGGACTCACTATGGAAAAAGAAGTATTATTGTGGATGGAGCGCAATTATATAATGATTTACCACAAAATGTAATTAATAATAATATTTAAAAAAAAAAATTAAAGTAGAATTAAAAAAGTATATAGTGTCTCATTATAATATTGTATAATTGTTAATTTAGAGTTACCGTTTCGTTATTTATGTTTTATATCTAGTTAGTATTCTCGTTATAAGTGAATTTGTTAAAATTCTTATGAGAAATAAAGTCTAAAACCATAAAAACATAAGATTCTCTATTGTAAAAATATAATGAATAAAAAACAATACTGAAAAAGCAAACAGAGTGACCAAAGTACATAATATAACAAAGTCACATTGGTACCGGTCTTTAGCGAGGTTCGAACACGGGTCTCATCGATCGTGAGTTTACGCGCCTCACCGCTAGACCACAGCCGTTTTTAAGTTGTTTGTATTTATTTTGTACACCTCACACCTCACTAATGAAGTATGTGCGAATTGTGTAAGCGAACGGAAAAAGTGATATTTCTTACCCAAACACCATCTCCGAGCCAAGCCATTTGTCTAACTTGACTATCATGACGCGGATGAGCCTCGAGTGTATGAAGAAGAGTTCTAGTGCGCGGATCCAACACATGAACATTGTTCCTATAACCGCACCATACAGTCAGACCGACAGCGCTTAGACAACGCACTGAAAACAAATAAATAGAGTTTAACAAATACATATGTACAGTCAGTGACGATATTTCGAGGGATGCGTCACCAAAAAAAAAATTATTAAGAAAGTAAAGTTTTTTGTTTACTACAGTTTATTGTGTAAGATGTGGCACCTAAAGGTGGATCATTCGCCATAGGATTGGTCTACTTCTGTTAAGCATGATATAATGATTCCCACCATTGGTCGCCCTTAAAAAAAAAAAGATGGTTTTTGAATTTTTAAATTATTTTTCTCGTAGTTATTCCATTGCCTATTACGCGATATTGGCTTTTGGGGGCACTGTGTATTAAAAAATTGATTATGTATAGGCAGAAATATAGATGTGTGCTGAAAGAAAAATAGTTCTTATTACCTGAGCATTTAGGGTCACCGAGAGTAACCAGCCAATAGTGTGTAAAATCCCACTGTCCATCAGGAAGTCGTGAAAATATAGCAACAGTTCCATCAGCTAAGGCGACCACACAACGAGATGCGCACGGTACAATTGAGAGTATTGCATCCTTCAATTTTATCCTGGAAGCGTTAATAGAAATTGTAGTTATATTATTATTTGACAGAACGCATCCTACATGTTAAAATGTTAAACGACCTTCTTAGGCTTGACGTGGTGGATATGCCCACAAAACTGGTCGCTACGGTCGACAGTTCAACCACATTATAATCGTTGTTTTGATTTACAACAATACATTTTGATACATTTTGAAGCAGTAAATTGCATACTTAGCAAATAGTTCTACTTGGCGCAAAAATTTTAAATTACACCAATAAAAAATAAAAACATGGATACATGAAAATAATTGAGCACACAACTGTGCTCGCTCATATATTCTTTGGATGTGGTATACATCCGCATCTGCAAACTGCCGCATCCATAAATATATATAATATATTAAACATAGATGCACAAATATAATATTAATAATTAATTTATAATACAATTTATAAATGCCAACGAAAGGTTCAAATATTAAAAAAAAACTTCTGCCTGTTGCTTGAGGTGTAAACGATGTGTTGTTACTCGTATAATTGAAATAAATTATGAAATATTAATATTAAATTATTTTTTTTAGATCTAAACTATTAGATATCAAGTGGACCCAATGGGCAAGTCCTTTATTTAAAAAACTTACTTAGAAAGACATTTTCCATAGTTCCCAATAGCTGAGTGTACATAGAGGTTGCCACTTCGAGTTCCGATCCACATTGTTGCCATAACGGTTGACATGTTTCTTGGTTCACCAATATTTTCTTTTTTAGACGCGTTAGCAGTGGACTGCTCCTGTGCGAAGGCGTCTACACCAGCTTCAGGAGACGCGAGATTTATGTCCACGCCTAAAAATATATTTATTTATTGAAAACTTTTTTATACACAGTACCTCGGCACTGCAATATCTCCGACGTTGAGCTAGTTCCAGTCATGTGCCGCAGACAAAAGTCACTATGTCTACTCCTCTCATTGTACCTGGATAGTTTTAAAACGCGACGAGGTTACTTCACGGGTGCAACTATCCCAGGACTGGGTTAACCATCATCTGCTGCTTCGTTAACTAGTACAGTCAAGAACTTTAATTTGGAACCCATGGCCTGTCAAATATTGTTTCTAATGATTTACATAACAGTAACCGCAGGGGTGAGGGCCTTGAAGGATTTTGAGGGATTTTGAACCCGGAAAATACTGCCTAAAGATCGGTTTCCATTTTAAACATTACTTCCTAGGCGCAACTGTCAGAAAATACTAATCCGATTTTTGTAGCACCGATCTTGTAAAACTTTTCTAAAAAAGTGTCTCACTATAGACTTGACTGGTCTGTTCTTAAACAATTAGAGATAAAAAAACTTACCAGGAATAGGTGAACTGCTCAATGGGGGACTAAATTGTGGGTCAGGATCACTGTTCAAATCCGGCAATTCATCCAAAATATTCCTTATAGTATCTTGGGGCGTTTCGTCGGGTCGTGTAGGTGCACAGGGCATACTCAGCTTCGTTGGTGTTTGGGGTGGAGTAAGAATTATGGCTTCCATCTGGAAAGTTAAAGATTGTTATGTACTTTGATCAATGAGATTTAGCTCGACATATGATAAAACTCCGCCTGATGTAAAGCTAGAGTGAGGTCCATGAACGGAAACAACTGCTACTACAGCTAAATGTCTACAGGCAGCAGTCGCCTCCGCTATGCCGGTTTGATATATGAAAGGGTATGTACGTGTCGTTACAATTTGTACAGGTGTTACATTCGAACGATGTGACCGAACTCGGCTTGATCTTAAGCTACGATATGTCCGATACAGCATCGTTCAAGTTGACAAGGCAGACTCCTCTCGTTATGATTTTTTTTAAATTACCAGTTTATATAAACCTACCAATTTAACACTTCCAACGACAACCTCGCTTTGTTTCTCACCATCATCAGTGCTTGTAGACTCAGATGGATTTTCAGTATTAGCGCTTGCTGTTTCGCCCGCATCTGGCTTCGGCGGTGACTGCTAAAATGAAAGTTAATATTAAGAAGTTTGTACAGAGTAAATTATCTCGTCCAATTGCTATAGGCAGAAGACTTGATAAGATAATGTTGAAAGTAGCCAGGTATTACGAGATGAGTGTACAATGTCAACCTGAAATGTGTACATTCGTCTCCTTAATTTGGCATAGTGGAGTCGACTGGTGCCCGTAGAAATTTTTCTGTTGCTTTACATCAAGCTGTCCGAGTAATAAGCGACTCAGAAGTCACAAGGAGCCTGGAGCCCCTGTAACTTCTCAGGGATATAGCGTCCTTGTGTCTTCTCTATCGCTTATACCATGGTGAATGTTCCGAAGAGTTCTTTAACCTTATTCCAACATGCTCCCCCCACTCCCGTAACACTCGCACTGGGCGGGGGAAGCATCCGCATTGTGTCGACAGCATTGAAAGCCAGACGTAACGATTCGGCACATCCGTTTTATGTCGCACAATCGATAATATTTTTTTTATTGTAGCTCGGCATGTGACAACACTCCGCCTGGTGCAAAGCTAGAGTGTGGTCCATGAATGGAAACAACTGCTACTACAGAGAAATCTCTACAGGCAGCAGTCGCCTCCACTATACCGGCATGCACCATCCAGATTGACAGTGCACACTCCTCTCGTTCTATGAAATGAAATTCTTTGCCCTCCCACTCCTTTAACCTTGGATCCTTCAAGCGGTGCGTGAAAAACAATCAAATAAAACATGAAGTACTTACAGTAACTACAGGTTCCTCCGGAATGTAATCGGATGCTTTATCATCAAATTCCTTGTAATCATCAGCAATTGCGCCGGGTACTGATGCTATGCACATTATATGCTTCTCGTGAAGACAAAACGAATCAATCACTACATTTGGTTTATTGGCATCAATGACCTGCAAAAAACAATTAAATTTCAAAATCCATTTTTATTTAATGCCCATATTATACAAAGTACACTGTTCAAGACCAATTTCTACAGACAACAGTCGCCTCCGCCATGCCGGCCGGAGTAGACGAAAGTGTTATATCTGGCTACTTTCAAACTGTTCCCGAATCGCGACAAGGTCACTTCACGGGTGTTACATTCGAAAGTGGACGGCAGACTGGGGTAATAACCATCATCAGTCTACCTACCACTCTTTTGTATTACATTACAAATATATTTACCATAACAATTCCATGCAATTGTGTACTGCAACATATCCAGACAAGCGAAGTCATGTTGCTCTCGTCTTCACCTGCTTCCGGTATTTCCGCGTTACTCATTTCACAAGCCAACGATAATAGATTGTCATTCGGTGGTGTTTTGTCATGATAAGCATAGAAGACACTCTCACCGACCATACATCCGCCATCAGGAGTGTGACCACCATTAACATTGACACCAGCAGCACAGAGCAGCATCATTGTTGGGTCATTCTCAGCTATTGGTCTGGGAATAAGATTTTTTTTTAGAAATATTTTTATTTGTGTTTTATGTAGGACATTGTAATAAGGATGTTTTTTTTGGCTATGCTATTGCGCTCATGCCAGACCCATTGGTCACACTATTCTCTCTACTACACACTACATATACAATATTCTCCCTACCTCTCTCAAAATATATATTTACAAAATTAAAAAAATATATGTATATTTCTTTGTATTTTTTTTGTACTGCTTACATATCAATAACGAAGCTTTAGCGAATTATAAATATCCATAAAAATGAGTACAAAATTTGATTTCCATTCCGAATATAACACATTCAAAATTAAAATTACTTGCAAAACACTGGAACGGGGACTGGTACGACGCCGCCGGAGAGCGTTGGACCCTTGGGATTCTGTGCAGATTTTCCAGGTAAACTCCAGCCGTAAGCTTGTGAACGTCCATCATCTTTGTGAACGTGGGCTCTGACCTAAAACAAATTGTAGATAGCTTTACTATGGAGAAATGAGTATAATCATTTCTATTATGCAGACAGTCCAAGTGAAAATATATATAGATACATATACCTATAGATACATTATAGCACTATAATTTTGTTCATAAATATATCAATCTCTGAGATTTTTGTTTTTAATTGTCTCGGCATGTGACAACACTCTGCCTGATGTAAAAGCTAGAGTACTGTCCATGAATGGAAACAACTGCTACTACAGAGAAACCTGTGCAGGCAGCAGTCGCCTCGACTATGCCGGCTTTAGGAGGCGAGCATGTACCAACTAGATTGAAGATTTTAATGAAACGATCCTATTGGTGGACAGATATCGCGTTACGCTGTTGATGATAAAACATTACCACAATGATGTAGAGATTATGACGTATATTTTTTTTACAATTTGGGGTATAGTGAATTTTTTTCTTTTCAATGCTTTTCAATTTAGTTAGGTATCTCATACAAAGAAAACTGGCTAAATGTTAAATAATTTACAACTTTATAATATGTAGTTTATATACCTGTCGAAATTGTTCAGCTCGATCTTGACGCCTCTGTGCTAGATGATCAGCACTAATTTGTGTTTCTAAGAAGTCGGCTTGAGTACGCGAATGACGCATTGCAGATTGGGGCGCAACGACCGCCCTAAGATGTGGCGTAGATAGCGGACGAGTCGGCCTATCCGACGCGCTGAAATTGGAAATAAATACATTTTTACAAATGGGTTAATTGAATGAACGCAATATTTCTGTCGCATCATTGTGTAACGAGAGGAGTATGCACTGTCAACTTGGATGGTGGACATACGTCTCTCTAATATACCGGATAGTGGGAGACTACTGGTGCCTGCAGACATTTAACTGTGACGGCAGTTGTTCCTTTTCACATCGCACAGCTTTAATAGAAAAAACATCGACTAACGTCTTTGAGATAAATTATTAGTGAAAATGTGCATGTGTGACTACGTGAAAAAAGCATATCAAAGCCCAAGCAAAAGCCAAACAAAACGCTTCTAAGGAACTTACCTTTAGTGCTATCTTACCGTTTAAGCCTTAACGTTTTAACTTAGCTTCTAAACATCAATTCTTGCATCCTCTTGTAGCCTACTACTAATAAAAATTGTACATTACTTTAGGGACGGCAATTCAAACGTTCGTTAATTCTATTTTTTTTATTGTAGCTCGGCATATGACCGCCTGATGTAAAGCTAGAGTGCGGTCCATGAACGGAAACAACTGCTACTAACAGATACATTTCTATAGACAGCAGTCGCTTCCGCTATGCCAGCTAAGTCAATAAACCAAATGACTTTCTTACAAAATTTTAAGGAACGCATTCTTTCACGATCTTACTTATTTACTTATCAATTACTTAAGTAAGAATTGATTTACCGGCCCTAAGTGTTTAAAAATCCTAAGTCAAGTCTAATTAAACTTAGCCTTGAGTCTTAAAGCTAACTCCAACTTCTCCGCAAAAGCTGCAAAAATGACATGTATTATATTTGACATGAGTTACAACAGATCAAATTTTAATGAAAGCTCCTTCCCCCTTCGCCCCGTTAGCCATAGAAATAAAGAGTCATATCTACATCTGCAACGGACAGCCCGTATCGTCGTCCCACTTGGAATTTTACTATTTCTTACGTGATACGTGAGTGCTATCGAGGCATTTTTCTTTTAAATCGTAACACCCGTGAGGTGACACAGTCTTAACAGTCAAAAGCCAATCACTAGATCGAATCGAAAACAAAATATATGGGACTAGCGACGAAACCCGGCGTTACTCGGGTTAAAATACATCGCATGTTTAATGGTATAAAAAATATTTAAGGATCCGTTTTTAACGTAGATATTGTCGATTTCTATCTTAGATATTGAGAGACTTATTTGACCATTAAACATACGGTGTTTATAGAGTTAATCAAATTAATTAACTAATTAACGAATTGAAATAATTATTATACTCGTATGTTAAAATAAGAAATACTCTAGTAAATGTGTAAACAGAAATTTGTAGAACTTTCTAGAACATTCCATATCGATTCTAACAGTTGCGCTCATTTTGGAACTTTCTAGATCATTCCAGAAATTTGTAGAACTTTCTAGAACATTCCATGTCGAGTTTAACGGTTGCGCTCATTTTGGGACTTTCTAGATCATTCCAGAAATTTGAGAACTTTCTAGAACATTCCATGTCGATTTTAACAGTTGCATTCATTCTGGAACTTTCTAGATCATTACAGAAATTTTTAGAACTTTCTATGAAATGAAATGAAATGAAATGAAATGAAATGAAATGGAATGAAAATGGAATGAATTCCATGTCGAGTTTAACGGTCGCTCTCATTCTGGAACTTTCTAGATCATTCCAGAAATTTGTAGAATTTTCTAGAACATTCCATATCGATTTTAACGGTTGCGCTCATTTTGGAATTTTCTAGGTCATTCCAGAAATTTGTGAACTTTCTAGAATATTCCATGTCGATTTTAACAGTTGCGCTCATTTTGGAACTTTCTAGATCATTCCAGAAATTTGTAGAACTTTCTACATTAGTCTATATTCAACTTTCTAGATCATTCTTGAAATTTTTAGGTACTTCTAGAACCTTCTAGATCAATTGTAACAGTTGCACGAGTGGTTTTGAGTTTTCTAGATAATTTCAAATAATTTTATAACTATTCAGATGTTGTCATGAGTTAGAAAAGGACAGATATACATTTTTTTTTTCGCCGCCCTACTAACATTTAACATTTTATATATGTATTTAGATTTAGATTCTACGTTTCACTGTAAGGTGATAACGAAACGTCAAATCCTATATATTTTGTTGTCGATTCGATCAACTGACAATTGGGTTTGGAAGTAGCTAACTGTAACAAGGGGAGTGTGCTCTGTCAATCTGGACGGCGCACATTCGTCTTCCCAGCCGGAATAGTGAATACGACTGCTGCCTGTAGAAATTTCTCTGTGGTAGCAGTTATTTCCGTACATGGCGGAGTGTTGTCATGTGGCAAAAAATGATTTTTGAGTTATGTGAAGTAGAATAAAGATATTAATGTCGAGTCTTTTGTACACACATATTTTAGGTGTAATATCACATCGGACTAAATTTAGATCCTTTATAGGACTAAAACCCTATTAAAATACGTTGTTAGATCTTTATACATATTTTTAAGATAATCGACATCAAAATACATAACAATTAGTTTAACGGCGACAAAAAATTTAGTTTAGTCTTGTGTACAACTGAATCGACACCAATATCAAGCTCAAATCCTTTGTCAGTACAGATTAATCTTAATTTTTATCAAAATATAAGATGTGACTGATTTTAGAGAGCCATGAACGCGTGATGAAGTCGCTTCAATTTAAATTTAAAAAAAGCAGTTGAATGAGATGAGTAACTCGCTTAAATTAATAAGATTTTTCGCAAAATTTAATAATACTATGGAAACATATGAATCGCTTCTGAGACGGTGCCCATCTTATATTTTCGTAGTGCAGAACTGTCCTGTTAGCTGTGGTACGTCTGATTCGCCTCCTGTCTTTCGTGTCTATCGCAAAGTTCGCTTCAAACGCCTTAAAGACTATGCTGTGATTTTACCTAATTAGTGGTGAGAACCAAGTGGGAAATTCTAAACTACTAAAAGGAGATAACAATTTTTAATTACGTTAGCATTTGGTATAGAACTATCCAGAGCTCGAGCGCCCATAGGTTTCCTTCTGGTTCAGTGTTGCAAAAGTAAATAGAAGTGCAATGATCAATACGTTTAGACTCAAGACGGGACACATTCCCATTTAATAGTTTTGCCTACATGGTAAAGGTTGACTCGCTAAATTACCCTCGCTGCGGTTGAGGATATTATGTGTGTGCCTTGTGTGTTATCTTGGTTGAACCTTTTTCTGTTCCAGCCAAGTGTATATTAGTGTCAAGATTTAGGTGTATTAGTAGTGTATTAGTAGGTAATTTATGTGTAGATAACAATTAGGCTAGCATATTCTGCGGTAAGAATAACGGCCGGGAAAAAAGGGGCAAAAGAAAAAACGGAATTAACAAAATTATATTTTTAAGAAAAAACACCAAATAAAAACACCATATAAAAACACCATATGGAAAATACAAATAATGATCGATATATCAATTATAATATTCGAATGCTTAAATTCTTAATTTTTTCTTTACTTTTGTACATAATTTTTAATTATTAAATATCAAAATCAATTTTATTAAATTTAATAATTCTAATTCGTACCACATGCACTAAATTATTAAATAAATAAATAATAAAATCTATTAAATTGCCCATCTTAATCATTAATTAGAAATAATAAAAAAATCAAATTTCAAAAGCGTTATAGGTTGAAGGCCTTTAAAAGATTTTACATAGAAAGCGTGGCGGAAAATAAAGCAAATAGAAAGAAATCTAGAAATTACTGAAATATTTTGGCTTATTTTACATAGAAAGCGTGGCGGAAAATAAAGCAAATAGAAAATCTAGAAATTACTGAAATGTTTTGATTTAGTTTATATTGAAGCGTGGCGGAAAATAAAGCAAATAGAAATAACTACAGAAACTAATGAAATGACATAGATTAAATAAATAAACAGATAAAGAACATGAGAACAAGCATGAATAAAAGTTTAGCACACTTCAACATAACTATTAATCACCTATAAAAATTCTTTATAACACATTCCCACGTACGTTAAGGAAAAAAATCTCCATTAACGTTATAAATATTGATTTAATTTTTTTATATTTTTTAGATTTTAATTCTTTTAAATTAGATATACAATTATTTTTAAATTAAACAAGGATAAAATTTTGTAAATAGGTTGAATATTAGAACGTGGGATAGTGTCTACAGGTAATTAAAGTATTTACGTAAGCAGCAAAAAACATAAGAACGAGTATGATATACAGAGTTATGAATAAAATTATCAATCCAGGTAGTAAAAACAAACGGAACACATACTTAAATAATTTGCTGAAGAAGGACCAGATAGTTTTCTTCTTATCCGTCGACATAGTGTCACGGCGCGCCCTTACCATTTCGCTATAGCGAACGGCGTCTTGGAGTTCTATGAAACGTTCCTGTAAAATTTATATTTACAAAATTAAAACTACTTTTAAAGAATTTTCTCAAAAAGGCGCATCTCATGTGGTCTTCCACTGCTTTAACCGTGGATACTTGGAAGCGGAGAGTGAAAATGCACCTTTTTTTATTGTTGAAAACTTCATGTGAAGCTAGAGTGCGGTCCATGAACGGAAACAACTGATACTACATATACTATGCCGGCTTGAGGCACACTCTTCTAGTCATAGCTGGCAACGCGACAAGGACACTTCACGGGTGTTACATTCGAAAGTGGTGGTAAGGTCAGTAGATTGACACCCTGCTGCCCTGATTGACACTGACACCCTCAGTAGATTAACCACCTTTTGTTATATATACTACTAATACTAAAACGTTATTACAAGCATTTTTTTATTATTAGCTTTTAATCATAATAACTAAGGCAAGCACATTCGGCCGTCTATCAGCTGTGAGTTGAATGACCTCGCGCGCACTACGAGGTGTACGTCACTCCAGCCGTGTATCAACCTTACATTTACATTACTTGTTTTAAAACATCGATGCAGTTCTGTTTTGAACAAATTATGGTGTCATAGTGTAAATAAATTTTTTTTTTTACACCCTTACACTGGTATAGCATAGTGGGAGATACTTTTAATGAACATATTTGCGAGAAATCATGAACCAAAGATTGTAGGTTAAACTGTAAGTACCTTATACTGATTACGTTCCATAAGAACTCTTGCCATCTCAACTCGGGTGAATCTTTTACGTTGAGCCAACGGAACTTCTGCCTCGTCTTCATTGGCACCATTACCGGCGCTGTTGCTCAGAGACTCCTGCTACAAATTAATTTCTAAGTATGTACGTTGATATCAAAGTAAGACGTTAACTAGAAAATTATTGAATTTTGAGGCAAATACACATTTAAACACTGATCTCTACATCTTTCAATACCTGAAAGGATTGCAAAGAACGCGTAATGATTTTGTAAGTATAGAAAATAATTGACCTAAAGAATCTGATGAGGAAGGTATGCTTTTTAATTTATATATTTTTAACTGGGCTTTTATAGTCAAATCCTAAACCAAAAATTACTCAAAGGAGAACGAAAGCTGCATCATGAGATATTTAAAAAAATCCATCCGATAGTGTCGCTAGTGTCAAACAGAATTTTTTTTTATTGTAGCTCGGCATGTGACAACACTCCGCCTGATGTTAAGCTAGAGTGCGGTCCATGAATGGAAACAACTGCTACTACACAGAAACCTGTGCGGGTAGCAGTCGCCTCCACTATGCCGGCTTGAAGAGACAAGCATGTGCCATCTTAGATTGACAGTGCACTCTCCTCTCGTTATACCCGTTATACGCGACAAGGTCACTTCACGGGTGTTACATTCGAAAGTGGTGGCACTACTCCAGGACGGCAGACTGGACTAATAACCATCATCAGTCTGCCTACCACTCTTTAATGAGCAACCAAAGTACATCGATACCGGTCAGAATTAGCGAGGTTCGAACACGGGTCTCATCGATCGTGAGTTCACGCGTCTTACCGCTAGAACACGGCCGCTCTTGATTTTGAAGTTCTCAGTAAGTTTTCATGATAGTTACTTTATTTAATCCTAAGTACCTTTATGTTTCGAAGTTCCTCCTCGAGACCAGACACGCGTTCACGCAGTTTATCGCGCTCAGCACTGACACTCGATATTTTCTCGCGTAATATCTCCTGCTCAGCTGTCAATTCGTCCACTTTCACGATGAGATCATCTTTTACTACATTGAGGGCATTTCTGTTGACAAGAAAAAAACTTACTAAGCCTGATAGATAACTGAAAATTAGTTATACAGCCACGGAACTGTTACGTTTGACCATTTTATCTAAAGAATTAATATACTACTACAAATTTGTATGCATATTAGGCCCGCCCAAGACAAAAGCGAAGTGAAGTTGTCACTTGATCGAATGTATAGGATTTGAAGATTTGCTGTCATCCAAGTGATAATCCCATACATCTTGTTTTCGATCCGATGAAATGACTTTAGGCTTAGGTTTTAACTTTAGCCCTATGTGTTAAAATACAGTCAATGCCCATTTAGTGCCCACTTGATACCTAATAGTTGGTTAACAAAACAATATTCTAAAATAATATCTTATTTTTTCATTAATAATTATATTTAAATCAACACATCGTTTACGAATCAATAGACAATGTTTAATTACATAAAAAACAGATATCACCAATTATTAAAGCATTTAATATAATAATAACCTCATATTGCCTCAGAAAAAGTTTAATTACTCAATAACCTGGGTGAAAAAATTAAAACTGATTGGTAATAAAGAATGTAGATTTGTAGAAATGCACTAAAAACATAGAAATAAATTGTGGGCTTATTTCTCTTGGGCATTCTCCTTTTAATGTTATTAATAGATTAAAAAGAAAAGTTACTTACTTAGTAGCTAACAATTCGTTGTTTTCTTGTATAATGTTTTCGACCTCCTTCCCCATCCCTGAAAAGAGCAATAAATTAAGTTACAATGAAAATCTCCAGCTTTTTATGTTTATGTAACTTCATAAATAACTTTTAGAATCATTATTAAAAGCATAAATGATACATGCTAAAAATAAAACATAGATTAGAACTCACCGAAGAAGTTGTCATTAACTGCCGATGACATGAAAAAAAAATTAGTAAATGTTAAAATGAAACAGTTTAGCATTATATGAGTATACTATGAATACTATACATATAGCCCACGTTTTAAAAATAAACTTTTGACACACAACTAGCTGCAGCACAGCCTGATGGTAAGCTAGAATACAGTCCAACTACTTCTGCAAAGGTCATAGTCGCCATCGTTATACCGGGTCGAGGGGAAACGGAGTTCAGTCCTCGTTATATCCGGTCCATTTACAGACGTTACGACTGCGAGTGGTGGAACTACTCCAGGACGACATATTGGGCTAACAACCCAGAACATTTGAATCTTCAAAATTATGTATAAAACTATAATCAACAAAATCGATATGACTATAAAAACAAAACCGAAAACCGTAGCTTGTAATATGCTTCGAGAGTGCATATTATACGTTGACTTGTGATAACGCGTGTAAGTTACAGTTCTACTAACTGAAAGGTGACACCGTCGTTTTAGTGTGCTAATTGATTTCATTATGCATAAAACCCAAAAGTATTTTCACCACTTCACAGATAACGCTGTACATACTAGCTCCAATTAGATGTGTCAAAAGTGACTTTTTAAAACATATCTAAATAGACAATATTAATATATTTTAGTTAAAGCATAATAAAAGTCACTATTTACAATGAGGCTCCTCATAAAGCTTCAACAAAATTATAACTGAGCAGTATAATTTCTAAACAAGACTCTCTTTTGACATTTGACATGACAACACTCCGCCTGATGTAAAGTTAGAGTGCGGTCCATGAACGGAGCCGGCTTGACGTGACGAATATGCACCATCTAGATTGACAGTGCACACTCCTCTCGTTATACCTGGCTACTTTCAAACTATTTCCGAAACGCGACCAGGTCACTTCACGGATGTTACATTCGACTCTATGTCAATCACTCTTATATTTACAATTATTGGCATAAATATATTTGTCTATGTCAATAAAAATATTACATTTCTTTTAAAGGGGCCATCCATAAATTACGCTACATGAATTTCATGATATTTTTGACCTCCGACCCGTCCTTGTCACACAACTGGTCACTTTTGTGAGACTCCCGTCCTAGTGTGACGTCACATATTTAATACAGTTGGAAATATTTTTAATTTTTTCGTTAATAGTTCAGAAGAGAATGCCCATAAACTTAAGCAAAATGGGCCCACAATGTTTTTCTCGACTTTGTCATTCGTTTTGATATAAATATAATAAATAATGAAAAATTAGGATATTATTTTAGAACATTGTTTTGCTAACAAACAATCAGATATCAAGTGGACATAACGGGCATTGTCCCTACGTGTGTTAAGACTTAGATTTTGGAATGTGACGTCACGAAATGTAGGACCCCCCCACTCCTTGTCAGACAATGGCACGCTTCGTCGAGCTCTCTCTCCAGCCTACTTGCAACGTAATTTATGAATGACCCACAATGTAAATATAATTTCTTTTAACTTTTAAAGAAATTTCAAGCGACCGTAGGTAGTCTTGCGATCTTGGACCTCATGATCGATGAGACCTATGTTCTATCTCGTTATATTCTGACCGGTACCAATGAACTATGTTACGTGTACCTAGGTCACTCAGTGCCTGTGACACAAGCACTCTAGCATTTAAAGTACATGTAACATGAGAATACGGATCTCATCGATCGTGAGTTCACTACCTCTACTGTTATGATACAAAATGAGTGTTTTTTACTTACCTGATGACGCATATTCGCTCGGATGTACCCAAGACCCTAAAATATTAAATTACACACATGACTAAAATGATATGAATAAATATGCACAAAAAAATTATTAATACAATATCGTGTTAAATTCAACTTTGTGATGTTATTATGTTTTGGGCGAAGAATTAGCTCAGTTGAAACAAGTTAAAAAATTTACTAATACATTAATTTACAACCATGATGGCTGCAACACCTTTAAAACGTTAGATCTTAAACTTTTAATTCAGTCATGCATTTTGGCCAAAATCATTTAAATAAACAAGTTATCTACCATTTATTAATTAATACTAAATTCTGTATTTACCGGTGTAATCTACATCCTCGGTTTCAGCGATATTACAGTCTGCATCATTAAAGGATAACACCTGATACAGAGTGTTACCACTACGGTTCTCGCTTTTAGTTTGAGACTTTCCCTTTGTTGCTTTAATGGCGACCGTGGCTGTAGCCTGAAAAGTCAAAGTGCACAGTTCGGTTAGGTACTGGTACCAATATACTTGTGCCAATTAATCATACGATTGGCACACAAATTAGAGAGAAAAAAAAATTTACAACAAACTATCAAAATAAAATGTCACACTGACATAAGTTAAAAAATGTACTTAAAATATCTACTAATGTTAATTGTGATAGCATTTCTACCTAAAACATGTTCACTAAGTTGCTACCAATGTTCAAATTTAAGCCCAGGCTGTACTTCAGACAATTTAGACGAGAAGTATTTAAAACCGTGTTCTACACACAAAGGCCTCAGAACGTCAGTTTATTGTCGTGCAATACACCAAATATTTTACATTGAACCCACGCAGAAGATCATTATTAGAGAATGCGGTTACTATCATAGTGAATTGAGATGTACATTGTCTCAATTTAATTCTATCCTTTTTACAAACGTATGTGAATGTAACACAGACAGATGTAATCTTACTACCTCTATAAAGGGGCATATTACACTAATAGTTGCTTGTATTTTACATGTTCATAAATTCTTATAATAATAATTTGTTGTTTTTATTTCCACCTAGTTAAATTAAGAATATTTTTGGGTATCGTCACATGCATGACTATTTTCTTAAACTTATGTATTATATAATGATTACAAAACAAAAGAAAGAATACTAACCTGATTATTTTGTTGAGGTATGACATCAGAAGGATATGCGTGCTCGGTGGCATGTACAGTTGATGCATCTACTATGGGCGAGCAAAGAGGAGAAGAATGGCTTTTTGGTCTGCTTGTATTTTGTTCCGTGTCATGTTCATTCAATATATCTCCTATGGGTGAGCAAGACGGAGAAGAGGGACCTTCGGGACTTTTCGGACGTGCTTGATTTTTTGGACTTGCTGGACTCGCTGGACTCTTCGGGCTTGGACTTTTCGGACTTCCTTGTGCACTATCCGTTTGATCCAATACTAATCCATCCAATGAAGAAAATCCAAAAGAAACATGACCTGTAGAATAATAACACTGAATAATTATACGGAAAAAGTTTGAAGACAATTTAAATATAGAACGTCTCGAGATGAATTCTTTTTTAGACTAAACAAATATTACCTATTAGTCTCCTATGCTAAGCTCATGCATAGTGGAGATGGGCTAGATCCCTACCTCGTGTTGTGTGTTTGTTGATTTATTTTCTATTCAATTAGGTTTTACCATTTAAAAATGTTAAAATTATTAAGAAATAAATTTAAAAGAAGTAGGTAGACTAATGGTGGTTATTATCCCAGTCTGCTGTTCTGAGGTAGTACCACCACTTTCGAACGTACACTTGTAAATTAACCTAGACACATTTCGGGATCTATCTTGGAAGTAGCCAGCTATAACGAGAGGAGTGAGCACTGTCAATTTGGATAGTGCACATTCAATCCCTCGAGCTAGCATAGCGGAGGCTACAGCTGCCTACAAATTCTTTTTGTGGTAGCAGTTGTTTACATTTATGCATCGCACTCTAGCTTAACATCAGGTGCGTTGTCATATGCCGAGCTACAATAAAAAAAATCACTTGTATTGTACGAGGTATCCTAGCCAATATACAATAAACAATTTATTTAAAAAAAAAGAAAATGACACTGTACAAAACTTCATAGACACAGTCTGTAATAGGAGAAGTGAAGTAAAAACACTGAAACATCATTCTATATAAGCTTAAAGAACAAATCACCGAGTTTTTGTCTCTGGGCCAACAAATGAAAGTAAAATAAATATAATTACCACTTGATCTGCCCATTGTGTTCAGATTGAGACGCACTCGAACATCAGATCTTTCAGCTGATGAATTTAGAAGCAACTTAGTTCGTTCCATATACTCCATATGCGTTTTAAACAGCTCAGTGTAGCGTTCATGGAGTTTGGAAAATTCCTGAAAGTATAAATTAAAAGAAAATTTAATAATAATTACATTACAACAACACAATTACTGCAACATGATAATGATTGTTACCTTGGTCATCTAACTACCAATACAATACAATTGTCACGCCTTTTTTCCACGGGGTTAGGCAGAGACAACCGAACGCCAGTAACCACGATCCTGACACAACACTCTCGCTTGCCTTACATCCATCGAACAAATTATTGAAACATTCCTTTCTCAATCCTCGTCACTACATCATCTTTCAAAGCACATCTATCGCGCTCCTCATTCTATCCGCTATCGTGACTGCACATACACTCCTTAATGACCGCATTTCTACAGCATTAATCCTACTCTCTTGCTTCTTCTGCCATACCCGACATTCACTTCCATACATTAATGTAGGAACAAGTACCGCGTTATGAACAGCCATCCGTGACTTTTTGGACATTATTTGGCTGTTCATTACTACCAAACAAGTAATTAAACCTGCTTCGGATGCCCAACAAAAAGCCAGAACTTAGTATCGAGACCAAATGCATCAGTCCCAATATGGACTTATGGAATATGGAAGGTGTCGTAGAAAGAGGTTAAAAATAATAATAATAAAGTCTTTATTTAATTCCGTTAATCTGGATGGTGCACATTGGTCTCCTTAGGCCAGCAAAAGTGGAGGGGACTGTTGCGAGTTGAAATTTCTCTGTAGTAGCAGTTATTTCCGTTCATGGACCGTACTCTAGCTTTACATCTGCAGAGTGTTGTCATATCCACATGTACAATTTAAAAGATATGTTTGTGATCATATTGCTCCTTATTCGCAATTGAGCAGCTAAGACCCTTCAGGTGGTTCAGACCCTTCACTCACAAATAATGAATGAAATATAGTACGTGTAGATGAACTTTATATTTAATTTTTTAATGTTTTAATTAGTCCAATCATAAGCAGATGTGGGAATGTCATTGTTATAAAAGAAATTATACAACAAAGTAATGTTGATGTTAAAGTTATTTTAATTTAGAAATGTATACAAAAATGTCTATATTTACCCTTCTGTGTTCACTCTCTCGCTCCTCAAGTCTGTTTACATGATCAAGTGAATTTTTGTGTTTCAATTCCAACATTCGGACTATAGTCCCCACGGAACTTAGCTTTTCCTGTAATTCCTTACGTTCCCCTTCATTTTGATCCTCTAATTCTAATATCTAAAAATTAATTACTTCAGTTTAATCACTATAAAGTGTATGTATACAAATAATGAAAGAGGTTTAAAAGTACAGTAGAATCCGGATATAACGACCTTCAATGGACCGGCGATACTATATTGTACTAACCGGATGACGCACAAAACGGCAGGATTATTTATTAAGTACATATGTACATGTATGTACTTAACTTACGTATACATACATGTTATAAATACGAAAGTTGGATTTTCCTATTTAGGTAAATAAAACATTTTATAGGAATCACATATGCTTTATTATAACAGTTCTTAAACATTCCAAATTACAAACATAGGTGCATAATGTAGGTACTGTAATAAAAAGAGATAAAGTACATACTGTTATTTGAGTTTGTTTTCGACAAACTTTTGTTCGGTAGTAAGAACTTCATAAAAAACACTAATTGTGATTTACGCATGCCAATAAGCGTGGTGAAGATGGGACGCGCCACCCGTTATTGGTGCATAGGTTGTGTAAACAAATTTTGCGCGTCGTTTTAACCAGACATATTATCATAAATATTAGTCGCTATAAGCAGTTGGCCGCTTAAACCGGGGTCGCACTAAACGGTTATATTTTCTCAGTTTCTAACTATGAATCCTAACTTGAGTAAACATTATCGTCGTTAAAATCGGTTAGTCGTTATAAGCGAAGTCGCTATATATGGATTCTACTGTATAGTTGTTTTGTTGTTCTATTATTGTGTTAAATCAGACACAGTTGAAGCTTCAATTTGGTACCACTTTCATCTTAAGGTACACTCAATTTTATTATGTATGCAAACCTAACCTATTCATAACCGGTAGAAGGATTTCTGAGTGGCATACGCCGGCCGCTGCCGCTGCGTGGTACCATGTCTGAACTCTAACCGGGACCGATTTAACCTAATAATTACCCACTTGAAATATCTTAAAGTTTTAAGTTCTCTACTCTTAAGTTAGCAGAGTTAACGCCTTAACCACAGCTATGCAAGTATATATATATATATACGTATGTTAAAAAATATACAGGGTGTATCAGGTAACGTGTAAAAAAATTAAGGTAAATATTAAGTGAGGGATGAACACCCCTCAAAAAATAAATTTACTAAATAAAAGTTCTCGGGTATGGTATTATCACAAAAACAAAAGGTCTATAAATGGACCGGCCGACGTGGACCGCCGTTGCAGGTGGGGCGGCACACGTCTTGTCGGCGCGAGATCAAAGGCGAGTCGGCAAAGGTTGTCGGCGTTGATCAAAGGCAAGGTCATTTGTTTGATGCACCACCCCACGACACAGCGATTACGCGTTCGTGTAGTAAATTATGTATGTTTCTACAAGGAAAAGGTGGACATGTGGATAACAAAAAAGTATTTATTTTTTAAATTAATTTCTGCTCAGAATCACTTACTGAGTTATCTCTTGAAATTTTTTACATGTTGCCCGATACACCCTGTATATTACAAAAAATATATGCTAACCTTTTGCTCTGCGAGTTTTCTCCCGGCTTTTTCCCTCTCAAATTGGGTAAGTAGCTGCTCGTTGTCTTCGCGTAGTAGTTCTAATTCGACGTCATGCTCCTGATTCGTCTGATAGCTTGAATTCAAGCACTCCAACACGTTGACAAGCAGTGGCATTAAATTTTTCACGACGTCTTTATCATAATGTTGAATCATTCTCTCGAATTCATTATAAATATCACCAGCCAAATGCTGGACTTTCTCGGACATCACACTATGGGAATCCTCGTGTGTCCCGTACACAGCCTCGGATGAATACGAACCGGCACTTTCATTTGAATTCATATTGATTTATGCTTAAAATTGATTTAGTTATCACAAATCTTTTAATATAAGTCTGAATTACGCGCACAATCACAATGAATTGGTAATAAGTCAATGACGCGTCTTGGGAAGCACCCACGGTTCACTAATTAATAAAGCATCTCGTTGAAAAAACTGACTAGACTGTTGATAAATAAAATAATAGCACCACTGAGCATTCCGAAGTACGACATCACGGACACTGGTTTAATTTTTTTGCAAGAAGATGATTACTCACCACACGCAGAGCAGAAGATAACCTTTCTCAAACCCTTCAATCTTCAACTCGTCATTAGTGAGGGGACTCATTTGAAAAAGTCATTCAATTATTCAATGTATTCAATTAAACCATGGTTTCATTAAAAACAAAGGGTACAACCTTATGCAGCATTTTGTATTTTTACGATTTTTTAAAAACCACATGTATTCTTGTTTTAAATTATTTGTCTACACTCGTATTCCTTAATGAATAGTAATCTACTTTAAAAACTGAAACATAATTTTAAATATGCATTAAAATATGCTGCTTATTGCTAAATCGAGTCTTTGTCTTTGGTTTGTGTACCGAGTTCCGAATTGTTTATGGTAGTTAGAGTGCAAGAAAGTGAAGTTGCGGTCGTTTCTGCAGATTTTGTAAAGTATCTGACACGCGGCAGTATCGGAGACGCCAATATGAACCTCTTTAAATATGGAGAGCCGAATAAAAGCGTTTTTAAAGCTTATTTGTGTTATTTTTTGGGAGGGTTATTCGGTCTCCACCATTTTTATCTCGGTAATGATTTTCATGCTTTTGTGTGGTGGACCACGATAGGGGGCTTGGGGATCGGCTGGCTTGCCGAAATGTTTTCCATCCCCGGGCTAGTGAAGCAATACAACTATTACTCCAAATACGGGAGCTATCGCGCGGCAGGGGCGACCAGACCATCTAAGGTAAGTAGAAACGTTATTCATAACTCAACCCTTACGATCGATAATCGTTCGAATCAACCCCGATTTCTTGAATTTGATAGGATACATTAAACTATGAATTGCACTTTTCGGAGAAGTATGTACTACAGATCATATTAATATTGATCTATATTGTATCTGTTAAGCCCTTTGTCTACTGAAATGCCTGTAGTTCTGTCTATAGAATGAAAAACCTTTGAGCTAATAATAGTAACTGAACAAATAAGGGTCAGCTATTAATTCTCTCATTGACATATATTTATACTTCGAATATTCTGGGTGATTTTGTGGATAATTTTAAAATTACATACAAACATATACATATATATATGTATGCCTGCTGGAACGTGTGGGTTGATAGGACCCCTATTGAAATCTCTTTAAATTCAGACCGGTACTAATGTTGATTTTAGATTCCTCGCTAGCTCTTTTTCTTCAATAGAGCAGTTATGGCTGTTCGTGCATGAGGTGGACCGCTTCATCGCAACCGCCTGATCCTGGTTCGTCCATCCTGCTCACTCCAGGAGCACATGCATGATCGTTTCTTCAGCCCCCATGCTACCTCTGCACAGGCGCCTAGCTGTAACCTTAAAGTTGAATATATCCATGTTGGCAGAGCCAAGGCCAAGCAGATCTCGTGGCTGTTTGATCAGGTACAGGCACTACCTCCCTCATCTGTCTGTAGTGTTGACTTACCTGCCTGTTTTCTGATGTAACCAACCTCTCACAAATTGGAATGGCAGTGGAATGATGGTGTGCGATTGGTCGTGGTCATCGAAGAGCCCCTCTGAGCGAGCCAGTCTACTGCATCGTTCCCTAGAGATTTACTATATCCTTTAGTCCATTGCAGCACAACATAGTGCTTCAGGGCCAGGTGATGCAACAGTTGTCAAGCGCCAACAGCACAGCCATGCTGTCAAACAGTGTCCTGATCTTCTGATTCTCAACTCCTCTCTGCGGTATAGGTTTATGGTGCTAATGAGCTTATTATAGTTATTTTTATAAAAGTTGACGCCTATATCACACATATTTTGTTGATACAGTTAATAATAAGACTGCAGTCACTCAATTGCGGAAAATCAGCCAGCGAGGAATCTACAGTCTCCAAGCATAAATTTTATTAAACGTTTTGATATATTTTACCGAGCTATTGCTGTCTTCTTAGTGATATCAAATAACTTAATAATGGGCATACAATGTAGATGGTACTATTGCAATAGGCACATTTTATCAACTGTATTATAGTTATATTAAGAAAATTATCTATATTATTATGATATTTAGAGTTAGATTTATGTGTTTATCAGTTAAATTGAATAAAAAATAGTATATTGGGCAGTGGGAGTTAATTTAAGTTTTAACAGTTATATTAACTTATATTTTTTTTATTTAAAGATTTGCATGGTGATGGGCTAAAGATTAAAGTGCATTTAGGTTATTTTATGGTACCGCATTTATTTGAAATTATTTACAGATGTAAATAGGTAAGTTGTTAAATGGTTAATTAACATTGTAAGTTGTCGCTTTTAACAATCGTGTGTGATTTTGGCGTGATGTGTTCGTGGTTTTGTGAAGTTTGAAACATTTTTTTATTGTTGGATTACCATCACTAGTAACTTTAAACTAACAAACAATACCTTTATGGGTATCACTATAATTAGGCACTTACAGAGAGTTTTGTTGGCCATCTGGAGACATTAGGTTATCTGCCTTTAGTTAATTTCTTAAACTTCGAGTGTTAATGTGTAATAATTGTGGATTATTAACCATTAAGTGTTTGTGAATGTGCATGAGTGTGGGCAAACAATTCAAAAGAAGAGGATGTGTGACTTCATTTTTCTCCTTTGTTGGAAATTTTAGTAAAGATTCAACCACTTTACTAAAGCTATTCTTGATTTGACTGGGACTCGACCTAATTGCTTAGTGCGATGAATGAATGACTCGTGATGCACAATAATGTTAACTTGATGCAAATATTTTGACACTGCCAAATCGTTATAATGCCATATAGAACTAATTAAAATAAATAAACATTTGTAAAAAACTTTCCCATTAACTAATAACTCATTATTATTATCATAAATTAATTTGTTTTTATTACACCAAAAAAATTAATAATTAAAGCTAAAATTGTAGTGTATATCTAATATACTAGTAATAAGAGCACCCTGTTCGCACTGGGGTAAGCAGAAAGCCTGCTACTCTTCAACTACTCTCTCATTTTCACATATGCACATTGGTTGAGGGTGTTCCTCGCCTGACCCTTGTTGAGAAAGGTCTTCATAGGACATCCAAAGGTCTCATAATACACCGTCGCATAGTAATACACACATTATTTTAGTTTGATGCAAGCCAAAGTTCATTATTGATCGACAATTTCATAGGATTGTCAAGTGTACTGCTACCTTTGCGAGTTACCAAGTAATAGAGCAATTTTATTAGTACTCAACTTGGTTTTGATTGTGGTGGACAGGTAACCAAAATGAGACGATCGGGGAAACATAGGAATTCACTGAAACTTAATGCCGAACTTGAAGAAAAATGCGCAGATCTTGGATTTAGAGTATGGAATTCCTAATTTAAATTTTTTATATTTGGAGATTTTTTTTTATTTGGCTGCATAAATGTTTTCTAAATTCAAGCTGTTGGTATTTAATTTAGTAGTAGATTTATCTGGCTGTATACATTATCTTTATAGTTTATGTTATATATTGGCATGCGTTATAAATGCCAATGATGTATTAATGTGATGTATAGATGTGAAGGTTTCTCGGTTGTAGCAGTTGTTTCCGCACTCGAGTTTAACATCGGACGAAGTCGTATACAAAAACAAACAGCCAAGATCGACTTGAGACTTGGGTAGACATGACAGCGGCCGTGGTCTAGCGACAATACGACTGAACTCACGATCGATGAGACCCGTGTTCGAACCTAAATTCTGACCAGTACCTATGTAACTTTGTTATAATATGTACTTTGGTCGTTCAGTGCTTACCCGTTCTGGGGTAGTACCACCACTTTCAAATGTACCACTCGTGAATTGGCCTTATCGTATTTCGGGAGCAGTGTGCACTGACAATCTAGATGGTGCATACTTGTCTCCTCAGGCCGGCATAGCGGAGGTGACTGCTGCATGTGAAGGTTTATCTGTAGTAGCAGTTGTTTCTGTTCATGGGCCGCACTCTAGCTTTACATCAGGCGGTCATATGTTGAGCTACAATTAAAAAAAATACTTCCTCCGGACTTAATAATCAACATCAGCCTATCTACAACTCCTTGAACTTTAGATGTAAAAGTTAGTTTAGATTTTTTGAACGCTTTGAGTCTTTGTGTTTCTGTTGTATGTGATTAATATTTTAACTCTTGTTATGAACTTTTGTCTTCCAAAATTTCTCTCCAATCTTCCTCAACCCAAATTTTATTTTAAAAGCTACTCAATATCTTTAATAATCTACTTATGCTTGCTTAATATTAGTTAATGATAGCTTGTGATTTTTATTTTTTTATTTCCTTTATTTTTAGACATTCCTCCGAAGTCTTTGAATAATACCTACTTTTGTATGAGTTGTATGTATGTATCTTATAAATTTTTTGTATTTAGTAGTAGAGAATTAGAGATCATTGATTGAGCATGTATTAATATTACTTGCACATGAGCTTTTATTTTTTAAATAAAATAAATAATATTGGTTACATTATTATTTGACAGGATACGTGGGGATGAACTACTACTTTTCTTATTTAATTAAAAAATAAAGATTGTAACGTATCTTTGTAAATTCGTGGACTTTCGGGTGTATAAACCTTATCTATTATATATTTATCGATGTTCGCCGATCCGACCTGATCCTCCTGGTGGACACGCTGTTGCGTCGGTTCTTTCGGTTACGTTTACATTCAACTTTACATCTAGTTTTGTTTTCATAATTCTTTTAGAGTGATTACAATGTGATGGCTTTCAAAAAGTACTTTGAAAGTATTGTAGACTTTTCGCTATTTTGTATGTGTGTAACGTCACTAACAATCACTAGAATTACCTTTAAGCCATTTCAGGGTAGAGGAGATGTTTAGTTTTGATCAATGCTTTAGTGTCGCATGCCGATTTTAGTTTTTATTCAGTGAAGAGTGATTAATGAAAATGTATAATATAACTTTTTTTAGCCACCGTTCTCTACGAATCGTTTCTTTGGAATGATGGGTCTTGGTTACAACTGGGGATGTCTGTACCTTTGTGCGATTCCATTGGAGGGTATTTTGGATTATGACTTACGCTACGCTAACATCTTTGTGCCACTGGCAGTTGCTCTTGGTGAGTTAATTCAAATATTTTTATTTTAGCACGTCATATGACCGCACTCCGCCTGATGTTAAGCTAGAGTGCGTGAGAAGGGAAGGTTCTGTTGTCAGAGAAGGGTATCTGCAGACAGCGGTCGCATCCACTATGCCGGCTTGATGTAAAGCCTCTTCACACTGCGCTTGAAGGATCTCATGTTATAGGAAGAAGAAAAGAAGTAACTGAGAATGTTGTTCCATAATTTGATGGACTTTTTTATTTTAGGTGTTTGGGCCGTGGGAAACATTGATAAAAAAGAGCAAACTGGTCTTTTTTACCCGTTGCTAGCTGCATATGCTTGTTATCCGCTCCGTTACGTAATATACAATGATACTACTTGGGTGGCTGTCATTGCTATATGTGCTGCGGTGATGTCTGAATGTTTTGGCAAAACATGGAGACGCTCCACAAAACCTGCTCCAATTGCTAAGTAAGTACTAACAGTTGAGCTTTAACTTCTCTCAGTCAAATGAGACATAGTGAGACAGTATGAATAATATTATATTTTTTTGATACACATTCTTATTATAATATACGCGTTTAAATTAATAATATATTTACACTTTTGATGTTGACTATATTTAGTCGACAAAGAAAACAACAAAGAGTGATGAGGAAGGACTTGTTTATGCCCGTCGTACCTATTTGTTTACGCCGTTGACCTTGCTCGCCCCCGTATTGATTTATTAGGCGACAGAGGGGTTGCTCGCGCGATTGTGTGTCGATTTATGTAAAAAAAAAAGTTATTTAAAAAAAAAACCTGAAGATTCCCTAGTGTATTGTCTAATATCATGATGAAAATAAAAATACCTAGCTGTTAATAGTTTAGATGAAAAATGGTTTTATATTTCTATTAGGGGGTTACTCTGCATGAATATTAATTATATTTAAAACTTTTTTCTTTTTTTTTTTAATGAAGAGGACACGTTTTGTAAAGTATAGATTACCATATATCTTTTTCAAAATGATTTCGTTACGAGTTATGGAGAAAATAGGTTTTAATCCCCTTCAGTTCCAGCGCAGTTCACATATAGTTCACACACATTTAAGAGTGGTAGGCAGACTGATGATGGTTATTTGTCCAGTCTGTCGTCCTGGGGCAGTACCACCACTTTCGAATGTAACACCCATGAAGTGACCTTGTCGCGTTTCGGGGATAGTTTGAAAGTAGCCAGGTATAAGGGAGGAGTGTGCACTGTCAATCTAGATGGTACATGCTCGTCTCCTCAAGCCGGCATAGTGGAGGCGACTGCAGCCCGTAGATTTCTCTGTGGTAGCAGTTGTTTCCATTCATGGACCGCACTCTAGCTTTACATCAGGCGGAGTGTTGTCACATGTCGAGCTACAATAAAAAAAAAAAAAAAAAAATTATCCGAACCTTGACATCAAGTGGACATACATATTGTTGTTCCCGTAGTGAATTACAAATTTATTGTTGACTCATTGTTACAGACGTCTGGTGGTACTGGGAGCCTGCGGTGTAATCTACCTGTCATTGTGGGGCAGTTTCTTGTATTTCAATGGCACCGTCACCAATGCTGATGGTGTAGAAATTCCGTTCCATGAAAGCGTTCAACAGTTTTTCACCAGCCCATGGTAAAAGTGATTTCATGTTTAATAGTTTGAAAAGCTTTGCAATACAAAAGGTTAAGCCGGTACAGATTTATATTGTAAAATTTAAACTCATATTTTATTTAACTTAATTTGTGAGCGGTCGTGGTCTAGCGGGTAGAACGCGTGAACTCACAATCGATGAGTCCCGTGTTCGAATCTTGCTAAATTCTGACCAATGTAACTATGTTAAATTATGTACTTTGGTCATTCAGTGCCTATAGGCACTAATAAAGAGTGGTAGACAGACTGACGATGGTTATTATCCGGTCTGCCGCCTTGGGGTAATGGGGTAGTAAGTTACATTGTCGCGTTTCTGGAACAGTTTGGAAGCAGCCAGGTAATATCAAGAGGAGTGCACTGTCAACTGATGCAATTTCCTCTCTTCTAATCTGTAACGCGACAATAACACTTCACGGCAGACCGGGTTATACCAGCATTAGTCTACATAAAACTAATATTGTTTTCAGGTGGGATGAGTTGCAGCAGTCTCTTTATGATCTTTACTTATACGCACAACATCATGGATGGTATGAAGTTTGGAAGCAGTTACTCGAACTTAACGATTCACAAGATGTCGAAAATGCATACAAGGTATAATACTTGCAATTTTTTTTATTGTAGCTCGGCATATGACAACATTATGTCTGATGTAAACCTGCGGTCTATAAATGGAAACCGCTACCACAGAGAAATCTCTACGGGCTGCAGTCACCTCCGCTATAACGGCATAAGGAGACGAGTATGCACCATCTAGGTGGACAGTGACAGGCTACTTTCAAACTGCTCCTGAAACGCAACGCGGGTGTTGCATCCGAAAGTGGTGGTACTACCCCAGAGCGGCAGACTGGGCTAACAACCATCACCAGTCTGCCTACCACTCTTTAATAGTGCCTATAGGCATTAAGCGACTAAAGTACATATAACAAAATTACATTGGTACCGGTCAGAATTTAGAAAGTATGCAACAAGGGTAGTCTGTTGTGTGGACGTTGAGCATCAAGCCGGCATAGCGGAGGCGACTGACATGCCTGCAGACACTTATCTGTGGCAGCAATTGTTCGTTCAATAAGAATGTTATAAAAATATCTAAATATGTTTGTATGCCCAAATAAAGTGAATATATATTTATTTTAGATACTCGGCGTAAATCCCAACAGCAGCCAGCAAGAAATAACGGCCCAATGGCGTCTCCTCTCTCGTACCCATCATCCCGATAAAGTGAAGGACGAGTCGCAACGACGCAAGGCTCAGGAACACTTCATGGAAATCCAACAGGCTTATGAAATACTATCTAACACTAAAAATAGACGCCAAAGACAAAATAAAAAAGATAACTCGATTTAAAATGTGCATTTATAGGTAATCCTGTACGTACCTACGAGTATATCATTATTAATTGGGTTAATTCTAGGGTTTATTTATTTATTTATTAATTCCATAATTTATCTTCAACACTATAGAAATTTGGACTGACACATTTTTAATTTTATTAAGAATGTGGACATTTGTTTATTAATGTCGGAGTTTCAGATGTGTCCAGCCTTTTCAGGTCAGGTCAGACTTAAAGATCCAGTCAAATTAGTTATTTTAGTGTTTATTGAAGTCGGTTCAAGTTTTTTTTTGTCTTAGCTTTTTCTGATAAAATAAAATAATTATTGCATACAATACACAATAAAATAGAAGCAGGAGTGGTACGATAGTCGCTGGATAACCTTCAGTCGCTGTTCAGTATCGCTTGGTATTGCAGGAGTTGTTTGCATCACATCCAAAACGGGGCTACTTCCGAGAGACATTCGTCGAAGTTGTTTACTAATTAAAATGTAAATATGGTATAACATGACGTGTGCGCTCGGGCAGAGCTGCTTATACGAGACCTTTCTAGTAACTTCAATTTATTTTCAATATTTTAAACTATTATTGCTTAGTATATGTTAATCTTTTCTAGAATTAACCCAATAAATATTTTAAATATTAGATTTAAGTCAGTGTAATCGAAAAAGGCGTATTTATTATCTTATCTAATTAACATCTCGTATATTTAAGTGAATTTGCTTCGTCTTTTGTATTATTATATTTTCGTTAAGTTTATTCACTTTATGTGTAGGTGGAAGATCTCCATTCCACACAAACAACAAAAAGTCATTATTTTAGAACTTTATTTATTTTATTATTATTAAGAGAAGGTCATCATGCAATTTTTGTGTTTATATGAACGTACACTTCCTTGCTTTGTAACAAAAAACTTAAACAATTTGGAAGGAAATTGAATGTAAAAATTTCAGAGCGTCTTTTAATGGTACCATTTGAGTTAGAAATCCACATCTCTTCTCTGCTCCGCTTCAATGGAACAGATAGTATCACGTATAGTACTACACCCCAGAAGGCGGGGTATGGTAGGGAGTTTAGTTATCGTGGAGACATCGACAGTACAAAGCGATGCGATGTGAAGAAACAGCTCGGCTCAGCTTTGCCCCTTTCCGTGTCTGTGGAAACACTCCATTTGTTTTTCCTGCTCCGCTCAGTACCGATCCATTTCAGCTCGGACAACTCAGTGAGTCAGAGGGTGCTCTAAGGATCTTTTTACACATATGTTCTGTACCAACATTATATCTTGACTTTGATTAAGATGTTGCAAAATGTAACACGGTTTCTACAGTCCTTGTAGGCAGCGCTTTCGTTTGAAAAATACACAAAAACGCTCCAAATATTCACGCTGATTATCTGCGTCCCAGTGTCTGAGTACAAGTTCCCAGCAAAGTATTATTGAACAAGCAACGGAAAACACTGGCGATCGTCCCCCAAGCGCTGTAAATGATGCACTAACTCGTATTTTTAGTAATATTTTGATCAATATATAATATTATGTAATATATACTCTTAAATTATGAGCCTAGATTTGAGTAAAAATGCATAGTCTGATTTTTAATATTAATATATAGACTGATATCTAAGTAGGAACTGATAACTTAGTCGCTAAATCTCGAATAAATATAATAATGAAATAACTATTCTTAAAAATCAGACTATAATATTGATTATATTATAACAGTTTGATGTTAGATTGTTTGCATTTAGGGCGGGGTACATAATATTCTTTGAACCCTATGGTCAGTGTCCGGCGAAGGACTAGTCCTTGCACTAGTGGCTCGCTCTAACCGCCACTGAGGAAGGGCCTTAGGTGAAAGGTAGACTAGCGCCCACCCAATCAAAGAGCAGTAAATGTTATCGCTTTAATTTTTCCGCCGGCATCTGTCAATGTTATTGTTAGCGAGTTACCCTTTCCTCCCCCTCTTTTGTCAACCAAATAAACTTTAAATCGCCAAGTATTAATATTTAATATGATAAAGTAGTTTAGTTTATATTCATATCTTAATTGTGTGTAATTTAATAAATTCTATTAAAATATAATCACTAGAATCGTAGTAAATTATTTTTATCTAATTCGCTTTTTGTTTTGTTTTAAGATCTGAAACCACTTTATTGAAATTATTTTTTATTATATTTATTACTAAATTGTATGATGAAATGTCTATTTGGAATCATAATTTATAGTAATCTTTATTCTATTTGATCTATTATTTGTAAGCAGTTATTATTTATGTTTTTAAATTTTATTTGTTTTATGTTTCCTATTTTAAAATAGAAATACAAATAAAACTTAATTAGTAGTGAAACATTGTTTTATTTAAACCGAACTGAAACCGAACTGTAGTGTGTGTGTAGAGTTAATTATGTATAATAAAAGATGTAGAAAACGCGTTATTTATAGAAGAGCTAAATAAAGAAATAAATGATAAAGGTTGGACCGGTCCTCCCCAATTATTAATATTAAAGAATGTTAAAAGAATAGACAGTGATGACGAAAAGAAATTTATACTAAACGATTTTCATTTACTGCCAACCAGTGGCCATGCTGGGATGCGCAGAATGATAAATAATATTAAAAGGAAGTATTACTGGCCAGAAATAGAAAACGATGTAATTAATTTTATTAAAAAGTGTAGTATGTGTCAGAAATGTAAACACTCGAGGAACATTAAGCAACCAATGGAATTAACAACTACAGCCAGTTCTGCTTTTGAAAAAATATTTTTAGATGTTGTAGGCCCACTAGATGTAGATGTAGAAGGTTATTCTTATATTCTCACTATACAATGTGAATTAAGTAAGTTTATAGTATTGTGTCCCTTGAAACACAAAGATACAGTTAGCGTAGCAAGGGCATTCGTTAATAATTTTATTTTAATACACGGTCTGCCTAAAACGATTGGAACGGATCGAGGCACGGAGTTCATGTCAGACACAATGAAGGAAGTGTGTCGACTACTAAATATAGACAAAATGAATTCTACTGCTTATCATCACCAGTCGATAGGAGCATTAGAAAATATGCATAAACATCTCGGTGCATACTTGCGTATTCAATGCGACCAGCATACAGATGCATGGAGCCATTGGTTACCGTATTGGTCTTTCGCTTTTAACACCACCATACACAGTGAGACCAAATACGCACCGTTCGAACTCGTTTACGGCAGACAATGTACATTACCTAGCAATTTAATAAGTAATATAGATCCTGTATATAATTACGATAGTTACCCTTTAGAACTTAAGTATAGACTACAATTAGCAAATAAAGAAGCTAGGGATAATTTAATACAAAATAAGTCAAAAAGGAAGGTAATATATGATGAAAACGTTAACTCCATTTCATATAAAGAAGGAGACCTTATTTTAGTCAAGAATGAGAATGCGAAGAAATTAGAATTTTTATACAGTGGTCCTTATACTGTGTTAAAGGACGATGGAGTTAACGTTCTCATAAAACATTTAAATAAGACAGACGTAGTTCATAAAAATCGCACTAAGCGCTTTTTGTCTTAGGATAGGGTATTAGGATTAGAAATGAAAATTTTTTTTGTTTGTTTGTAAGTTTTATTTAGAAAAAAAAATTTTTTTTAGTACCCCCGGGGTGTAGTGTGTGTGTAGAGTTAATGTGTAGTGTGTGTATCTAGTATAAGCGTAGCTGTAAGAGTCAGTATTAAAGTGCATTGCAAACGGACCAGACGTATCATTCGTTACTACCATATCCCCCGCCACCTCAGAACAAATATTTGCAGAGACAACGAGCCATACTCGTTATTCATATATCGATATCGATAGTGGTTTTAGCTCGGCATGTGACAACACTCCGCCTGATGTAAAGTTAGAGTGTGACCTATGAACGGAAAAAACCATTACTAAACAGAGATCTCCACATGCAGCAGTCGCCTCCGCTATGGCGGTTTGAGGAGTCGAATGTACGATTAGGTTACTGTTTCATTTGCATTTGGTTCGCATCGGGCTGAGATTAGATCGTCAGATTCCTTTATAAGCACGTCATCCGTTATCGCGTCACCCATCACGCATTAATGGATGGGTGCATCACGACGATTCATCTCTGTAGCCTACACTTTTATCTCCATATTAGGGCTGTCGATATGATAAAAAAACGGGTTAGGCGGAGATTCGCCCGAAAAGTGCGAATCGACACCTTCAAAAATGCGTGGTAGGCGATACGCACGCAATATGTTTTCTGGAATAAAGTGAAAAAAAAAGGTATAGAGGGGCTATTGCGGACGCGAACTCACCGTGAGTCACGGTGACTATCTGGTTTCCTTCCGGACTATTTGTAATGTAATTGGACGAGCCACGATGGGCGTTCCCTGTTGACAGTGGCACACGGTAATCTCGCGTTCGCAATAGCCCCCCAGCAATGCACAAAAATTAATACGAGTAAAATATTTTTAATTATTTTAGTTGTACCTACACATTATATTTTTACATTATTTGTATATGTCAGACACGACGCATTCTAAATCAGTTTGTATGCAAGCGTAGTTGTGCTGCGTCATAGCGAGTGGTGTTGAAAGTGGACGGCAAACGGTGTCCATGACATCACTTTGTGGCAACCTCTATTAAAAAGTACGATGTCAAAAATGTGAAACTTTTGTTTTTATTTATTTCAGGAAATATTATGTTACTAATGCGGTCCATGAATGGAAACAACTGTTACTAGAGAGAAATCTCTACAGGCAGCACTCGCCTCCACTATGCCGGCTTGAAGAGACGAGCACGTACCATCCAGATTGATAGTGCACACTCCTCTAGTTATGTGTGTGGTGTAAAACTAAAATAATTTTTTAAAAAATTACTCGTATGACTTTTGTGTACTTTTTTCTTCATTTTGTTCCAGAAAACATATTGTGTGCGAATCGCCACTACGTATTTTTGACGGTGTGGATTCGCACGCAAATGAATAGCATTCGTACGAATCACCTACTAAAATTTAGGTGTGCTAGATAGACCTCGAGTGAAATACTGTCGAGATTTAAGAAGCACGTTCACAGAACAGAAAATATAATTATGTTCTGTGGTCCTAATATTCATTGGAGGCTTTCATTGTAATAAATGTAGAGTATAGCCATTAATAAGGTTTCTCATTAAAATTTTTGGATTATGAATAAATAAACACGTGTAATAATTATTTTTATTTTAAAGTATCCATTAGATAAAGTCAACATTAAGTGTAGTCATCCAAAATTTACAAGAAAAACTAATTTTTTTTTAAAGTTCTTCATATATTACATATTTAAAAAAAATACTTATATTTTATTAAAACTGATTTAAGCAACTTTGTAGCACTGCCTACCCTCTCTGAACTATCGTACATACATACATAATAACATATTTGTAAAAAATAATTTAGCTCCTTTCATAAATAATATTTGACAATAAAATTCATTGTAATTAAAAACAAATTGAAAAGAATGGCACAAAAAAGATAATCAGTTTGGATGACATTAATTTTATTGAAACATTTAACATTTATTATATTTACAAATAATATGATACATATATATATTTTATTACATACCATGGCATAATAACATAATAACTAAAACATTACCTAAGTAAACGAAAAACAATTTATTCAACATTTTGTACTAAGTATTATTACCAGGACTACATACGATAGGTAGGTACAATCCGCAGACGCAGAATGCTTTCTTATACATTTTTTAAAACTTATTATTCTATTGTTTTAAAAGAACATTCCGATATCTGTGCTCTGAACGAGCAGTTTGTACGTCATGATATTGACACTATATTTAATCCTAACTTGTGCAGGATAATGGTCGTTGCACACTTATCAACCCAACATCGTAACGGCATCGCCTTGCCTCAAGACGTGCTAGTAAACAACATTCAATTCGCAACTGCACGCTTACGACTCGCGGGCGCCACCTTTTTTCTGATTAATATCTTCATCTTCTCCGGTTTGTTTTAAATTTTTTTATTGTAGCTCGGCATGTGGCAAGCTAGAGTGCGGTCCATGGATGGAAACAACTGCTACTACAGAGAAACCCGTGCGGGTAGCAGTCGCCTCGACTATGCCGGCTTGAGGAGACGAGTATGTACCATCTTAGATTGACAGTGCACACTCCTCTCGTTATACTGGCCCTGGGGACAAAGTCACTTCACGGGTGTTACATTCGAAAGTGGCTGTACTACCCCAGGGCGGCATACTGGACAAATAACCATCATCAGTCTGCCTACCACTATTTAATAGTGCCTATAGGCTCTGAGCGACTAAAGTACATATCACAAAGTTACATTGGTACCGGTCAGAATTAGCGAGGTTCGAACACGGGTCTCATGATCGTGAGTTCACGCGTCTTACCGCTAGACCACGGCCGCCTTCCCTTAAGGTTCCTTCTATTTTCTTCTTCTTCAACGAATCCTATGGCTATAATAGCAATCTAATGTTATAAAAACTGAGACCTAATCCGCGTGAACCGCTTCGTGTTCAATTCCAAACATCGAATACTAGCCGTCGTCCCGTAGCATCGATGAGTGGATAAGGCGAAGTGGTGCCGCGCCCGAGCCGCGCGTTGCCAAGCTGATAAGTGTGCGAATACCATAACAAGCGTGCTCTAAGCAGGGAATCTTTTTTCTAGCAAATATTACTTTTACAACATATTATTATCTATTTAATTGTTAATTATTTGATTTGGTGTTTGTTTATGTGGTGTTTAATTTTTCCTCACACGTCTATAACACAAAGATCGATGCAATTCGAGATAATTTTTTTAAACAATCTTATGGCAAGAACTTAAAAAAAATAATTGAACAAATATTGTATTAAATTTTATCATACAAATTATAAATATTTTGGAAGACTAAAACTTAAAATAAAAAGAGCATAAATTATAAATATATAAAAAGAGACAAGGTCCATTCGATTAATGGTGCATAATTATGTCTGTCAAGCCCCATAATAAAATACAAGTAACATAATGAAATTCTACCACTCAAAGCCATTGTGACAGATTTTACTTAAAACTATTTAAACTAATTATCACAGTTTATTATTAAACATAATATTTGTTTTAAAAAACTAATTTGAACCCTAATGTTAAATTCACATTACAAAATACTCCTACTATGTTATATGGAACCAACCTAGCGTCTACTGTCTACATTTTAAAAAGTCACTTTTGACAAACCGTACTTGGCACCTGTTAAAATTAGCAAAGGTGTTGTGTACAATAATAATACGGTATTGATTGAAAAATTAACTTTAAAATATGTCTTTATAACTAGCTTAATACTTGACGTGTTCTGACTTACATGTACAGTCAAGTTATGAGTTATATTTATGAGAGTAGCTGCCAATTACATCTAAACAATTTTATTAAGATGATACGTGTTAAGTTACGTACTAGTTGCCACTCTGATATGTCAAAAGTATCTTTTTAAAACGTATAGACAATAATATCTGTTATATTTTGTCACATAGCCACTTACTGTACATTAATAAATTAAATATACACTTGCGATATCACCTTCACATTCATTTACAATATATAGGATTAAATGTGTATCTTTTAATTTGTTTAACTTAAAAACAAAGTCTATAGCAACCTAATTACCGCGATAATGTTCAGTACGAATGAAAGCGTTTACGATAATCAGGCATTAGTATGAATAACACTTAGCCATCAGAAATGGCACTGAACACTCCTCTAGAGATCTGTCTATCACATTAGAATGTCACACCGTTGTCTCGTTTCTTCTTAACGGCTGCATTTCTCGTTGCAAGTCGTTATAGTATTCATGATCTGACATGGATTCGTCTTCCAGTGACCGCTGCGGTATATATTTCCCTGTGGTTCGCGCTATTGAATCACTACCCTCGCTGACACTCGGCGATTCTAAAGCTTCTGGATCAGTCGGAATACCTAACGTTTGCGTAGGTGCATTATCATCAGACATTAAATACTCTGGGTTATCAATGCACCTCTTCACGCCGACACCGACGAAACCGCCATAATTCTTAATCATATCCTTTACATTTACATCAGATGGTTCACCACTCTCGCCTATCAAGTCCATGTAAGCGGACGAGTTCTGATTGTGTTGTGGTGAAGGCATTAAGTAGTCGTCTTCGTCGAGAGGTAAATTCAATTTGAGGTTACCTACTTGAGCCTCTTTTACTTTAGAAATGCTGTCAAAACTAGATTCGTTCGATGTGTCTGGTCTCTTCATGGAATCAGTGCAGCAGCGTGAATTCGATGAGGCGTCAGAAGTCAAGATACCATTTGTGTAATAATGGTTAAGTTCTGAACCATCTGAATTAGGTTGACGATTGTATCTAAGGAGGTCTCGAGTCCAACCTTCTGGTCTATTTGAGGTGTCAGTTGTGGCGCAGTCTGGTGTACCAGCATTGTGTGCCCACGATGTTGAGGTACAAGGTTTTAGTGAACTCGCTTGGGTTTCCATACCGCTGCTAATAGCGGAATGAGTTGTTCCTGGCGCTTTTAATTTGGGCTGCAAGTATTCCTCGGCTTCCACGAGAGCTTCTGATCCCTCAGTAGCAGATGACAAGTTTCTTATTAAGTCCTTTTCATCCTGAAAAATGTAAACAACACATAAATATACATAATTCTCATGATAATGTAAAATGTAATTAAAAATATAATTTACCAGAGTTGAATATGACGGGAGACGCATAAACTTGTCTCCAGGAATAACAAGATAACGTCCTGGATCACGAGCTTTTTCAGCAAACGTATCTGCCAATTGTTTAAAAGTCGGTCTGCTATCTGCGTCCAGCATCCAACAGGACACCATTATACAATAAATATCTAATGTACATATTCCTGGTTGAGGCAACTTCAAGCCATTTTCAATCAGTTCTGGAACATTTTTCGCCGAAATGTTCTCATAGGGTCGAGCTCCGTAGCTTAAAATTTCCCATATTGTGACACCGAATGCCCAGACGTCACTCTTATGTGTAAAGATTCTATGTTGAATACATTCCAATGCTAACCATTTAATGGGCATCTTGCCGCCAGCAGCTTTGTATTCATCCTCGTCGATGTTCAGTAATTTAGCTAAACCAAAATCTGTTATCTTTACACATAATGGAGTCTGAACTAGAACATTTCTGGCAGCCAAATCTCTGTGGACTATGTTCTTTAGCTCCAAATAAGCCATACCTCTCGCAATCTGTGAGCACCAATTGAGGAAGGCTTTGGATCCGATTTTTTCTTTGTGAGTTCTTACATAATCTAATAAGCATCCTAAAGGCATTAGTTGTGTAATTAACATCATTTGGTTCGTCATACATACGGCTAACAGCTGCAGTATGTTTGGATGTTCTACAGTTGCCATAATGTACGCTTCATCCAAAAATTCTTTACTCGCGTTCGCACCGGTTCCTTCTTTTAAAACTTTGATAGCTACAGGAATTTTGACATTCTCACCTTCAGGTACCCACACACCTTTGTATACCTTGCCAAAAGCACCGAATCCTAACATGCCACCTTTTCGCAGCTCACCTTCTTTGATAATGCGTAGTTTAGCAATGTTAGGCTTCACATTTGTTGAACGTAAAGGCTCGTTATCTTCGCATCCTGTTAGAGCTAATGCCATTTTTACAGCCTCTTTCTTTGCTTTTGCTTTCTGCCTGCAGATGTAGCCAATTATACCCAAGATACACACAAATAGGAATGCTAAAACTAGGACTATTACTAAAACTGTTGGAGTTTTGGCAGTTTCAGTAAGCGGTAAGTTACTCGCTGACTCCGAACAGTACGGTTCTTCGATAGGATTTTTAAGAAGCTCATCAAAAAATATCTTATGTGGCAAGTGTTCGGGACAAGCATCTGTACAATTAAAAATTGTCTTGTTGTCGACATAATTTGAATCATTTAGGAATATTTTTAGATTTTGACACTTTATGCATTCCGTAGATGTAGGACCGGTGCAACCCTTACATTCACTATGACATGGAGTACATGTTCTGTTATCGTCGTTCGTAAAATGATCCGCGGGACATTCATCCTCGCATTGATCTCCTCGTTTAAAGCCATTGCAAACTTGACAAACTCTTTCGTCAATTCCAAAGCCTGTGCATTTTCTACACAACGGATGGCATTTCCTGCACACAACTTTAACTTTTCCTTCGAGCTGTTTAACATTTCCAACCCATTCGTTATAATAACCATCCGGACATGGCTCATTTTCTTCTAAACAACTAGCGACAGTGGCATCCGCACTTATAATCGCTTTCTCACATGAATTACAAGCTCCGAAACCGACCGTATTTCCCGGTCCTGTGCAATCCTGCTCACAGTTCTTATGACAGGGGAGACATGTTCCATTGAGAGCTTCATATCTTGATTTTGGACATTTCTCAACACATACTGGCCCATCGCGCACGTGTTTACATCTGGTGCAATCCTTAGGTCCAGGACCGACGCATCCGTCAAGGCATTCTTGGTGGCAACGTTGGCACGTTTTTGGACCCGCTTTGTATAGTCTGAAATTTAATAATATAATACTTGAATATGCTTTGAATATATTACTGTGTTTAAGACGGTATCGGCAGCGAGTATAGGCAACCCACTCGAATGTTTTTGTTATGTTAATAAGTATATTTACTTGGTTATGAATATAGGTGCTGAATCGTTACAAAACTGAATGTAAACAAAATGTATACCTACTCAACTCGACTGGCATGCTAATGTAACAAATAAATTAACACATCAATTATAATGAAAACAAAAGACATTCACTGAAATATAATTGTAATAATGCCAAAAACAGTTTACCCTTCGACGCCTAATTTAATTTAAAATATTTAAAGTTAAGTAAATGTATTTTAAAACAAAATTATTGTAACTTTAGTGCAAACAATGGTGACTTAACATATTCATCAGGTGAATCTTTGACGACCTTTGCTCACAAAGGAACTATTTTCGTAAATAAAGACTTATTCACGATTACAAATTAAAACAACGCATACATTTAAGTGAACCATATTATTTTCTTTAATACAAACAATCTTTTGTACTTAAGTTCATTTTATATTTTAAATCTCAAAATTAACAATAGAATCTGTCACTGATAATAATTAGTATGTTGCAGTCTAGTATTGTATAAAGGAACAAGGTTAACAATTACACGTGTTTATGTAACTTTCAGTACACGATAACATCAGTATTGTTATGAAAATAAATGCTTACCCAGGCACGTGATTGCAACTTTGTATACAAATCTCCTCAAATTTGAAGTTCTGACATGACAAACATTGATCTGGTCCGGGGCCCCAGCAACCGTCCTCAGAACATTGATTATCGCACATCAGTTTCTCTGTTGATCAAAAACTTGTTAGAAAGATTGTTATAATAAAAAAAACTCTATACAATGCATAGCTGTAGTTGTTAGTTAGGGTTAAATGCGTGTGTCAAATACAATCGCTTTGACATAATATCGCAAATAAGAATCTAATAAATCGCATGGCTTTCTAATATTAATATTATAAGCAGTCTAATTGAGGATCCTCATCAAAGATGCGTAATATAACGCCGAGCACAACTCACCGCAAACTTTTGGGTCACCATTCTTCTGAATGATTTGCTTATGATCTTTGGATTTTACTAATTTGTTCCACGCTATCTTGTCTGCAAAACATAGCTCTCCGTTCTCCATTATTGCAATAGAACCGGAGTTGACCTTCTTCAGTGATTTTAATCCTAATGACTTCAGTGATGTCTTAACAATATATAGTGAAGCGAATAAATTTTCAACCATTGAACGTCCACCTATCACTTCCAAATTCCTAAAGTACGAGAGACTAGTGAAGTTAGGATGATGCGCCTGCACGTTTAAGTAGCCAGTTACTTCTCGAACGTTGCTGAAAACTTCCAACCTTTCGGGCTCCATTCGCGGATAACGTTCGCCGAAGGAGTAGTCGGTGTTTACATGTTGGAATCCCGTAAATGTCATTTCCAAAATTTGTATTGAACCGTCTATTATTGTGCAATCTTTGAAACTGTCGATGTTGCCGGCGTGGATAGGTTTGTCTGCCTTACATGTCTTTGGACAAGTAACATTGCATGGAATGCATTCTCCATCGACGGCTGTCTTGCTGGAAGGACAGCTCCTAACACACGCTCCATTGTCTTTTAGCAAATGTTCCGGACAGTTCCTTACGCAGGTAGCACCATATGCATACTTCCCATTCGGATTATGTTCCCAAGAATAAGTCGTAGGATTATAGATTTGCATCGGAGGACAATCCTGTAGACATGTTCCCTCGTCATAAAAGTCTCTACAGGCGAGACATTGGCTAGTAAGAGGACCGACACATCCACCGGCGCAAAAGGTGCTACAACAGTCTCTTGGATTAGGACCGAAACACCTTCCCTGATCGCATTGAGGACTGCAGTTGGTTTTGGAAAATTTTTGACAATTTTCAGGACCTTCACCCCAACAACCGGCTTCACAACTCGAGTCACATCGCGGGCAATTTCTTTCGGTCGTTGTAAAATTGTACACATAAACATATGAAGCATTAGGACCCGTTATTATTTCGTCCCAATTGATAGTCTTCACGTGACATATGTTAAAATTGTCATAGATACCGACGCTGCCTCTCAATATATCACGCAAAGCGGGCAGTTCTAGTGTGAATGCAGACGTCATAGTGACAATCAGGGCGAATTCTTCGTCTCGCACGTTCAACTTGAATAGTGTGCGTCCACGAATAATCTGCAGATTGGGTAGAATAATACGTAGCACATGAACTTGCGAAATGAGTACATATCCGGTCACTTCCCGGATGTTCTTCAGGAAGGAGAGATCCGTGTCGTTTCCGAGCCATGTCAGCTCGAGGTTTCCGTCGACGTAGGTGCAGTTGGTAAAGCGGTCGCGGAGGTTTCTGTAGTGAGTGTTCCGGTTGGACGGCACCGACATGCGCCCATTCGTACCGATGCATACTGAAATTTAGAAAAAAAGAGGTGTTAAATATTTTATTACGGTCAAGAGCAGTTATTGTAAAAGAGAAATATCCAAACTTATTCATTGTATCAATATATCCTAATATAGTTGTCAAGGCGTATTTGCAAAACAAGACATTGTTTCGTACGTAGATGTGAGAGGAGCGAAGGCGGTGTAGGCGGTGGTTTCGGAGCCTGTTTCTTTAGTATACAATATTAAAATACCGTTATGCATCACTATTAAGGTGACCGATCACTCACTACAATCAAAGAGACAATACTATTACTAATTTTGTCAAAACGAATTAAATAGGGTAAGATGATAGGAGGAGAAGTGCTCTACGAGCTTTCGTGCCCCACATACACGCATCTCAAAAACCTCACGCATCATTATTATCTAATCTGTACGTACATAGGTGTAAGTGTGTCACTAAGTTTAGACATGTTTGACTATGGACGAACACTGTTACAAGATGGCCGTGGTTGGTGTTAATTTATATTAGTCGACGACGTCGAGTCAAAATGTTATTGTCCCGGACTGTTAGTTTATTTATTCTACGTTTTAACAATAGACAAAGTAACGTTTTAAATAATAGATTTATATACATTTTTAGAAATTGAAAGTTTGTCGATTTAAATCTTAAATATCGTAGATTAAAAACCAAATAACAAGTTAAAGGTATTAATGAGTTTGTCCTTGCAATTTCAACTTTATTGTCATAACAATAAAGGCTATAGTTAAATAATATTTTCAGGTTTAGTACACCCATTTAATGTCCTAGCTCAGCCTCGAATATGTAAAAAAAATAAAATTTGATTAAATTTTTTATTTAATCTTCATTCGGATTCGGAGAGAGGAAAAAAATAACCGAGTCTATTGATTTGTTCTTAGCGACTGTAACAAAAGTGGGTGGTCAACAAAAGAACTCTTTAAGTAAACTATTCGTGAAATATCTATTAACGACTGTTTTATTTTGAAAGTTACAGTTTTCTTATGCTGTATATTTTTGTAATAGATGTCTGGTTTACGACTCGTTAAGGCAATTTAACCTTTTTTTAACCGGCATGTGACCACGGTCCGTGTGTAGGCGGCAATCGCCTCCGCTATGCCGGAAGCCCAGGTTGATGGTCTACTGTAGTGTAACAGTTCTCAAGTTATACTCAGGCGATTTTTTTCATACCTACGCTAATATTTGTTGATTAAATTGTACAGATAAATTAAGGATTATTTTAATTTCATATTGTTCAGTACGAGTCTGCAATCGTTGATTATTTGGGACTATTTATTATATATTCTATATTGTATCAAGACAAACATAGTATAAAATTGATACGATTAGTCTGCGACATAAACTTATTGATCAGAAGGCTCTACTATAGTCTAGACTATATAAATTAAAAGAGTATTTAAATTAATTTAAATAAAACTCAAAATAATCACTATTGCGTTACAGCAATATGTCTTTAAAGCGTAAAGATTAGAATAAGGTTATTCAAAAGGTAACTGACGTCATCGCTAAGTTTGCCGTTCTGATAACAATAATTAACAAATCTTTATTATTGAAGGGGCTAGGCGTAGGTGAAAAGTTAAATATCTATTCTATCTATAAATTCATCCGTTTATTAAACTCGGCTGAGTCCGTTAAACGGACGAGTGCATATTACAAATACGCGTAAATAGGTATAATTAGTTTTTGTTTATTTTAGCACGTCATATGATCGCACTCCGCCTGATGTTAAGCTAGAGTGCGATCCATGAACGGAGGTAACTGCTGTCAGAGAAGGGGATCTGCAGACAGCAGTCGCGTCCGCTATGTCGGCTTAATGAGATGCCTCTTCACACTGCGCTTGAAGAATCCCATGTTATAGAAAGGGGGAAAGACGTGGCTGGGAAGGTCGTTTCACAATTTGATGGAACGACAAAAGAAGGATTGCCCGAACCTTTTGGTCCGCGAGGGTATTGTTCCGACGGTGAAGCGATGCCTGCACGCGTCGACCTCAAGCGATGTGGGGTAGGAGGGTTTAAATCATGGATCTCTGCTGAACATTCATTGTTGAATTTTACTATATTTTACGATATTGCGTCCTCATTCGTTAATTTGTATCAATTTATTGACTTTGCCTCGTTTGCGGACAGTCACACATAAAATTACAAAGCTCTAACTAAATAAGAAGAATTTGAGTTATACGTAATCATTAAAAAACGCGGAAAAAAGTATCTATGGTTTAAAGTGGAATTTCAAGAATCTCTATTTACACAATAATGGCTAGATACGTGATAAACATATGTTATTACGTCGTTTGTAAATCTTCGCAATGCAAACAGTTTACAAAAAAATCCTTGAACTTGAATTCGGCACGTGTACTCTTAATTTTTTTAACTGGATTAAAAAATACTTAAAATAACAGAATAATAATTATTTTGGTACATGCGAGAAATTAAGTATCAGAACAAAAGTGGACTTTTTTAAGAATATTCAAACTGGTCGTCTAGTCTCTACCTCTATACCGTAACCTTAATAACATCTATCGTGAATAATAAAAACTAATTCAACCCACACTCGGACAAAAAATCTTTCACCGACCGCTGGCCGCCGCGCCGCGTAGCGCCATACGAAAGCTTTAATACTTTCAAATTCCAAAGTATTACGCTACGAATTTGTGATGTTACAGAACGTCCGAGAAAGGCCGTCACGAATCTCGTCTCCTTAATTCGGCTGCATATCCGCCCACAATAGTATCCGTTGAAATTAAAAAGTTTTAATTTTATTCGTAGTTTCTGTCTTCATGGCATTTTATTCAAATTGTGTGGGTTATATAGTTATGTCCGGTTTTTGGCCTAGTTTATGCTGATGTCATACATGATAGTAAATGACAATGTGCTCAGAGACCGCAGCTGATGACTGATTATAAATAAAAAATAATGCATACACTATTTCGTTATTAGGCGACACTGGTAACCGTTATTTGCTTTCAAATAGTGTGAAATTGTTTTGACCTATACTTAGCTTGGAATGTGTAGGTTCGCGGTAACATATACATACATATTTATGTATAAATACGTAGGCTTTATTTCTGCTTAAAGTGGTAACGTGACATATTTTTTTTTACATATTTTGTTTAAATTTTATTAAACTTAATTGCATGGAGGATCTATAGTAACTGAAATTCAGCCGAACCTTTCAGGATGAGGATAACCATAAAATATAGAGGTATTTAAATTGAATTTATTGATATGTATATAGCAAGAGTTTAAACTACAAATCTTTGATAAAATTATTTTTGTTATTGTAACTTAGAAACAATAGATCTAGGCTTTGCAGGCTCTACTCAAAGTTATTCTAACATAATGTAGTTGTGTAAAAGTCACTTTAAATAGCTTCGAGAGGCAGTAAGGGCCAAAGTTACCCGTTTCTGTTGTGCAACTTATATTTCTTGTATCGTAAAACTGGAACCAGTTTCCTTGGGGCGCAATTCTTGACCTTTTAACGATTTAAATGTAGGCGTTGTTAGGAAATTAAATTCATACTTAAGATTGTCAATTGTAAGAACAAATAATAATCATTTTGTACCCAAAATTAATTAACGCATACGCGGTGTCAACTATTAAGGTATAATATTTCTAAACCACTGTACAATATAAAAAACAAAAAAAAACAAAAAAAAATATTATGACTACACGGCTCCAACCGCTGGGCAGATATTGATAAAATTTAGCATAGATATAGATAATAAGAGCGGCCGTGGTCTAGCGGCATGGCGTGTGAACTCATGATAATGGGACCCGTATTCGAACCTCGCTAATTCTGACCAGTACCAATGTTAAAAGAGTGGAAGGCAGACTGATGTTGGTTATTTACCCAGTCAGCCGTCCTGGGGCAGTACCACCACTTTCGAATGCAACACCGCTGAAGTGACCCTGTCGCGTTTCAGGAGCAGCTTGAAAGTTGCCATGTATTGCGAGAGGAATGTGCACTGTCAATCTGGATGGTGCAGTCGTCTCACCGCATAGCAGTGCCGACTGCTGCGCGTAGAGATTTCTCTGTAGTAGAAGTGGTTTTCGTTTATGGACCGCACTCTAGCTTTATATCAGGTGGAGTGTAGTCATATGTTGAGCTACAATTTAAAAAAAATGGGCTAAGAATATGTTATAATTCTATCCTATTCTAGCTCATCGCTTTTTATCTAGGAATAAATAAGTAGATAAGACCTTTTATTGTTCAAATATCATATAAACATTAATGTTTGTTTGTTTTACCAAGCATTATTTCGACATGAAATATAATGTGTATAGCATAAAGAATAAGCCTTCGATCACTATAGCAACCGTGGGCGAAGTACCTTAAGTATTAACACGGACAACAATTTTAAAATACATTACGCGTTTACTTAAACACACTGTAACTCATAACAGTTGTGAGCGATCAGTGAAAACTGAAAACTTATAATAGAAATAATTTAGTTTACTACTTTCTTTTTAAGAACGACATTCGTTTGAAATGATTGTTGCTTTTTAATCCTTTTTCTTGGTAAAGTTATTTTTAAGATAGATTAACATTTACAGTAATAAATATTGAGGTTATTTTGTAAGATTTTATTGCTTATTTACAGTGGTTTACATGTACTTTTAAAAAAAAAATCCTTTTTTTTAATACAATTACATAATAAACGTGTACTTATTCTATTAAAATTGTTTAAGCAAATAAACATTATACCTGTTTCAAGGCTTTCAACAATCAATGAACGAGATTTTCTCAGAAATTATACCAACAAAATATCAAACTAAAGTCCAAAATAATACTGCATATTTCCTTAATCTGTTGTTTTCTTTCCAAAATGATGTTCTTAATTAAAAGGACAATGCCCATTTCTGGGCCCACTTGTTATGTAATAGTTCGTTAACAAAACATTATTCTAAAATAATATCTTATTTTTTCATATAATTTATTTTAATTATAATTATTAAACAAACAGATATTATCAATTATAATTAAAGCATTTATATTCCATCAGAAAAAGTCTAATTACTCAATAATTCGGGTGAAAAAATTAAAACTGATTGATGATAAGGAATGTAGATTTATTTTTATACAAAGTGAACTGGAAATGATCGACAAACTTGAGAAAAAAATCGTGGGCCCATTTCTCTTATGCGAATGGGCATTCTCCTTTATATTTTGATAATAGAATGTCTGTGGAACGTATTTAGTCAGCGTGGATTTAAAATAACACTACTCACTTTAATATTGATTTGATTTACTGAAATATTTTTGTTTATATCATAATAATATTAATAGATATATAAAATTCCTAAATTACTTTAATACTAGATGCAAATTAATACTAATTGCTTACCCTGCTTCCCTCCCCTTCATGTGCTAATAATTTCGCGAATCCAATATATTTTAACGGTTAAAAATATACCGTGAAATTATTAATTTAAACGATTCACCTAACGTACAATAAGTTTTTGTTATATACTTATATTTGAAGCAGAAAAACAATTAAACGTGACAGACTATAAACTAGCCTGCTTCATAAAAGGTTTAACAAGGAATCAAACCGCAAGTCTCTTAAAATTGTTTAAAAAACAATTAAAGTGCTAAAGAGTTCAACGCATCACAATATGGAATGATTAAATAATGTATTAATTGTAAACATAGTTTTTTCTATATTGAAAAATGTTGTTTAGCTTTTTGTAACGATGGCCGCTAAAACTTGTACTTATCTATGTTCTAAGTATGTTCATATATGGCGTTCAAAGTTGTACGAGTATCTTAACCGACTCACAGGCTCCACGCGCTATATATGGAGAATTATATTGTAACACATCTTTGTCTATACGTATCCATTTTATTTGTCCGATTTTTGGAATTTTTATTTTTCACTACCCGTTTTTAAATATTTCAAAATAATTTCAGCACATAATAATAACACTTTGTATACAACCTTGTATGTACATTATTAAAACACCTTTGATTTAAATAAAAGCTTTAACACTATTAAAGGAAAACACATCACAAATATCACAATAGATAAAAGGAAGAACGCCCCTCTTATCACTTACTTTTCCCTCCTGAAACGAACTCCGAATGCCGCAAATGATCCTTTGATGCGGGTAAAAGATGATGCACGCGGTCGCCAGGACTAGCTCCATGGGCCACCGCTACAAAGGCACACCATATCAAAGCACGTACGAACATATTAGGGTGACATTACTAGCACATTACTTCCGCACGCCGCGACGGCCCATCGTAGACTGACCTGTTATACCGAGCGAGGCTTCGCTCTCTGATGCGCGTGAGTCGATCCGTAGACCGATAAACCTTCAGAACTGTTTACTGAAATTATTTACTGATTTTAATTTAACTTAATATTTACCCATGGATTATTTCCCATTTTATAAAAAGCCCGTGAAAATGATGAAATGTTACTGTTTTAAGTGAAATATAATCAGAAAAATGCATATATTATCTTCAATGGAATTTAACAAACCCAAATCAAATTAAAAAAAAAACCGAACTTAATACTAACTATGATAATCAGAATAATGAGTCCAATTAGTTTAGAAACTTCCAAAAGAGTAGTGGTCAGACAGATGATGGTTATTAGTACAGTCTGCCACTTTCACCAACGATGTGACATAGTCGCGTTTAGGGATCAATTCGGAAATAGCCTGTCCCCTTAGTCAGAAGCCAAAGAAGATTCTCACTTGATCAAATCGAAAACAAAATGAAGGAGATTTGACGGCGGTCTACTCAAGGCGGCATATTAGAGACATTCCACAGTTGTCTCCGCTCAAGTACCGCACTACATTTAAATATCAGGCGAAATGTAAACACAAATCGAGCTTTTATAAAAAAAACGTTTAGGTTCTCTTTACTAGATAAATTACTAGATATGCCGCATTTTGAGTTGAAAAGGGAAATTTCACATAATCACCTTAAATTTTCAATATCAAACATTACATGAAATAATGAAGACTCATTGCAGTACCAGAATTTATTGTAATTTTAATATTTTGTAAGAAAACTGCTAGTGTTTTAGACACTGTTACTGCAACTTCGTTATTACACGAATTATTATTATTATTATTATTACTTAGTGTTCCCATCATTCCTTAAAAACGGGCTATCTACTAATGCAAAAAGGATTGTTCAAATCGGACTGGCAGTGACAGAACGCATACAGGACAAAGACATACATAGTATATGTATTATTCGTCAAATTCAAAAGCTTTATTCCAAGCGGTTTGTATTACTATTACATTATTTATTTTTATTAAAATACGCCTTCCTCTTACAATATTTAAGAAAGCTTATTGTCTTTGTCTAAAATATTTTAAACTCTACAATTTTATCGATATAGCTCCCACACAGGTAAGCGAGGCGGGAGAGAGGCTGTGTTCTCTTACGCAGGTACACAAGGTATGCCACTCATTGAGCTTGACTCGCTATCTTGGCCTTTAAGTCACTAGTTCGTAGGAGTTATTTTTGTATGCTTTTAGTTGTGTGGTATAAAAAAAACGTTACGAAAGTTTAATAATTTCGTGTTGTAGGACGCTCGAGATTAATACAAGATAAATTGGAATTGTAGTGATTTGGGCGGTTTTTAAAAGCCCTTCTCTCACTCGTTTGTGATTTGTTCGAACAAATGTTTTATACATGATGTTCTGTTTCTTAACATTAGGCCCTTTCAGTATCATACATACTTCTTTATAGTAGCGCCAGCACTCAGACTGTTGTTAAACTAAAGCGTGGTCTATAAACATATCTTAAGGCAACAGTAAGTTTGGTTAAGTCCAAGCAAAGATATCACAGCTTTATCAGTTTAAAAAGATGCGACTATAATCTAGTGACGTCGTCGCGTTTTGGGATCAACTTGAATTGTGCACATTTTTCATCTCTTCAAACCGCATAGCGAAGAGACAGAAATGAGTTTTTCTCATGGACCGATCATTAGAAAAAATATGAATTTTAGCTCGTTAGAATCGTTATCCTATAACAGTTAAAGACAATTAGGAATGATATCACTACTGGTATTAAATCAAGACCTATACTTACGAGTAATCGAACAAGATATAGTTTTTATGATTATATTTACAAAGGGCCGCCACACTAACGAAGTTTATTGTAATTATTATTGTAATTATATATAAACCTTATAAACTTAGTATCTTATATTTCATTATTAATAATAGGCTAGTCGCTGTGCGAAAACAACTTGATAAGGAATGGTCAGATTTTTTATTTATTGTAGCTCGGCATGTGACAACACTCCACCTGATGTAAAGCTTGATGGAAACAACTGCTACTAACAGATAAATGTCTACGGGCTACAGTCGCCTCCACTATGCCGAAGCATGTACCATCTAGATTGACAGTACACACTCCTCTCGCTATACCTGGCTACTTTTAAACTATTCCCGAATCGCGAGGTCACTTCACGGGTGTTACATTCGAAATTTACATACATTGTGTGGTAGTCAGAAGTGGGTGACTAGGAAGACCTTCCCTAGTAAGACTAGTCAACTGTTTAAATAGGATCAGTTGAGAATTAGAGACGTGAATTCAGGAGGAGAGTAATTAATATGATCGCGATGAAAGTGTTATCTAGAGACACTGGCGTTCTAGATTCTGATTACTCAGGTAGAACATAAGCAGGGAGGAGCAGCTGCCTCCCCTAGAGATTCTAAAAAAGTTGTTAAAAGTAAATGTATTTATTATTTACAGTCAAGAGCTCGTGTAGCTTTACACGTTGGACTCTGTACCGTTGTTATTACAATCGCCGTAGATGTAAGGCTCGTACTACAAGTGAAAAGCTTCATATACTTTACCTACAATTCATACTTTTCTCATCCTCCATATCAACTTGCCCCCCCCCCCCCTAGGTCATCGGCTGGCGACGCTCTTGGAAAGAGATATAATAATATGAAAAAAAAATGGACAAATATAATCAGGAGAACTACTTTCATAATATAGAATATTCAATTCAAAATAACCAGCGGATTAGACGAAACGTAAAACCAAATACTAAGATCGCGATAGACCTCCAAGTTCGCGAAAAGAAATCGGAGGATCAAACTGCTAATTATAGAGGTAACAGATTTCCTTCAAATAAAACACTTAAGGATGCTGTTTGGTCCTTAGAATTCGCAAATTCAATCCTTTTTATAAAAATGTATAAAAACACATTATATTTATATGAAATTTAACTGTAACATAGACTTTTGTTAACTTTTTCTCTATTATGTTGTCATATATTTTTTTAATTTAAAGTCCGCTTCGTAGAACGATCCATAATACAAAAGTATATTGGTTAAATGACGATCCAACATGCGCGTGCGGCTCCGACTTTCATAACCATTTATTAAGTAAATAACATTCGATATTATGTTATGTTATTATATAATGTAATATCACATTTAAACAGTTTTGAAGAAAGCTCGGAACAAAGTTTAATAGGGCCTAATACCAAGAAATCCATTTCTACTGCCCTCCCCAATTGCACGCACGTTTAAAGCGAAGCTAAGTAGTTTATCTCATAGGTTACAGCATGCGCAAGCGACTAAAATAATATAAATTATAGATTTTGTTGTGAACACGCCCGTGGCCCTAACCCGCCTACGTGATAACCTCGTGTCCATATACAACGATATTCGTAGAAGCCTTCCAACTAAAGTTTTAAATTTCCAAATCAGATGTGTATATACGCCTTTATTGCCTTTAAGGGTAAGCAGTTTTGGAAGTGACTTTGAATTTATAATACTGGTTGTAGGGTATAACGATAGCACATTTGTTTCCTCATAGCGGAGGCTACTTGCTGCCTGCAGACGTTTCTTGATATAACAGTTGCCTCAGCTTATGGACCGGATTCTAGTTTAACATCAGAACTGCAGTTAGATGATGAGCTACTATAGGTATAAAAAAAGGTAGAGATATTTTATTATTGAAATATTTTGTTAATTTACAATGCAGTCAGTCACACAGCAAGTTTTTAATGTAATTAAATACCTACAAGGTATTTAAAAAACTGGCTACGAAATTTATTGACGATTGTAAATGCGTTAACCTGTTCTCTTTATTAATTTAATTTCGTAATATTAGACGTTTAAATGTCGTTAGAATATTCTAGGTCCCTGTCGATTGGACCGTATCGTCATAGACGCGTAAAAATCGTATATCAGTATGACGATTAAAAATCTTATGATCTTCTTGACAGAGCTTTTCCAAATTTAAATGTAATTGCAGAATCATTTGACAATGTAAAAGTATTCTCTCGATACTATCTCGATTGGATTTGATATTAAGAATGCATTGTTCTTTACCATTCTCACTTAAAATTTTGGTGATTTATTTCTTTGTAATTCTTCAAACTTTTAACTGGTGAAAATTGGACTTTCCATTCACCAGCGCGTAAAAAAAAGATCCATAATCAGTAATTGCATTTAGAGTGTTCTTTTTTTTGTAGTAGATCTACAGTAGTCTGATCTCAAACAAGAGAGCACCAGAGTCTTGTCTATGAGCGGAGACAACTGCTACAGGCTATACCGGCCTGTGAGACGAATAAACACTACTGTTTGAAACATTTTAAATATTTTATTTCACAAGCATTTTATACATTCTGTGCCGAAGCTATTTATTTATTATAGTGATTTGCGATAATAATTAGTGCTGAGAAAGTTATCAAATTACTTAATTTCAACATAAATTTGCTATATTTCAAACAATGTTGTAAAACAAAATGTATGGACGCTCAGATGTTGGCTTTCACGTTAACAGAGTACACTCATTATACCCGGCTACTCTCAAGTATATTTTTTAATACCTGTACTAAGCTAGTGAGACCATAGTTACATTGGTACCGGTCAGAATTTAGCGAGGTTTGAACTCATCGATCGCGAGGTCCGTTTTTTTACGCTAGACCACAGCCTTGATTGTTTAAATAATTATATTAATAATTCTTGATTGTACAAATTAATGTTGCACAATGGCGAGTTTAATGCCATTAGGCATTTTTTCCCAGCTAACTATTGGGAAATGGAAGCGGAGACAGGGGCAAACTTAATATTTAAATTAGATTTTTAGTAATTTCTATTGTTTGAAAAAAAAAACTAGACCGCAGTTTTTCTTCATATTGTAAAGTAGTATGAGCAAGATACTAAAGGCAATTTTGGCTAAAAGTACAACTTGCAACAGGCGTCATATCAGTCTAAACTTACCTTTAAAAACACTACTTGACTCTTTTGTTAAAAGGAGACACAATACAGTGATTTACTATTATAAAATGCAGGTACCAAGATCATCCCATACAAAACTTAAAATTCCACCTTACTAGGTAAAAAAAACATGCTATTGTTTAATTTTATTGTCTATTTTGGCGTTGTTTTTTACAACTTATAAGTAGTAGGCAGACTGATGATGATTATTAGCCCAGCCTGTCGTCCTGGAGTTGAACTGTCAGGAATATTACTTCGTGATTTTTTTTATTATTTTAACACGTCATATGACCGTACTCCGCCTGATGGTAAGCTAAAAGCTCGTGATCCAAAATCCAATGGTATTAAAGCCACACTTAAACTCGCAACAGTCGCCCCCGCTATGCGGACTTAGGGAAATAAATCTAAACTCTCCATTGACAGGGCACACGCCTCTCGTTATACTGGCCACTTTCAAGCTGGGGTTGGAAGTAGTAGAAATTACCACAGGATACCGTCCTAGCGTACAGCGCTAATAAATGTACTACTATATATATATAATTTGAGCAGCTGTTGTCTAATGTGTGAGCTCACGTTCCATTGGACCCATGTTCAAACCTCGATAAATTCTGCCCGGAACCAACGTAACTATGTTATATGTACTTTGATCGCTGTGCCCGTGACACAAGCATTAGCTTAGTAAAGGCATTTAAAAATAAAAATAATAATCAGTAATTTGAGTATATATTTAGTCAGGCGTCAAAATAAATTACGACGCGCTTTTATAAGCGAGCCTTAGGCGTAAAAACATGATTAAAATGATATACCAAAACTCATACATTAATAAGAATAATACAAAAGAAACCGACATAACTCAAGAACATAAAAATTACAACAGCTAGGGTATCATTAATTTTGAAACGTAGAAATACTCAAAGTATGTTCAAAAAAAATATTTTGTTCTAAGAGTCCTGGAAACCCCGCTTGGAAACCCGAGACGCATCTTTGATACTAACCAAGAAATATATACACAAATTTGTACCTTATCCCTTAAGGAATAGTTCCTACATTCATAATTACTAATACAAATAATATGTGTTCAAGCGATTATAGTTTTAAATACTAAGAGTTTAGAGATAAATTTCGTGTGTATAAGATTTACATCTGCCACCCCCGACTGATTCGTATAATGGTATCAACAGTTTCGGTAACATATTTCCTTTATCATAGAATCGATCATATTTTGTAACCATACGGATAAAATCATTGTTTTTGTCTTCATATAAATTAGATTTCATTAAAATTTTTAACCTGAAGTTTAGTTAAAAAAAAATTGAATATTTGAAGGCTTATTATATAAAAGTACTTTTGATAAATCCCATAGCTAAAATAGCTAAAAAAAAAACCCCATAGCTATATAATTCAGCTAATAGTAAAACTTTAAATTATAAAACTACGACGTTTATAAAGTAATCGTTGAAATAATTTTGTATGGGAATAGTCCGCTAATTCCAAAAAAGTAAAAAGTCAAAATATTCCTCAATAAAGGACAAACAAACAAGCTTTCATATTTGTAATATTAGTAAATGGTATGTCCTGTCCAGCGATAATTTCAGAGCGGCCGTGGTCTAGCGGTAAGACGCGTGAACTCACGATCGATGGAGACCCGTGTTCGAACCTCGCTAAAGATTGATATATGTACTTTGGTCGCTCAGTGCCTATAGGCACTATTAAAGAGTGGTAGGCAAATTGATGATTATTATTTGTCCAGTCTGCCGTCCTGGGGTAGTACCACCACTTTCGAATGTAACACCCGCGAAGTGACCTTGTCGCGTTTCGGGAATAGTTTGAAAGTAGCCAGGTATAGCGAGAGGAGTGTGCACTGTCAATCTAGATAGTACATGCTCGTCTCCTCAAGCCGGCATAGTGGAGGCGACTGCTGCCCGCACAGGTTTCTCTGCAGTAGCAGTTGTTTCCATTCATGGACCGCACTCTAGCTTTACATCAGGCGGAGTGTTGTCACATGCCGAGCTACAATAGAAAAAAATTGGGTTAGCTTGTTATTACTGGGATAATTTCATAATACATAGTTTCTTCTGAGAAAGCTTGAAAGAAAGACAACGGGTGTTTATACAAGCAGACCATGCGAAGAATTCTGCCGATACGAATCAAATATTTCTTAGACTTTTAACTAAGGGAACAATTTACATTTTAATGTGAAACATTTTGAGAATGCAAGATCGTATGTGTCCATGGCTTCGGGCTGTAGCGGCTAACTAATAAAAACAACTGGGGTCCTACTTTAAGCTGACGTAAATCGAAGTTTCAGTATTTGAGAACTTTTCCTTTACATTATATTGTGACGTATAAATCAACAAACATTACATTCTATTCTTTTTCTTTTATTGTAGCTCGGCATGTGACAACACTTTGCCTGATGTAAAGCTAGAGTGCGGTCCATGAATGGAAACGACTGCTACTACAGAGAAACCTCTACAGGCAGCAGTCGCCTCCACTATACCGGCTTGAGGAGACTTACGGCTACTTTCAAACTATTCCCGAAACGCGACAAGGTCACTTCATGGGTGTTACATTCGAAAGTGGTGGTATTACCCCAACACGGCAGACTGGACAAATAACGATCATCAGTCTGCCAACCACTCTTTAATAGTGCCTATAGACACTGAGCAACCAAAGTACATATAACAAAGTTACATTGGTCAGAATTAGCGAGGTTCGAACACGGGTCTCATCGATCGTGAGTCCACGCGTCTTACCGCTAGACCACGGCCGCTCTGATTCAAATTTTGCGTACAACTAATATTGACGCAATCGATCGAATTGAAAACGAAATTTGGGTCTTTTAAAGTAGCCCCTCTGACGTTTATTCATAAACGGTACTTAAACTCCTCGCGTCTTTTTTGTCCTCTGTTCCGAAGTGGTTAACGCTTAACAAATCTTTTTTTATTATTTGACGAAATAAATATTTAATTACAATTATTGCTGATGCTACCTACCTATTTGTTTGAAGTACCTATTTGAATTCATTACCATAGCAACGCAGAAACATTAAAAAACATAAGAAGAACAAACACAGCATCTCAACAACATCTCTCTCGTAACTGAACCGCTACAACTATAATTGCGGGCTTAAATCGCCTCCGCTATGCCGGCTTTCGTTATGAGCTGAGTTTAGATCCTATGAAGTCCATTCTATGAATAAGGAAAAGCCGCAGGTGAAAGTAAAAAAAATGATCATGTGGACGTCAAAAAAGAGAATTTGCAAGACCTTAGTTAATTATGGTTTTGGATTCATGTTATTAAAGCGAATAAAAAATTGTTCAAGATGACTGACAAGATGTTCCCATGGATGTTGTTTGGCTTTTAAAGGGATTTATTTATATAAGTAATTGTACATGAAACTTTATGCAAGCGTTAAACATTGATATGAGGACATTGCACGTGCCTGTCTTTGTCACACATTACATTGTCATTATTATAACTAGTTCAGGAATCAGAGTATCCGAGTTCTTTATTATTTGTACTAACATTAATATAAGTTTTTATTTTTAAATTGTAGCTCGGCATCTGACAACTCTCCGCCTGATGTAAAGCTAGAGTGCGGTCCATGAATGGAAACAACTGCTACTACAGAGAAATCTCTACAGGCAGCAGTCGCCTCCTCTATGCCGGCTTGAGGGGACAAGCTCTTTTATACCTGGCTACTTTCAAACTATTCCCGAAACGCGACAAAGACGAAAGTGTTACATTCGAAAGTGGTGGTACTACCCCAGGACGGCAGACTGGACAAATAACCATCATCAGTCTGCCTACCACTCTTTAATAGTGCCTATAGGTACTGAGCGACCAAAGTACATATAACAAAGTTACATTGGTACCGGTCAGAATTAGCGAGGTTCGAAAACGGGTCTCATCGATCGTGAGTTCACGCGTCTTACCGCTAGACCACGGCCGCTATAAATCATCTCTACTAACCTGTGCTTGTAACTTGAATAAATAAAGATTATTATTATTATTATTTCGACGACTTCTATCACGTTAATTCACATAAAACATGATTTTTATATATATTTAAATAGACATTTGTTTTGGATAGATATTTATTGTATTACCTATATTTAATATTATTATTATATGTATGTATAGGTATATTATTTATTAATTATGTGTTTACAAGAATTGGCCTGTAGTATCTCATAGTGGTTAGTATTACAAGCGTCAATATAATACACAAAATGCTATGTAAAGCAGCGTCTATCAGCGAACATCAACAACAGAGCGGGTGGTTCATCCGCATAGATCATATGTCTCAGATAAACTCTTGTATAGGAGTTCAGAAAATTATAATCTCACCGAACAGATGCACTTGATATTGTGAACAAAGGAGGCTGCTGCCTCGAATGCTTCACACGGTACCAACAAAAGAAAAGTTTTTTTTCGTATATTTGAGAATTCGAACTGACGTTGCGACGCGACGTTAAGAATTGATGCGAACTCCTATGTTAAATTATCTTTTATTGGCGACGAAATGTTTTTGTTTTATTTAATTAAAATCAATTAAGATAAGGCGTTTTATTGTTTGACGTGTATAAAAACATCATGATTCTTGGCTTGAAGCTAAGGGATAGTTATAATTACAGAAAACTAGAGATGATAGACAGAAGTGATTCAATGATTGGTAACCTTAGAAGACAACTTTAGAAGCAGGGGGCGGCTCTCAAATGATCGAAAATAAAATTCCGGCTAATATTTCGGGCTACATAGGCTGCACCTTTTCTCCAAAGTGATTTGTCGAATAAAACTATGCTAGATCGCGATAGCCCTCCAGGAACCGACTACACGTAAGTTTTTTTTTATTGGAGCTCGGCATGTGACAACACTCCGCCTGATGTAAAGCTAGACTGCGGTCCATGAATGGGATAACTGCTACTACAGAGAAACCTGAGCGGGCAGCAGTCGCCTCCACTATGCCGGCTTGAGGAGACGAGCATGTACCATATATTGACAGTGCACACTCCTCTCGCTATACCTGGCTACTTTCAAACTAATCCGGAACGCGACAAAGTCACTTCACGGGTGTTACATTCGAAAGTGGTGGTACTACCCCAGGACGGCAGACTGGACAAATAACCATCATCAGTCTGCCCACCACTTTGACAAATGTTCTTGTTGTTGGATAAAATTTGGCCATTCGAAACAGTTGACGGTAAGACTGGTGAGAGATTTTTAAGTAGTAAAAAGTCTAAAAAAGAGAATAATGATAAATGTTGCACACATATACTGGTTTTGCCTTTTTGTAATAAAAGCGTGGGCATACATAAAACAAAATTAAGGTGTACAAAATTTATCCGTTGTCAATCCCAATGTCAGATTTCAGTAAAAATTGATTTATGTCAACATATAATACTCGTTATATAATATAGTGACATACTCTGAGATACAACCTAAAAAGGTACTACAAGAATTTATGGACCCCAATGTCATAGCTCAAAAAAGCATCCCACTCGAGAACTGACAACAAAATAAAACACTACACGATTCGCTTTGTCTTAGGCATGTCTACAACTGTCTTTTAACTGCTTGGGGCTTCGATACCGGTACCTCGGCGTGCCATAACCGAGATGAGGAAAAAAAAGGAAGTAAGGTGGCGCGTGAGTCCGATGCAGGTAGGTTTGAAAGTTTTTTTTTTTACTTTACTCATAATCGTCTTGTTTTACGGCTTGTCCGATGCGTATTAGAGTAATTAAATTTTTGTTTACAGTAGCGGTGTTATATGTTAGATCCATGTTCTGTTTTGTTATTTTTTTTACCCGATGTATGGTCAGCAATAATACCAAAATTATGCTTTAGTTTTTACCCACTTACTTGAAGTAATTGATTTCACTCGTTATTATTTATGTACCTGTAATTAAAATTAAAAATCATTACATATTTTTATATAAATTATAAATTAGGTAAAATCCGAATTTGATTTTTTTTTAAATTAAATTAGTCTTTGAACATATTAAATAGTTTTATTTCGCTTTCAGTGTCGGTACCTAGCCTGATGGTAGGTACCTCCTGCTAGTCATATCCGCTATGCCGGCTTAAGGAGACAAATGTGTACCGTACCATCCATGATTGACAGTGCACACTCTTACAAACTGATCCTGAAACTCTATTAGGTCCCTTCACGGATGTTACGCTTGAAAGTGGTACGGCAGTCTAGCATAATCATTATCAGACTCCCTACCACTTCAATAAACGTACTTTGAATATAGGAAATATATAATAAATAAACCTATTAAAATAACTTTTAAATTATAGTTACTTTGTTTATGTAAATACGGAGCATGGCAATATGAATAAATTTATTAAAACTAGTATAATAATAATAGTAGACACGTATACAATAAAATATTTTACTATATGGTCTAAGAGCTGGCGACAAAAATTCAACGTGAAAAAGCACATATATATATATTTTTTTTATTGTAGCTCGACATGTGACAACACTCCGCCTGATGTAAAGCTAGAGTGCGGTCCATGAATGGAAACAACTGCTACCACAGAGAAATCTCTACGGGCTGCAGTCGCCTCCACTATGCCGGCTTGAGGAGACGAGCATGTACCATCTAGATTGACAGTGCACACTCCTTTCTTATACCTGGCTACTTTCAAACTATCCCCGAAACGCGACAAGGTCACTTCACGGGTGTTACATTCGAAAGTGGTGGTGCTGCTCCAGGACGACAGACTGGACAAATAACCATCATCAGTCTGCCTACCACTCTTTAATAGTGCCTATAGGCACTGAGCGACCAAAGTACATATAACAAAGTTACATTGGTACCGGTCTTTAGCGAGGTTCGAACACAGGTCTCATTGATCGTGAGTTCACGCGTCTTACCGCTAGACCACGGCCGCTCAATAGCTATACAATACATATAGCTAAAATGACAATGCCCATTTTTTGACACACTTGATACCTAATAGTTTGTTAACTAAATAATATTCTAAAAAAAATATATTTTTTTATTAAACTATTTCAATTATATCTACACATTGTTTACTAATCAATAGTCAATGTTTAATTACATAAAAAACAGATATAATCAATTATTAAAGCATTTATTACATATTAAGTTAAAAATTTGCATCAGGAAAAGTCTAATTATTCAATAACCTAGGAATGTAGATTTATTTTCATTAAAATAAGGTTAAATTTTTACCGCTAGCTCTTCGTCTAAATGTAAACTGCAAGAATTTCCTTTACATTAATTGTATATAAAAAGCCTAAGAATACAAGTAGTGATATAGGTATTTATGCAAAACTTAAATCATTAATATTAATAAGTTTATTTCCTGTAAGTAAAGATGAATTAAATTCTTAGTTTCTTTGTTATGTATAACACCTTGTAAGCATTTCGTGATCAGCTTAGAAGCTAGGTATTAGCCAGGTAATAACAGGAACAGTGTGCACTGTTCAAAGGAGAATGCCCATTCGCCTAAGAGAAATGGGCCCACAATTTTTTTCTCGAGTCTTACGATCATTTTTAGTTCATTTTACAGGAAATCAGTTTTAATTTTTACCTAAGTTATCGAGTTATTGGACTTTTTCTCATACAATATTTGACATTATTTTTATATTAAATGCTTTAATAATTGATGACATCTGTTTTTTATATAATTAAACATTGTCTACTTGATTGGTAAACGATGTGTTGATATAATTGAAATAAATTAATAAAAAAATAAGATATTATTTCAGAATATCCAGATAGTGCATACTCGCCTCCTCAAGCCGGCACAGCGGAGGCGACTGCTGTCTGTAGAGATTTCTCTGTAGTAGCAATTTACATTGACCGCATTCTAGCTTTACATCAGGCGGAGTGTTGTCATATGCCGAGCTTACAATAAAAAAAGTAGGAATGAGGTTGGCCTCATCCTGAAACGCGACAAAGGGTCTCTTTCTCTCCTCGTCGGTCCCTCATTTAGATGTCTGCATCGGCTGCGTGCTCGCCTGATGGAGAGCTTTATGGACCGGCAACTCCAGGCAAAGGGACACCTGGTCTGTCCAGCGGCTTGGGCTTCTATCGCGCGATCTTCTTCCATCGCTATCCCTGTCACCACAAGCCTTTCTAGATTGTAGCCATGCTTGCGCGCTATGTGGCCGAAGTACTTCAGGCACAGGCAAAGCGATGACAGACGCGGTTGATTTTCGATGCCCAATTCCGACAGAACAGAAGCATTTGTCCGGTGAGCGGTCCAGGGAATCCTCAGCATACGGGGCCAGCATCACATTTAGAAAGGGTTACACGTGTGTATAACTTAAAAATGATGACACTATCTCAAGACGGTGGTAAACTGGGCTAATAACCATCATCATTGCAAACTGCATACAAGTAATTTTTTTAAATCGAATATTAATCATTCAGAGTGCATTGATCTACTTAAATACCGATATAGTATAAACTATCTAGAGCGGCCGTGGTCTAGCGGTAAGACGCGTCAACTCACGATCGATGAGACCCGTGTTCGAACCTCGCTAATTCTGACCGGTATCAATGTAACTTTGTTATATGTACTTTGGTCGCTGTGGTAGTGTGGTTGGCAGACTGATGATCGTTAATTGTCCAATCTGCCGTGTTGGGGTAACACCACCACTTTCGAATGTAACACTCGGAAGTGAGCTTGTCGCGTTTCGGAAATAGTTTGAAAGTAGCCATGAGTCTCCTCAAGCCGGTATAGTGGAGGCGACTGCTGCCTGTAGAGGTTTCTCTGTAGTAGCAGTCGTTTCCATTCATGGACCGCACTCTAGCTTTACATCAGACGGAGTGTTGTCACATGCCGAGCTACAATTTAAAAAAAAATAACAAAAAAGTATTTTAGTAAAAATTTTATAATCTCTGCCTCGTCAAATTCTAGTAAATTGTCTTTACCCCGTATATCTATAATATATTCTACTGGTTTTTTTTTTAATAAGGCTATAGTTCATAAGAACTTAACTCAGAAAGCACTTCACTACGAGATGGTCTGTAATTTCTCAAAAATAACACATAATTTAGTACGATTTTTCTGTGCTATTACGCCCTTATTCCTATAGTAATAGGGACCATAATACAGTGTATAATGATGTTTGTTGATGTATTCGTATATTCGCTGACTATTTTTCCAGAACACAATGCTGGGTAATCACAGTAAAGTGCTCAGCTACTATTATTGTCTATTAGTGATGTACACTATATCGACAATTAACTTTTACTTAAATTGTAGACTTTTTTATTATTTTAATACCTGCACAGTGCTTGTCTTACAGACACTGAGCGCCCAAAGTACATATAAAATAAAGTAGTTACATTGGCAGAATCTAGTGAGGTTTGAACATGGGTCCCATCGATCGTGAGTTCCGTCTCCCTACCGCTGGACTACGGCCGCTCTTATTATCTCCAATTATAAATATTTATTATTAATTAAAAAGTAATAAAATTTAAATAAATAACAGTCAAGTCATGAAAATAAAAATTTCAGGTTCAATTTGTGCCGCCAATTTTATAGTTTGTATTATATATAAAAAATCAATTTGAAAAACGTTTATATTTTAAGAAACGTAAAAAATATGTATGCAGGGAATTATTTATAACAAAACATCGATATCGATAAAACGAAACAACTCTAGTAAAAAGTTTAAAAAATATATTAATAGAGGTCGCTCCAATGTCTGCCCTTAAGGCTTTGTTCATAATAATCTGCGATCAGCAACCCTTTTTCTTTCTTTTAAGTTTTATAAAAGTCTATCTATACGGTACCTACCAATATTAAAATAGGTACAAGTTTATTTTAAACGCCCTAAGAACTTTATATTAAAGTTATTGCTAGATTTACAAGGACTTGATAACTGTAGTCACAGAGAAATATCTGTTTACCGAAGCCGGTATAGCGGAGGCGCCTATTTATCTGTGGTAGCAGTTGTTTTCGTTTATAACACACTCTCTAATACAACATCAGACGAATAGTATATATATAATATTAGTTAGAAAAGTTAGATTCGCATATTTTTGAAATTATAAATACTCTTTCCAAATCGTAGCCTGGTATGAACCCCAAGCAAGTCGTGATTTGCTGGCACGCTGGTACAGTCACGATCTGCCCGCTAGCTCTCTAGCATCTTATATTATTATAAAGTATTAGAATATTGTGGAATTCCTTTTTAATAAACTCTTTTTTCTGAGTATATCTAATGTTTATTTTAACCCTGTTTGCGACGATATACATATGTCTACATAATATTATCGCCGGACATAGTAGAAAGGGTTAAAATAGATAGCTCATGGACCTCCACTGCGTTTACCATCAGACCAGTCGAGGTCACATGTCGTGCCAAAATAAAAAAAAAAGCGAAATTATTCGTTAGTAATTTCAAACTTATGATCGACATAGAGAGGCGGCCCGAGGAATAGTCCAAATTAATATATTAATCTTTCGATTAAGTCAAACCACAGACGCAACGGAGTCCCGAAGAATATTTAGCCGCGCCGCGACTTGCAACTTTGTCGTAGTGCAACATAGCGAAGGGGCGTCAAAATCTCCTATCAGATGTAGTGTAATGCTCACTATGATTTCTTGATTATGCGACCATAGAGTGCGGTTTGAGCTTTATTACAGAATAAAGATGTAAACAAATCATGTCATCTTCAGTTTCCACGCAAATATTAATTCCGAATAAGTGATAAAATTGTCCGAAGTCACGAATGATTGTTCATAAGGCGGTGGTACTTGTTCCTACATTAATGTATGGAAGTGAATGTTGGGTATGACAGAAGAAGCAAGAGAGTAGCATTAATGAAGTAATTAAGGAGTGTATGTGGAGTCACGATAGCGGATAGAATGAGGAGCGCGATAGATGTGCTTTGAAAGATGATGTAGTGACGAGGATTGAGAAAGGAATGCTTCGATGGTTTCGGCACATGGAAAGGATGAATGAAAGGAGATTGACGAAAGGAATATATAACTCTGATGTGAATGGATGCAGCCCCAGAAGGGTGTTTTCCGATCAAATCGGAGACATCCTCATGAAAGCTGGGCTGTCTAGTGCCCATAACCGTCGGGCGTGCATGAAGAGAATTGTGAATGTGAAGGAAGCGAGGGTGTTGTGTCAGGATCGTGGTAAGTGGCGTTCCGTTGTCTCTGCCTATCCCTGTGGGAATAAGGCGTGACAATTGTATTGTATTGTATTGTTTTCCGATCAAATTGGAGACATGCTTATGAAAAGTTGTATGAAGAGAATTATGGAGAGAAACGGGGAGGTTGTGTCAGTATCCTGGCAAGAGACGCTCCCCTGCCTATCCCTGCGGGAAAAAGGCGAGACAATTGGTGATGAATCAATTTTAAAATATTTGCTAAATAATCGTTATATGAATAAAGTGGACTAAAAACTAAAGCGCTACTCACACTGTTACTAAAGAAATAATACAACAGAAATAAAATTAAATGTAGAAGATCGAGTTACATAAAAATTCATGATAGTACGTTCTGGAGTTCAGCACGAAGCAACGAAGTCTGCACGTCTTTCTTATCTTGATTATAAAGCATACTTTATACATATAATATTTAATATCCTCCATCCGTTTGTTTGCCTCGTACTGAGTAAATTCGACGATAAAGCAAATATACTACACGCTTTTCGGTTAAATGGTGTGCAACTGACTATACACAACGAACACAAATGTGATACTCAGTTTTTTTTTATTTTAGCACGTCATATGACCGCCGTTAAGCTAGAGTGCAACCCAAGAACGGAGGCGACTGCTGTCAGAGAAGGGAATCTGCGGACAGCAGTCGGGTCCCGCTGCGTTGAAGGATCCTATGTTATAGGAAGTATAGGAAGTTATTGCACTGTTGGAAAGGAATCTTTCCACCCAATATGAAATGTTATGTTTTTACAAATAATGGTCTGGAATAATTTTGTCACTGTGAAAAAAGTCACCAATGTGCACCCAGCCTTATAATACTTTTATGTTTAGTGTGAAATTGGGTGCATGGACTTTGTAATATTATTTTGTTTAAACATACCTTTTAAGAATAAACGTGATTGATAAGCATAATGATAATCTAGTTTATCATTTCCCAAGCGTTCATCTAAAAATCGAATCGTCTGCTTAGGTGTGCACAACAATTTTTACTCCTATACTAACATTTTTTTTTATTAGATAGAGACGAAATTAGACCAACCAAGTTGAGAGTGACACTCTTCTCGTTATCACCTGCTACTTTCAAACCGATCCCGAAACGCGACTTCAGGGGTGCAACACTTGAAAGTATTGGTACCCCAGGACAATAGACTGGGTTAATAACTGCCATCAGTCTGCCTACCACAATTAAAGAAAATAAAAGCTGATTACGATGTTTTTTGTTCAATATTTTTGTCATTTTTAACTATATGTATAGTGTATACCCTATGCGGGTGTCTCAGGTCTGTGTCACACATTTAAGTTGATAAAGTAAAAAAAAAAAAAGCCGGATGGCCACCCACAACACAAATAATCGGATCGCGGTCTATGGTACAAAAAGTTTGAGAACCTCTGATTTAATTTTTTAGAGAAAATTATAGATGAATGAGCAATAGCTGCGTAGGCAAATATTTATAAATTTTTCTACTAAATATGCTTAGTTAAATTATTTAGATCATTACAAATCATTGGAAAAACATTCTTATTGATTTGTTACACTTACTTTTTGCTTATACATTGATATTTGCTGACCAATATTGTAGAGCAAGAGTATTTAAACGGATAACACACGGCCAATATTGTCAATCTTCAATCATGTTTGGAAAAAAACTGAGCGACATTTCACCGCACTTGACAAAAAAAGTCGTTTCAAAGGCGTTCAAACTCAAAACGGGCACCACCGATGAAGTAAAATCCATGAAGATAACGAAAATGACTCCTGTCGGCGTCGGAGGGTTGTTCAGTACCTTATATACAATCCAAGTAAAAGGAAATCATCATAAAGCCACGTTCATCGCGAAAGCTAACATCAAGAACAAGCATCTTCGAAAAGCGTACGGCTGTGAAATTTTGTTCAGGAGGGAAGCCATGTTTTACACAAAAGTGATGCCTGCGCTCCAAGTGTTGCAATTCACGAAAGCCGCAAGGGAAGAATTACAACGCTGCATCCCCGTTTGTTACGCATCTTATTGGGACGGTGTTCATGACTTTATACTGTTGGATGATCTCAGGGAGAATGGTCATTTAGCTATCTGCGAAGTGTCTCCGACGCAAAATCATCTAGCTATAGACACGTTGGCGCATTTCCACGCAGTTTCCATATCAGCGAAAACCAAATCTCCTCGATTATTTCAAAAACTCGTCAGTGAAATCGACGAAGTGTGCTTCACGGAAGATAACAAATCTTGGTATACACCATTCCTGAATAAGTGTATAGAAATTACTAAAGAAGCTCTCCTTGAACACGAAGCGCCAGACGACGAGTACTTTGCGAAATTTCTCGAAATAACGGAAGGTGATGTTTACGAGCACCTAAGTACCATGGCGTCTGCTAAGGGTAACTTGGATTGTATTTTACATGGAGATTGTTGGTTCTCCAATTTCATGTTTACGGAGATTTCAGCCGCGATGGTCGACTTCCAAGTACTGCGTTACGGCTCACCAGCGATGGACCTATTATCTTTCATATTTGTGAACAACGATCTCTGCGAATCGACATACAAGTTTGGAGATGCAGTCAGGACTTATTATGAGACGTTGCAGTATTATATCAAAGACAAGAGAGTGGACGATGTGGCAATAACATATGAGGATTTGTGGGAAGAAATAAAAAAATATGCAAAATCTGCTTTCCTTCAAAGTCTGATAAAGGTAACGATGTCTTGTAATAATGCGCAACTTCGTAATATTAAAATCAACGCCTCTAAATATAAACGAGTAAAAAGAATCCCTTTAGAGGACTTGTGGAAGGTTAAACCTATACAGAGCGTGGAACATCAGCAGATGCTTGTTAGGGCATTGCGAGTTGCTGTGGATTTGGAAATTTTGTAGTATTCATACTTTTTATATGTACTGAAATACAATTTATAATTTTTTAATAATGTATTTGTTTTATTTCATATTCATCTGGTTTCCTAAATAAATAAACATATTCACTTAGAATCCCCCAACTAGGATACCCTATCACTGTTGTAGGTGTCAGGAGTCAGGACAAGGATGACACAAATATATAACAACCATATACTTAACCGATTTTAGTAGATATGATTTATTTTAGTTTAAAAAATCTGTTATCAGGAATCGAACCCTGGCATGACAACAAAACTCCGCTACCGCCTCCGCCTCGCAGTGAGAGGTGGGCTCTTACTCGAGATTCATCTGAACGTAACTAGATGAGACTAGAACGTGACTAGATGAGAGAGTGATCTTGGGTCGCTGGTTTTGGTACCTCAAGGAGATACTCCAGGACTCTCTATCCGCCGCCATCTGAGAACGCGTCCGATGGGAGACAAATTATAATTAGTAGATTTGTTTTGTGTTTTAAAAATTATTTAATACTTATATAAAATAATTCGTAGTAAGTGGCGTTCCGTTTTCTCTGCTTATCCCTGTCTGAAGAATGCGTGACAATTGTATTGTATAAAATATTTAAATATATTAATGTTTAAATTATATTATATACAGCTCGATTACCACTGACTCACTCACTGACTGACTGACATATATTATGAAGCACTTGCCGGGGGGTTAGAGAGATGATTCTTTTTGGGGCGTGTAGGGGGCGCTCCCGCGACCCCGGGAAAACCTCGACTTTGACCGGAAGCGGACTCTGGACCGGAAGTGACGCCGATATCTCGGAAACGGAACGAGATAGGGCCCAAGTGCCGGAACAAAAGTTGCAGGAAATGCCCTCTAATATCGAAATCCATAATTTGTTTTTTCAAAAAAATTTTTTTTTCAAAACTACCCGAAAAAAAACTTTTTCAGCGCCGCGAAGCGCGCCCAAAAAACTAGTATTAAATTATAAATATAAATAATATTAAAATGTTAAATTAAATAAAAAAAATAATTAAAAAAACTACACCAATATTTATTAGTCATGATTTGTTATTTAATTATAACTAATTATTCTCTAAATCTTTAAATTTTTGTAAAATAAATACTCGTAAATTAAATAAATATCCAATGCCCTAAATCCAAACAAGGACACCCTGTGTACCTATAGCTATTACGACAAGAGAAAAATAATAACACCAAGACCCGAAACAAAATCCTACTATTATTTTTATAACATCGCATTTTCAATATTATTGTTATATATTACAACTAACTGATTGTTTCGAACAAGAATCGAGTCCAAGACCTCGGCGTAACAGACACGCGCGCATTATTTAATATCTAGCATGATAAAATGTAACATCCCCCTTGTATGAGAGCCTGGTATGTGGGATGCGAATTGCGTACGAAAAAGCAGAAATTGCCCATCAATAGACTTCATCGTACACGTCCACCCCTAACGAGTCTACTGACGAAACTGGTCTTCATCGCCCATTCATTTTACTCCTCATAGCTTCCGACCGCATAGTGGAATTCAGAACATCTATCTACCAGGAGAACATAAACACCTAGGAATTTAAAGGAAAACTGAACGTTGTGTTTATATGAAAAATATCATGTTACTTCAATTGTTAAAATCCAAATTAAGTGCGAATATAAAGTACGTGTTAATTATTTTAATATTTTAATATTTTACAATATGTAGAAGCCTATATTAAATTAAATTATATTATTCATTTTATACGGTTTTGTGAAGAATGGAACGTAGGGTTTTTGAAATAGTTTGACGGTAGTGACGTTTACTGGAGAAACAACATGATTCAACATTGCCGCTGTTCAAAAATTTGTACCGTAAATGGCGGTGACGTCATGATGTACCACGATAGGAATTACGTTCTCTGTGCAAAGCACAGATCGCATACTAGAATTCTGGACTCTAAGGTACTAGGATAACAGAAATCATAAGGACGTATTACGGCTGAATGTGCCGAAATGCGCGAAATATTATAACGGAACGTTTAACTCACGCTCGATCTTAAAAACTTCATATATTTTTTTAAATAACGTTATTTAAATTGTAAATTAGGTTTTAAAACTAACTTTTGATATCGTTTTAATAAATCCCACATTACAAGCACATTTAAATTTAATTTTTAATGTAATTCTTAAGCAAAACTGCGTGGAACAAAACGTAGATGTCTAAAGCAATATGAGCTCGTATTGATCGTTGCGCTCAGTTCTGACAATTTTAACCAGGAAAACATAAAATCGAGAGTATGAGTTTAGCCCGTCCACCCCTGTGATTTTCTTCACATCTACTTTGGAGGGATTGTTGCACGAAATAACCAGAGCACTATAAATTGAAGATAGTAAGATCGTAATTGGCGTGCTAGGTATTGAGGGTTTGTTAAATTAAAAGACTGATTTAAAAATAAATACACAACATGTAAATTCCTGCGGGATATTTAGTGTTGATTTACCTACTTTATGTTTTACATAAATATTTTATAAGAGCTTCGAATAGCTAGAAATTTATTCACATATAAAAGAAAACTTTTTAAGCGAACGTTTTTAAAAATATTAACACAAGTTTAGTAAAATAATTTAACATGCTTTTTCGAGGACGTTCCCGCCAAAACTCTGACATGCGCACTTCAATCAACCTAACAAAAACGCGTTCCCTCTGAGAACGAAATAAATGAAGTTTTCTTATGAAATTAGTAATTAAACTTAAGTAAATTAAACTTAGTATAAAATAAATGAAAAATTGTTTAATCTTGATCATGTTGACCTGAAACATATTATTGTTATTATGGATAGGCAATAATGAATGGCCATTATGAGTTGTGTGTGACAGATGCATTTGTGTGATAGTGTGCTCAAACTTCAGTATCGTTTTGAATATTACTATCAGGATAACATGTTTTATGAGGAGTTATAGTATAACTATCATGTCTGACAATAAATCGACCGCTCTGACCTGTCAAAGCAACGTCATTTTCGTTCAGAAATGTATAATATTAAAAATACTTTTGTAGGTTTCAAATTAACGTGTAGGTAATTAGTTTAGGGAAACAATAAAAAGTAGCAAATCTTCTATCTATTACATAATAAATCATTATTTATTTTAATGTACTACGTATATTGTACAATATTTTATGCATGGATCCAGACTCATTTTTATCTCCTCCGTAAAGCTGATGTCCTAGTGCTTCTATGTACACCGATTATAGTTCCCTTCTCGTAGGGGTAAGTAAGCAAACAATCAAAAAGAACTAAAAATAAATAAAATATTATACTTTTTTTTTTTTTTGGGAAACAAACATTGACATATATAACTCACTTCAGTCACATAACAGTTTCCACTGGTAGATAAATTTAAAAAATTAAATAAATTAAATTTTATTGAAAATAAAATAAAACATTATAATTATTTTATTATATATGTTGCTATTATTATTTATGTGTCATTTATAAAAAAAAACATATTTAGTCAATCTCACCTTATTTTAAATAAATTATCTTAGTAAACTTTATTTAATAACATAAAGTTTAAACTAACTATAAACATTTAAAATCATTATAATAAGATCTGTGTTTACAAATAAATGTCGAGTCACACATAAAACTAGTTATAGATTTAAAAAAAAAACTAAACGTGGAAGAGAAATCTTTAGGATTTGATTGAAAGATAATATTGTTTGGTCGGATCGAGATCTAAAGTAAGAAATAGTTATTATAAAAACTTGAATCTTGATACACGTAATAAACCAAGATTAACCGCCGGCGCTGTAATAGTTCCTTAAATGCTCTTTACCCGACCTCAGTGCAGTAACCTACCAACAGCGGCTCTAGACCGAACCTGGAGATTTGCGAGGCTCTAGTAACCCAAAGGCGCGAGGCCAAACCTGGACGTCTGCTACCTTGTCTTTGCGAAGCGTCTTTCATTTCCCAGTTATTAAGTGTTATGCATTATAAAGCCCATGTTGGGCCGAGATTCAGGTCAAATGCTCTGCGCGTATTTTAACAAATGGTAGTACAGTTCCTACCGATGTATTGAGCCAAAATCTTGACTTGGCTGGGAAATGACGAAACTGCATAATGAGACCATAATAATGTAAATAAATATACATACTAACTACAAACCTAGTATTCAAATGGTGATAGATAGTACCAGTATGCTATCCTGGGGTAGTACTACCAGTTTCAACAGTACCAGCTACACGCACACGTCAAGATACCCATCGTAGTCAGCAAGGTTTAACTTCTTAAACCGGCATAGCGGATGCGACTGCTGTCTGCAGACATTACTTCACTCGAACCACATTTTAGTTTAACATGTTGTGGGAGGTTACTACAGGAAAGTAAGCCTTAATGCATTGGTGTTTATGCTGCATACGATAAGCTTTTGTTTTGGGTTTAAAACCAGGATAAGCACGGTTGCAGACGTACGGCCTCTACCTCAATTGCAAAGGGCATAAGAAAACAATACTAAAATTAGATGTAAAAAAATAAACACAAAGGGACATTTGTACTGGTTCGAGTTGACCTCTTTTACCTTATGCCACCTTCACCTTCATTGTTCATTATATTTACATAAGTGTTTACTTATTGTACATTTGTACCTCGAAACTCAGGTGTTTCCGGTGCACACACTATTTTTTTATATTACAATTTTAATTATATCAACACATCATTCACCAATCAATAGACAATGTTTTATTAAATAAAAAACCGATATCTTCAATTATTAAAGCATTTAAAACCACAAATATTGCATCAGAAAACATCTAATTACTCAATATCCCGGGTGGAAAAACTAAAACTGATTGGTAAACAAGAAAGTAGATTTATTTTTATACAAAATTAACTAAAAATCATCGACAAACTCGGAAAAAAAGTTGTGAGCCCATGTTTCTTAGGCAAATGAGCATTCTCCTTTACTATTCAAAACGTCATTCCAAACGTTATTACGTTATTTTTATTTTATTTTATTGTAGCTCGGCATGTGACTCTAAGCTAGAGTGCGGTCCATGAATGGAAACAACTGCTACTACAGAGAAACCTGTGCGGACAGCAGCCGCCTCCGCTATGCCGGCTTGAGGAGACGAGCATGTACCATCTCAGATTGACAGTGCACTCTCCTCTCGTTATACCTGGCTCAAACTATTCCCGAAACGCGACAAAGTCACTTCACGGGTGTTACTACCCCAGGACGGCTGACTGGACTAATAACCATCATCAGTCTGCCTACCACTCTTTAATAGCGCCTATAGGCACTGAACGACCAAAGTACATATAACAAAGTTACATTGGTACCGGTCAGAATTAGCGAGGTTCGAACACGGGTCTCATCGATAGTGAGTTCACGCGTCTTACCGCTAGACCACGGCCGCTCTAATTTACATATTATATCTTTATATCTACACATTCTAATTAAGGATTGCAATTATTATTATGATTATTACCTGAGTACTTTGTTACATACCGCATATTATCGGAACTTAAATACAAAAAACGTAGTGAATTCTTAATAACAGATATTATCGGTGCAACAGTAATTTAATGCAAGACAAACTAAACTGAAATGCAATCTTTAGATAATTAGCGTGATACCGAAATGTAAAGTTTAAATAATGCATAATATTATCTATAAAATCATCCGGTCATGAAAGTGATTACATTGTTCTTCATATGTAGGTACCAGTGTTTATGAATTATGCAAATAAATAAACAAATAATTAAAAGAAGCACTAACTTCAATTCAAATGTCTTGTAGGTAATTTGACGACTTTTAAAATGGGTTAGGACGCACGGACTTTGGGCAAGGACGCTCTGAGCACTAAACTACCATTAGTGCTTCACGCTCTTTTTTTATTATTGTAGCTCGGCATGTGACAACACTCCGCCTGATGTAAAGCTAGAGTGCGTCCATGAATGGAAACAACTGCTACTACAGAGAAAAAAGTGGTAGGCAGACTAATGATGGTTATTTGTCCAGTCAGCCGTCCTGGGGTAGTACCACCACTTTCGAATGTAACACCCGTGAAGTGACTTTGTCGCGTTTCGGGCATAGTTTGAAAGTAGCCAGGTATAACGAGAGGAGAGTGCACTGTCAATCTAAGATGGTACATGCTCGTCTCCTCAAGCCGGCATAGTGGAGGCGCCTGCTACCCGCACAGGTTTCTCTGTAGTAGCAGTTGTTTCCATTCATTTCCATTTACGCGCACTCCAGCTTTACATCAGGCGGAGTGTTGTCACATGCTGAGCTACAATTTAAAAAAAATCTCTACAGGCAGCAGTCGCCTCCATTATTCCGCCCTGAAGTAGAGCATGTACCATCCAGATTGACAGCGCACACTCCTCTGATAATACTTTCAAACTATTCCCGAAACGAGACAAGGTCACTTCACGGGTGTGTAATTCGAAAGTGGTGGTACTACCTCAGAACGGCAGACTGGGCTAACCATCATCGGTCCGCAGCATTCTAAAAAAATATTTTAATAAATAAAACAAATATAATTATATTTCAAAGATTAAAGTTCTTATTAACTGCAGGGAATCGAACGCAGAACTTCAGAAACTTTAGAATAAATTAAACACACATAAAGTTGAATAACAAAAGTATAGACGGCTCGGTTTTACAAAGAATACCACTTACAAGTTGTTTTACAAAATGGACGATTGTTTTTTTGTAGCATTAGTCCTGTTATCAAAATGTTGGGTCCACTCGTGACGAGATTTAAAAGCTTCTTTAAGAGAGTCTTTTTTTAACCTAATCTTTTGTTTTTAAGTGTCGACCGCCCTGTTTGTAGTTGTAGAAAATATTCAACGTATTAGCAAGGCCATTTTAGCATATTTTATTTATTACAGAAGTTAGTTTTCTAGTGGTAAGTTTTTTCTTCTTCTTTGTTATTATTCTAAGCATAGAGATATATACTAGAAGGTGCAAACTTCATACATCTGACATAAAAAATGCGTAGACTAGAATATTAACTGACAGAGAACCTAAACGTGGCTGTGGTCATCTTTTCTCTCGCGTCACATTGAGATAAAAAGTCGTATGATTCTAATTCCAATGATCCTAAGGTAACATTGCTTGTGTCTATTTATTTATTTAAAGAGAGGAGGAGAGGAGAGAGAAGGTCAATCTGTATCTCCTCTCCATCCTGTATCACTACATTATCTCGTCAAGCCGGCACAGCGGAGGCGACTGCTGCCTGTAGAAATTTATCTGTAGTTTCCGTTCATGGACCGCACTCTAGATTTACATCAGGTCATATGCCGAGCCACAATAAAAGAAAATATTCGTCAGTGTATCCCTAAGAACAAACTACACAATATGGCAACAAAATCTCAAAACCAGTTATACAATGTTAACGAATATCAAAATCCCTATATATTTTTGTTCTTATTAACAACGAGATGTGTAACCAAGTGTGTGTTTGTTACACGTTTTCGTCATTTAAGTTTACAATTTAAACTTTTGTACTATTTACAGAAAGTAATTTTAGTTTTCAAGTAAGTTTGTTTTCACGTTTAACACGGACGTTTTATTTTGGAATAAATATAATCCTTATTTTCACTAACATAAGAACTCATATATAAGAGCGGCCGTGGTCTAGCGGTAAGACGCGTAAACTCACGATCGATGAGACCCGTGTTCGAACCTCGCTAATTCTGACCGGTACCAATATAACTTTGTTATATGTACTTTGGTCGCTCAGTGCCTATAGGCACTATTAAAGAGTGGTAGGCAGACTGATGATGGTTATTTGTCCTATCTGCCGTCCTGGGGTAGTACCACCATTTTCGAATGTAACATCCGTGAAGTGAAACCTGCGGGTAGCGGTCGCCTCCACTATGCCGACTTGAGGAGACAAGCAAGCAGACAATCTAAATTGACAGTGCACACTCCTCTCGCTATATTTATTTTTGAAGCTATTTTTGCTATATCGATAAATATTTATAATAATATAATATAATTATCTTTATTTACAATTGGGTATCTATCCCAGGGTTACCGGGCATTGAAAGGGACTGAACGCGCTTACCACTAATCCATAGATGTGAGATCCCGAGATTTTTTATAGGCTGCTTGAATGCGAAAACAACTACTAATACTGGGAAAAATAGCAGTCGGCACCACGATGGCGTTTTAAATGAACTCCGACCGAATTGACAAAATGGGTCGCAATGCCACGTATACATTTAAATGGGACACAATTTAAGGACGAAAGAGTAAAACAGGACAAACTTGTTTTAGCTGTGAAATCGGAGACATTTCTTTAAGGTAATAAATCAAGGGACAGAAAAACCTTTTTTTTTTAGTATATACGGGTTATTTTAACTCATTATTTGTGTTCAGGTTAATTTTAAGATGGCGTCAACTGACTTCATTGAAGTTACGGTCATCGGAAAGTTCTAAATTAATGTAAACGATAGTATTATAAAAAAGTCCTCACAGTTCAGATGCCCGCCAAAAGTGTAGGTTCATGTAAACAAGCCGGAGTCAGGTCGTAACAAATTACGGCCTCGTTATCAAAGTATTATCTAAGACGGGGACATATTCTGGTTATCTATTCGATCGTAATTCGATAACTACGAATTAAAAAAAAATGTACTAGAAATTATTTTGCAGTCAAGTGGTCCCACTATTGGTTCCAAGTCGCCATGTCCAAAACACGAGGTATCTATAGAAGATTCTCCTCACGTAAAAAAATTCAATACTACTACAAAATTATATTGATATTTTGTAAGTGTCATGTGGACCCGTGCAGATTCCAGTTTCCAGTAGGTCCCGATGACCACTAACATGCTATCTAATAATCCACAAAAACACACAAAATATTATTATGATAAATCCTGAGTTGGGTATGAAACGTATGAGTTGGGGAAACGGAGAGGTGGGGATAGAATTCAATATAGTTAAAAGTTTACTTCTGTAGATAAATTAATTCAATTTATATAAATACCATATTATATTACCATATATACCATATTTTTGTTTTGGAACATCTGGAATTTTGTTTTGGGTATAAAGGTATAAACGAGAGGAGTGTGCACTGTCAATCTAGATGGTACATGCTCGTCTCCTCAAGCCGGCATAGTGGAGGCGACTGCTGCCCGTACAGGTTTCTCTGTAGTAGCAGTTGTTTCCACTCATGGACCGCACTCTAGCTTTACATCAGGCGGAGTGTTGTCACATGTAAAAAAACAATTAATAAAAAAAAATCCAATGGAAAGCCAACCCAGTCAGTACAGTTATATGAAATTATACGCTACTATGACGAGACGCCTCGTCATACTATGTTAACGCATATAGACACATAACGCATATTATGGCGTTTAACGTTCCCGCTCCCATGACTACCCTAGGGAACCTTTTATAGTTAAGGAGAAACTAATTGCTCTTTGCCAAAAACCTTAAGAAAACTTTAATCGATAAATGAGCTATTTAACATAAAAATAATTTCAAATCGGACGATTCATTCTTACTTTTCAATCAATCACAAGTCATATTAATTAACTGTGGACTTGATAATTTAAGATTAATGTATATGGAAATATTTGAAAGAATCTTAGGCTGTATTTTGGTGTTATGCCAGGAATAAAGACTCGTTTTTATCAAACACCATCTAAACAAATATGTTGTGTTTGCTTGAACTACATACGATGAACTAGGGGTCTGAGGCCGTAAACGTACGCGTACGAGGAGCTCTAAAATGGTACGCGTAAAATATATTATTAGGTTAAAATTAAATTGAAACTCTAAATCTCAATATAGACTCAAAGTAATACGTATTTTGGTAGTTCAGTGCCTACAATACGAGCTCTAGCTCGATAGAGGTAGTTATTGTAAAAAGAGAAACAGATAATAATGACATTTGAAAACAAAAATAATTGATTTATGGGAAGAAATTACAGTGTCGGAAAGGGGACGTTGTCAAATTGATCAACTGTTCAGAAAGGGTCAGGTAAGGTCTAAGGAGCACCGATGTACAAAGAAAACCTGCGTTTATTCAGGAAGTGGTTGAGGCGAAATCCGGATATACCCCTACCAGTCGTCTCCACTATACCTGCTTGATATGTTGTAAATGTATAATAGAACAGGCAGATTGATTATGGTTATTAGCCCAATCTGCCGTCCTGGGGTAGTACCACCACTTTCGAATGTAACACTCGTGAAGTGACTATGTCGCGTTTCGGGAATAGTTTGAAAGTAGCCAGGTATAGCGAGAGGAGTGTGCACTGTCAATATATGGTACATGCTCGTCTCCTCAAGCCGGCATAGTGGAGGCGACTGCTACCCGCACAGGTTTCTCTGTAGTAGCAGTTGTTTCCATTCATGGACCGCACTCTAGCTTTACATCAGGCGGAGTGTTGTCACATTCCGAGCTACAATAAAAAAAAATCATTTCAACATGTGCAAATCTAAAAGATCTCGTTTTGTACCCAAAAACGGATGTGAAGACATGGTTTAGTAAATTCTATATTCTATATAATGCCTATGTAGGTAGATATTTGATGTTTTCATTTTGTTAGCTAATGAATACAGTTAAGTGTCAGTCTGTAGGTGTTTAATATTATGCAAGTAATAAGCAGAGGCGTCATTCGAGGTTCCATTACGAAATACACATTACAGCCTATTTTCATTATAACATAACTAGACAGGCCTTGGGTTCGATTCCCGATAGGAACTAATTAACCAATCACAACGATACTATTCAGTTTTAAGCTTTAGTCCTTGAGGATTGAGGAGACCGTTGTGTACCATCTAGAAAACTTACCATAATTAATATTGAGATTTATTTTGTAGGAATGTGCTCGTATATTTATTTACCTGGAATATAAATAAAATATAATTTAAAAAAAAAGTAACGGAAAAGTACATTAAAATGCGTCTACACAACTTTAAACTCGACTAATTAAAAATCATTAATATTATGTAAAAGAGTAATATTTTAAGTTCTTTATTATAATCACTTATAGACGCCTCTCCGCTTGTTTGGTACAAAATGTTTCGTCCGTAACCCGTTTGCGGGTACATTAAAATACCTACTTATTTGCCTCAGTGAAAATATCACGTGGACATTAAATTCTAATTTGTAAATCGTATTTTGAACTTCTAAACTATTGTTATAATAAGAAATTATATTGTGGCGACCTCTATTTAATAGTTTTTGTTTTATGCTTCGATCTGTTGTTTTTTTATGCAGTATAAAATATATTTTTACACAAGCAACAACATGTTTATTTTATTTAATTGGAGTGTCTCCTAACACTCCAAAATATTATATTTAGGTCTAATAAATCAATTAGGAGTGGTGGCTGTTGATGGTTATTACCCCAGTCTGCCGTCCTGGGGTAGTACCACCACTTTCAAATGTAACACCCGTGAAGTGACCTCGTCGCGTTTCGGGAATAGTTTGAAAGTAGCCAGGTATAACGAGAGGAGTGTGCACCGTCAATCTAGATGGTACATGCCCGTCTCCTCAACCCGGCATAGTGGAGGCAACTGCTGCCGGCACAGGTTTTTTAGTAGTAGCAGCAACTAAATGCATATGTTGCATTTAATGAACTTACTTTTTTTTTTTATTATTGTAGCTCGACATGTGACAACACTCCGCCTGATGTAAAGCTAGAGTGCGGTCCATGAATAAAAACAACTGCTACTACAGAGAAACCTGTGCGGGCAGCAGTCGCCTCCACTATGCCGGCTTGAGGAGATGAGCATGCACCATCTAGACTGACAGTGCACACCCCTCTCGTTATAGCTGGCTACTTTTTTTTTTTTTTTTTATATTTTAAGGGCGACCAGTGGTGGGAATCATTATATCATGCTTCTGTTAAGTAGACCAATCCTATGGCGAATGATCCACCTTTAGGTGCCACATCTTACACAATAAACCAATAAACTGTAGTATAAAAAAAAAAATTCAAACTATTCCCGAAACGCGACAAGGTCGCTTCACGGGTGTTACATTCGAAAGTGGTGGTACTGCCCCAGGACGACAGACTGGACAAATAACCATCATCAGTCTGCCTACCACTCTTTAATAGTGCCTATTGGCACTGAGCGACCAAAGTACATATAACAAAGTTACATTGGTACCGGTCTTTTAGCGAGGTTCGAACACGGGTCTCATCAATCGTGAGTTCACGCGTCTTACCGCTGGACCACGGCCGCTCTTATGATATGAGCGGAGGCAAAGTTCTACCGACCCAAGGTTTTAGAAATAGTTTCACCAGGCGGGTCGGATAAGACCCGAGCGCATCGCAGATATGAGACCGTACACGTGCGAGCAAGACTTTGATAAAGAGAGAGCGGTCTTCCAAGTCTGAAGTGAGTCGAACTCCATAAGCCGGCATAGCGGAGGCGAGTGCCTGTAGAGATTTATCTGTGGTGGAATTTGTTTCCTTTCATGGACCACACTCTAGTTTCACATCTAGTGGAATTTGATCATTTGCCAAGCTACAATATTTAATTTGAAAATATATATATTATAGTTATATTTTCTTACAACTTAACGTACGTATATAATAATACGTATAATTCGTAACATACGTATACACATCGTAGGCGCAAGTAGTGCTGCCTACACTCAAAAACTAAAGATAAAATTGCAATTTTAAACATTTCGAAAGTTTTAAATTTTAATCAAACATAATGTAAATCTCTTAATAGTTTTTATTACAAAATGTTGAATATATTATTTTACACTCAATATTACAAGTAACTCCTCCAGAATACCTACTGTATATCAGAAATAAAAATCTTGGCATAGGTCCTGGGGAATAATGACAATATCACCTCCGCTATACCGGCTTTGAGAGACGAATGTGCACTGTCTAGGTACCCGGCTACTTCCAAACTGATCCCGAAACGCTTCGTCGCTTCCAGTTTGTTGATAATTGCGCTAAATAAGAATAAATACAAAAGTTCAAATATTACCTAAATAAAGCCCTTTTTATAAAAACATACTCAATAGATCTATTGTCTAATAAAAAAAAATGTCAGCTGCAAAAATATTTTCCATAATCCTAACCTAAATAAAGAACCAACAATCTTACGGCTTTGTATATAAAGACGATTGTAACATTAATTTTTCAAAGAATGAAAATGCTATAGTCTAAAACCAGGTCGCTTAGTGTTTACCTAAATATGAAGGACATTTCGAACAAAAATATAATGCCCTTGTTAATATATTTTCTCTTCAGCAAAGGGCACTAAGTCTTTTTTCATTAAAAACATATTATATCTAGTTGCAAAAATAAACTACCACACCAGACAGAAAGATGGCTTGGCCTGTTATTAGCGGGTTCAACAAAGGTTTTTACGATATTCGAATTTTAGGGTTACACGTTTTGATGCGAGACAATTTGCCATAAAAGAAAAAAAATAATCCTAGGACCTGCTTGCAACACCATCTACAGGTCCAATTGTAAATCTGAACCATCCTTGGAGACATTCAAAAACTCACAAAAAATTCGGTAAAATCCGTTCACCCGTCTAGGAAAATTCATTGATTTACTTTTTTTAATTATTATTGTAGCTCGGCATGTGACAACACTCCGCCTGATGTAAAGCTAGAGTGCGGTCCATGAATGGAAACAACTGCTACTACAGAGAAACCTGTGCGGGCAGCAGTTGCCTCCACTATGCCGGCTTGAAGAGACAAGCATGTACCATCCAGATTGACACTGCACACTCCTCTCGTTATATCTGGCTACTTTCAAACTATTCCCGAAACGCGACATGGTCACTTCACGGGTGTTACATTCGAAAGTGGTGATACTACCCCAGGACGGCAGACTGGACAAATTACCATCACCTGTCTGCCTACCACTCTTAAAATTACACACTACTAATTACAATATATGTATTATGTACATAAAGATATGAAAAGTTGCATAAGAATTTTATAGTAGCTCGGCATGTGACTGAAGCTAGAGTGCGGAGACAACCGCTACCACAAATTAAAAGTCAGTCAGTCGCTATTATACTATAAAGACGGCAAATTAGGGATATGGAATGGATAAATTTCGAGAGCGGCCATGGTCAAGCGGTCTACCGCCCTCCAGGGCGTGAACACACGGCCGATGACGAACGTTAAAATCAGATCGCGTACCAATATTTTATGTACTTCGGTCACTCTGAGCGTACAATATTTAGAAGCACAGGCATTTAAAAAAGAAAAATATATAATGTAACACTTATACCCTTTCGTTTAAGGAAAACATGAGATTAACACGAATAAATCAATTTTTACAACGACTCTTTTAAACTGAGCGTGTTTTTTACCTTAAACTATAATAATTAAAGCTTTATTTATGAAGTACCTATTCACCATTTAAAGGCCATGACTCGCTAATCAACTTACGAGCTGATTTGTTAGTAACAAAGTTTCTAGGACGAATTTAACTAGGTACTTTAAAATATTAGTCTGGATAACTAGAGAGACTAGATTAGACCATTTAATATCAAGATAGTAGCAGTATTAAGTCAACTCATGGTTAACAAGTTCACTTACTATGTGATTCCTAGGAATTTGATATAAATGGTTTATTTGTTATATTTCATAGGCAGTTAAATATATAAAAAATATATTAGTAAATCTCCGATCCGAAGTTATTTATTTAGTTCAATATAAACATGCTCTTATCCAAGGTTTATTTATCTAAACACTTAATAAAAAGCTAGTTTTGATAAACTTACTGGTCACGTGGGGTAACTTTGAACCACGGGTCAAGTTATAAAATATTATTTAACTAAACTTTTGGAAGATTTATTTTGATAGTATTTTATTAATTTGACGCCCTCGGTGATTAGTTAGCTTGCCAATTTGTTACGTGGAGGTTCCGGTTTAAATTTTCGACAGTATCTCGACTGCGATCATACTCGTATGTGGAAGCAGCTATACCGGCTTGTGGAGACGAATGTGCTACATTCATTATCAGGGCATATTCCTACTTCCAAGCTAACACTGAAACTCGACGAGGTTACTTCAAGTATGTTACACTTGACAGCAAATTGGGCTAATATCATAATTTTTGAGCGGCCATGGTCTAGCGGTAAGACGCGTGAACTCACGATTGATGAGACCCGTGTTCAAACCTCGCCGGTACATTGGTACCGGACCAAAATTCTGACCGGTACCAATGTAACTTTGTTATATGTATTATGTACTATAGGCACTATTAAAGAGTGGTAGGCAGACTGATGATGGTTATTAGCCCAGTCTGCTCCGTCCTGGGGTAATACCACCACTTTCGAATGTAACATCCGTGAAGTGACCTTGTCTCCTTTCGGGAATAGTTTGAAAGTAGCCAGATATAACGAGAGGAGTATGCTCGTCTCTTCAAGCTGGCATAGTGGAGACGACTGCTGACTGTAGAGATTTCTCTGTAGTAGCATTTGCTTTCATTCATGGACCGCACTCTAGCTTTACATCAGGTGGCGTGTTATATAAACATCATCAGTCTACATACCTCTTCAAAGGTTTTTACGTCTTCAACCGCCCTAATCCTTGGGAAATGTTTGCAAAGAACAAGGGAAATTTCCTTCTTTCACATAAATTATAGTGATATATTTATTAAGAATTTGTTAAACCCACTTCACCCTAACAAATAATTACATTATAAAGTATTTTACATCAATAATACCCACATTTGCGGTATCACGTCTCGCTTAAGCAAATAAAATACACGATAAAAATGTAGATTATACAAATATTAAGAGATTCAAGGCTGGATTTTTTTTAAATTAAGGAATTTAATAGAAATACATTATTTGTTAACGATATTAATAGTTATCAGAATATTCTTCTAAACACGAAGTTTCGACGATCGTTCAAACAGGCACCATACTAACAGCTAAGTCTATCGATATTCGGCTAATTGCTTGTTTTATGCAGAGCGCGGTTCGCATTATGTTATTTTCATAATTATTATACGATAGGCCGATAGCTTGATCAAATAGAGCTTCGGCTGTCTTTTATAATTGTTCTGTTTCATATGAGATACCAGACTGCTCTAACTGTCGTCAAAATATCGAATTCGAATAAATAAAGTAAAAATGGGTTTAGTAGTTTGCTAGAATAGCGCTTTCCTGTAGCTTTTCGTGCTAAATCTTATACGTATAGTGGGTGTTATGTATTGTATAATATATCTATATATGTATTATATTGAGGTTACAAGCCTACACGTAGTGGTCGGTAATTTGGGCACACTTTCAACTTGCGTGGGACGCAAATCTACCATTGAGAGTACTAAATAACATGATTAAATAATATGTTATTTAATGGTTCCGTAGCTTATTAAAACTATCTATTGGTTATTATCCTCGTACATAAAATTGAGATAAAAATGAATGTTTCTTTGTTTGTCCTGCACATGTTTCGAAACCATAAGACGGATTTGATTTTTTTAGATAGTATAAGGGAACCTGGAGGAGAGTATTGTAGAGCGGCCGTGGTCTAGCGGTAAGACGCGTGAACTCACGATCGATGAGACACGTGTTCGAACGTCGCTATTCTGACCGGTACCGATGTAACTATGTTATGTGTACTTTGGTCGCTCAGTGCCTATAGACACTATTAAAGAGTGGTAGGCAGACTGATGATGGTTATTTGTCCTGTCTGCCGTCCTGGGGTAGTACCACCACTTTCAAATGCAACACCCGTGAGGTGACCTTGTCGCGTTTCAAGAATAGTTTGAAAGTAGCCAGGTATAACGAGAGGAGTGTGCACTCTCAATCTAAGATGGTACATGCTCGTCTCCTCAAGCCGGCATAGTGGAGGCGACTGCTATCCGCACAGGTTTCTCTGTAGTAGCAGTTGTTTCCATTCATGGACCGCACTCTAGCTTTACATCAGGTGGAGTGTTGTCACATGCCGAGCTACAATAAAAATGCAATGGATGTGGTTGAAGCTTCATAGTTTCTGCCTACCTCAGTGGGAATAGGGCTAAGCTAAGTAGTTGTGGGTTGACAAATACAATTTTATTTAAACCCAGTGTCGTAGCTAGGGGGTTGGGTGCGGGTATAATATTTCGTATAAACATTGGCATACAAAGTTGCGGGCAACAGCTAGTGTTAAAATTTATTATCTGTTACACGCAGATTATCGATATAACTACGTTGCTTTTTTGTAAAAGAGAGTAGGTACGTGCTAGATGAGATTTTTTAAAACATGCTTAATCTTTCTTTGTTACGACACAGATAACTTGTAAATTTAACAAAATTAACGTTTTACTAAACTAATTTATTTACTTTCTGTTTAATCATCACCTAAAATACTTTAAAAACTGTTATAAAGTTCATTAACCCCAAATCAGTTTTTAATACGTAGCAAATAAAGTCTACAATCCGTAGAATGTTTATTAAAGAGTGGTAGGCAGACTGATGATGGTTATTAGCCCAGTCTGCCGTCCTAGGGTAGTACCACCACTTTCGAATGTAACACCCGTGAAGCGAAGCGACTTTGTCGCGTTTCGGGAACGGCTTAAAAGTAACCAGGTATACCAAGAGGAGTGTGCAATATATATCTGGATGGTGCACATTCTTCTCCTAAAACTGGCATAGTGGAGGCGACTGCTACCTGTAGAATTTTATCTGTAGTAGCAGTTGCTTCCTTTCATGTACCACACACTAGCTTTACATCAGGCGGAGTGTTGTCATATCCTTTGAAAAACCATTGTACAAATTTATTTTTATTTATTTATTTAATACAAAACTTTATAACGAATTATTGTATATAATAAAAAAACAACTTGGCATATAACAGAGGGTCATTATCACTTATGTTCGAGTGAGTTATTGTATGGTTAATTCGATCCACGTGCCTTATTAAGGTAGGTGCGAAATATTTATAAAAAAAAGATTTAAGCCCTTTTAGAAGTGAATACAATTAATATTCTTGTATATATATATATGTAAAAAAACAAGTATTGACTGACTAACTGATTTATAATCAACGTACAGCCAAAACTATGATAGTTAGCAACCTCAAAGGAGAAAAAAGGCCCATTCACCTAATGGGCCCACAAGTCTGTCGATGATTTTTGGTTAATTTGGTAGAAAAATAAATCTACTTCCTTATTACAATACAATTGTCACCCCTTTTTCCCACTGGGGTAGGCAGAGACAACGGAACGCCACTTACCACGATCCTGACACAACACCCTCGCTTCCTTTACATCCACAATTCTCTTCAAGCACGCCCGACGGTTATTGTCACTAGGCAGTCCAGCTTTCATAGGGATGTCTCCGATTTGATCGGAAAACACTCTTCTGGGTCTGCCTTGTTCAACGCATCCATTCACATCAGATTTATATATTCCTTTCGTCAATCTCCTTTCATTCATCCTTTCCTTATTACCAATCAGTTTTTTTTTAATGTAATTAAACATTGTCTATTGATTGGTAAACGATGTGTTGATATAATTAAAATGAATTTGTAAAAAATAAGATATTATTTTGGAATATGGTTTTGTTACCAAACTATTAGGTATTAAGTGGGCTCAAAAATGGTCAATCTCCTTTTCTGGACCGAAATTAACCGCGATATCTCGGAAACGGAACGAGTCCGGGAGATAGTTCCGGAACAAAAGTTGTAGAAAAAAATTATTTATAGCGAAATGAAAAAATCCCAACAAATCAGTTTCTTTCGTCTCTTAATCATACCGGTGCCTCGGACAGACTTGACATCCTAGGGATGTCACTTCGCTGCGACTTGAATCACAGGGATCACATCGAGCGAGCAATTACAACAACATCTCGTAAACTTGGCATCCTGAACAAGGTGCGTCAGTTTTTCGCGCCGGAGCACCGCCTTCTATTGTATAAGGCGCAGATTCGCTCCTGCGCGGAATACTGTTCGCACCTCTGGGACGGCTCTGCCAAGTATCTCCTCGATGCCCTGGATTCACTGCAGCGTCGAGCTGTCCGAGTAATAGGCGACTCAGAGGTCACAGGGAGCTTAGAGGCCCTGCAACTTCGCAGGGACATAGCCTCCCTGTGTGTCCTCTATCGCCTATACCATGGTGAATGCTCCGAAGAGCTCTTTAATCTAATACCTGTCTCATCCTTCCACAACCGGAACACCCGCACTGGGAGGGGGAAGCATTCACACTATGTCGACCGAATTGGTCGCCGAACAAAACGGTTCGGCGCGTCCTTTTTGTGTCGCACAATCGACAAGTGGAATGCTTTGCCCTCCCATGTATTCTCCCAATCCTTTCACCTTGGATCCTTCAAGCGGAGCGTGAAAAAGCACCTTCTCAGGCCGGCATAGTGATGGCGACTGGAGCCACCGTGCGAGCGGTTCTCTAGTCGTCAATGCTCATGGACCTCCACTGCGTTTACCATCAGACCAGTCGAGGTCACATGTGCCAAAATAAAAAAAAAAAAAAAAAAAAACTTCCGTCTCGCTCTTTCTCGCGGGTTCTTGCGTAAGGCGAGAGTGAGAGGTATGGGAACAATAGTTTTCATACTTCGGGAGCTGTTAACATGATAAGCCCGAGCAACACCGGGCTCCGTCAGCTAGTATATATAATTTAAAAAAAAAAACATGAAAGGGAGGTAGGCAGACTAAGTTGTAGCAACCATGAGAGTGATCTCATCACCACCACTTTGGAATGTAACACCCGTGAAGTGACCTTGTCGCGTTTCGGGAATAGTTCGAAAGTAGCCAGGTATAACGAGAGGAGTGTGCAGTGTCAATCTAGATGTTACATGCTCGTCTCTTCAACCCTTCATAGTGGAGGCGACTGATGCCTGTAGAGATTTCTCTGTGGCAGCAGTTGTATCCATTCATGGACGGCGTGTTGTCACATGCCGAGTTACAAAAAAAGGCTCTCTAGAATCAACTAGATAGTGCGTATTCGTCTTCACAGGCCGGCATAGCGGAAGCGACTGCTGCCCGTAGAGATTTCTCTGTAGTAGCAGTTGTTTCCGTTCATGGGCCGTACTTTGGCTTCTACAATTAAAAATAAGGTTTTTAAGTATTTGCATTTTACCGCAATACGCAATGGACGCGTAAACCGTTAACGTTAACGCAAGCGAACGCGACATAAGCCGAATTTCAATCGTTGCATTCATATTAACAAATAATGGTACTAATTACTATAATTTTATGTAGTTGATATTGGACAAATGATAAATAATAAAAATTATTAGCTCAAATATAAAAAAGAAATACTTATACTTAATCTACCTTTTTTTGTTTATTTTTTTTTATTGTAGCTCGACATGTGACAACACTCCGCCTGATGTAAAGCTAGAGTGCGGTCCATGAATGGAAACAACTGCTACTACAGAGAAACCTGTGCGAGTAGCAGTCGCCTCCACTATGCCGGCTTGAGGAGACAAGCATGTACCATCTAGATTGACAGTGCACACCTGGCTACTTTCAAACTATCCCCGAAACGCGACAAGGTCACTTCACGGGTGTTACATTCGAAAGTGGTGGTACTGCCCCAGGACGACAGACTGGACAAATAACCATCATCAGTCTGCCTACCACTCTTTAATAGTGCCTATAGGCACTGAGCGACCAAAGTACATATAACAAAGTTACATTGGTACCGGTCTTTAGCGAGGTTCGAACACGGGTCTCATTGATCGTGAGTTCACGCGTCTTACCGCTAGAACACGGCCGCTCTACCTATATATGATGTTTAAAACTTCTATTTCACGGGATTGCTATGTCTTTTTACATGGTGTATAAAAAATAATATCACACTCTAGTCAAACTTCATAAAAATACAATATTAATATTTAATACTCGTTAATATTCCGTCACGGCAATTGATTAATAATCAAACTATTAGATTACGATTAATAAATTGACTCCATAAAATAACATTTGAAAAAAAATGTTAATTTCCGACTTAGTTATAAATAATAACGGGTTTTAGTAATTTATTTATATTAAATTTTCTCGTATAGAGCCGCATTACTAAATAGCATCGTAAATTCACCTCACTTAAAAAAATTAAATACCACCACTTTCGAATGTAACACCCGTGAAGTGACTGTCGCGTTTCGGGAATAGTTTGAAAGTAGCCAGGTATAGCGAGAGGAGTGTGCATTGTCAATAGATGGTACATGCTCGCCTACTCAAGCCGGCATAGTGGAGGCGACTGCTGCCCGTAGAGACTTCTCTGTGGTAGCAGTTGTTTCCATTCATGGACCGCACACTAGCTTTACATCAGGCGGAGTGTTGACACATGCCGAGCAACAATTTAAAAAAAATCGAGAGACAGTAACGGGAAGGAGAGAGAGAGGCAAATTAAAAAGTGGTAGGTAAATGAATGATGCCTATTTTCAGCCGTCCTGAAGTAGTATCAACGCTTTCAAGTGTGTTTCGGGATCAGTTTGAAAGTAGCACAAGTAGCAAGAGAAGTGTGCACTGTCAACCTGCATTTGTCTCCTCAAGCCGGTATAGCGAGGGCAACTGATGCTTGCAGAGATTTCTCTATAGTAGCAGTTGTTTCCGTTCATGGATCTCACTCTAGCTTAGCATCAAGCGCAGTGTCAATAAAGAAGTTTTAAAAAGATTGGAAGAAATGCAAACTTGATATACGGTGGTATATTTCGTATATTATAAATGTATTGTTTCCATAGAGTAGAACGTATAATGCGAAGAATTAGTAGTAGTGAACACAGAAATGTTTCAGATAAGCGCCGAGATGTAAGATCAAATAGCACGAAGAGAATGAATTTGTGACTTTCTGCGATGGTGAATTGAGAGTGACTTAAGACGAATTTCGAGACACCTTCTACTTCTAAATACACCTCCAAGAAATCTATACGCCATAACTTCTCGTTCTACATACCACTTTTGAGGGTGCTCCTCATCTTCCCAGGTTGCCCTCTTCCGACACCGTCCTAACTAATTACAAAAAAAAGCTTTTACAATCTTTCTCTTAAGCACAAAAGTAAGAGACAGAAATATGGAAAAAAAAAAAACCAGTCTCGAGCTGGTTATTTAACTGTCAACGCCGTTATACCATCAAAAATTATTCCCTCATCTCGAGAGACACAAACAAATGTGCTCTTTAGTATTAACAAAATAAAGCTTACAACTGCGTACATAATAAAAGTAACATAATACAAATTATCACTAAACATGCTGTATGGGCAAGTGTCGCAATATACAGCGCGTGCCATGACTCGCTCACATACAAACGAAATTACTTAACACGCTCGATCAGCGCATGGAATTATAACCTGTAAACCATTGAAATTAAAATCGAGATTTCTTTGAAATATGGTTGCTAGTTAAGTCGTTTTATTATGTGTTTATGCATTTAGTAAGAGTTTGTATGCAGTGCTATGTGGGTAGGTCTGACGTCACAGAACTTGATTTTATAAGCCATGCTTACAAAATTATAGTATAAGTTAATGATCCATTCTTATTGTGTTTAATACATAAAGGATAATGCCCATTTTGGGCACATGAAAAATAGTTAACATTGATGGTAGTGTCGGAAGGGGGTGCCCTAGGAAGACCTTTCTCAGTCAGATCGGTCAACTGCTGAGAAAGGGTCAGACGAGGAGCACCCTCAACCGACGTGCATACATCTATTCGAGCCGGCATAGTGTAGGCGACTGCAGCCCGTAGAGATTTCTCTGTGGTAGCAGTTGTTTCCATTCATGGACCGCACTCTAGCTTTACATCAGGCGGAGTGTTGTCACATGTCGAGCTACAATAAAAAAAAAAATACATGAGGGGAGTAATGGATGTGGTCGAAGCGAAAGTGGAATGTAGAGAGAGGAGTCGCTGGCGCTCCATAGTTTCTGCCTACCCCAGTGGGAACAAGGCGTGAGCTGAGTAAGTAAGTAAATTTCCTTAGGTTAATAAACGGACGAAGCTAAAGCGGCCGTGGTTTAGCGGTAGCTAGCGTATTATCTCACTTGTAGTGAGTGAGACACCCATTATTAATTAATACTAGCTGACGCGGCACACTTCGTACCGCCTCAGAATCAATAAATAAAAAAGCATTTCAGAACTACTTCTAAATTTAATTGATTTCTAAACGACACGGGACGAACATCAAATGTTTGACATTCAAAATCAAAGGAATAGTTTCTAAGGGAAAGCGAAATTGTTGTTTTTACTATATTCTAAGCATTTTTTTCATATTTGCTCACCTTTTAAACCTTCCCTGGACTTCCACAAATAATTCAAAACTAAAATTAGCCAAATCAGTCCTGCCGTTCTCGAGTTTTAGTGAGACTAACGAACAGCAATTGATTTTTATATATTTATAGATTTTTGGGAAATAAAACTGTTGTATTTGTGTTAAAAATCAATATTATGTATTCCCCGTAAAATAACCACCCTCGTAAAGACATGGAACAGCACGTATGTATGCAACCTGTAGCTTAACTTCTGCGATAACGTATGATGTAACTCGTATATTTTTATAGATATTAAGATTAGTTTATGTTTAAATAGCCCAATTTTGTAAGAGTTTAGGTATTAAGACTGGAGTCCACTTTCAAATTCCGATACAAATGGCTAAGTTAAAACGTGTTTCGACCCTTAATCTTTGATACATTTTAATAATATTTAGGGACATATCACTGATATCTAGAGTTGTAAGATTTGATTTTTTTAAATTATATAAAAGATAATATCCCTACATAGAATTAACAAATTCTCATGAATAATTAATTTGTATTATCTTTCAATAATTCCCAAGAAACAGATAGAAAAGGGCTTCGGTCAGGACTAAATTATACAATACAATACAATTGTCACGCCTTTTCCCCACAAGGATAGGCAGAGACAACGGAACGCCACTTATCACGATCCTGACACAACACCCTCGCTTCCCTCACATCCACAATTCTCTTCATGCACGCCCGACGGTTATGGGCACTAGGCAGGCACTAAATTAATTTTCTTCTTAATTAAATAAGGTGCCATTTTATCATCAAAACTGATTATAGATTTTATTTTATATTTAATCTATTTATTTATTTATTTTTTTCCTATTGTGCACCACACTTTGTTTCTATCTCTTATACTATTCTCCATCCTCTATAGGTTGCCTGGAAGAAATTGCTGCTCAGTAATAAGGCCGCCTATTGTGTTATCTAATTTTCGATAAATGTATGTTCTGTTTTTTTTTTGTTTGCACAATAAAGAGTTTTATTATTATTATTATTATTTATTTATTTTTACATATTCTCGGTCTGTAACCGGTTATTTATTATTATAGTTTAAGGGTCAGAAAGCTTTTAATTATCGTTGTAAAGTAATTTTGACTGCACTAATCTCTTTCATTCAATGTGCTCGACAATTGTGTTTACAAGCACAGTATCAAATTACAAATTATGACAAACCGTCTCAGCCATAATGGAGAACGGTCTTCTTAACAAATAATTTTATATGACCTAGAATTTTAATAATAAGGGATTTACATACAAAAAATAGGTTATGAGTCATTAATTAGTACGCCTACATCGCATTTACTGAAATATTTTATGCGTATCCCTTTAAAAATGTATTGTGTAGCCCCGGTACTCAGGGTGCGGACTCCTTAAGAATCTATGAACCCCAGGTTAAGAAACCTTCCCGTGGCTCGCTGCCCTTTGACCTTGAGTGACTGGGTCATATGGGGGCACTGTTGAAGTTGCTGGTCTCCCTCCTCCTTGAGGTAACTCCGGCGTGAACCAAAACCAGCAAGGTTGGGTCTCTCTTCTACTCTAAGTCTAAGCAAAGTGAAATGCTTTCAGAGAAGACCTGAGTGAGAGACCACCCTTCATCGCGTGAACGGTAACATAATGTTCCATTATTTCCTTTGCCCCGAGCCAAGAGCAGTAGACCCGCGGTTGGTCTCTCGCAACAGCTCATTTACTTGGCTGGAATAGTGTTCCTCCCGATAAGGTGGGACCAAACGGCCAAGTATCGGTGGGGTCGCGAATGAATGCGAAAGCGTGTCCGTGACGTCACCATATGACGTAGAGAGAAACTCGAAGCGTCGTCGGTTTTAGTCGTTTAAAAAAAAATACAGTTTTATTGTTACATCACAGAGTCAAAAGAAAAAAAAAAGATAAAAAAAATATATAAAAAAAAAATTATAAAAAAAGCATATTGGAAAAATTGGTTTTGAATTGGCGACGAAAACGACATAGCGAAGGCTAATTTCGATCGCGCTGTCACAGCCTCTGTGGCCTAGTGGTCTGGCCTACATACACGACGGTGTAGAGACGGAGGTTTTTCAAATCCTCTCAGGGGCGCCCGGGTTGTAACGTATTGTATATATTTATGATACTATATTTACTTATTAGGGAGCGATAGCTTCCTAACGAGTGGAAGTTGGTCTTGGTTTGGCGACTTTGGTCGGTCCAGGAAATCAGGCGTTAGCTCTCGCATCACCATCGGGAGGCTTCCCCTTTTTGATTTTTTTTTTTAAATTAAATTAAAATATTATTAATATTGCTAACACAAGTACTTTTATTTTATACAAAATTTTCTAGAGGTAGAAATTGAAATTCTGATATACTTTATTAAATATTAAAAACGATTGATTTTAGAATAGGAGTTAGTAACAGCGTTAGTAAGACGATACGTTCGTAATTTTAACATTAACGGATTAATATTTCGTTTAAAAAATCCAAAACAAATATAATAACAACAATATTCACATTATTCAGGAAACACCATTAATATTATTTAATTATTCAATCATTATAATAAATATTAATGGCAAAAATATAAGGCGAACGAACTTTGAAGTTATTTACGAAATTCCTGTATGCCGGTTAATAACGACTTATTTTTTAACATAATTATAATATTGTATTGCTATATAAAATACAGAAATATGATGCCTAAATAAATCTTAAGAAATGTAGGTAGGCAGGAAGATAGGAATTTTTGTATTATACCTAAATGTTTTTTTTTTAAAAAAAGCTAGAGCGCGGGCCATGAACGGGAGCAACTACTACCACAGAAAAAATTCTACACTCAGTAGTCACCTCCGCTATACCTAACGTGACCATTTATTCTTTCCTTAAAACGTAACACCATTACGACAATAATAGATAGATCCCCAATCCAAAAAATCCAAAAATAAGAACATATTTTTATACCCATGTTTTTTATATTGAAAATCACGAAATAAATATAATTTTGTAAGCGTGGGGATTCGACGTACACGAGAAGTATTATTAAGATATCGGTTATTAAAATTCACATGAAGAAAGACGCGCGAAGGAGCCGTCTTTCTAACCGTTCAAAAATATGACGTGACAGCTGTCATTAAATATATTTTTTAAAGTTTTAGGCAAAGTCTACAATTCTTGTTGTTAATATTAAGTACTCGATCGATCGCTCCTTTTTGAGTAAACGGCTCAACTCTTCGTCCCGGACTTGGTTTCGGGGACACTGGGGCACCGGGGACACAGTCTCGTTCAAAACGGGACGTATGGTCATGTTAGCAACGCCGGCTTGAGGAGACGGATGTGCACCATCCACTCCTCCCTCTCGCTATACCTGGCTACTTTTAAACTGCTCCCGAAACGCGACAAGATCACTTCACGGGTGTGTAATTCGAAAATGGTAATACTACTCCAGGACGTCAGACTGGGCTAATAACCATCATCAGTCCGCTTACCACTCTTCAATACTTACAATAGGCACTGAGCTACCAAAGTACATATAGCAAAGTTACATTGGTACCGGTCAGAATTTAGCGAACGTACAGTGGACACTCGCACTATGTCTAATTAAATATTCTTCAAAAAACCTAATGTAGAAGCTAGAAGCATTTTTTTAATATTTATTTATTTATTTATTTATTTGGTCCTGAGTACAATTAACTTTTTAAGAATTATCTCGAAATGAGACCAGAAGTGTACAAAAACAATATAAGTAACAAAATTTATAGGAACGTAGGCTTTGATGTAAGGAACTAAGGGCTAAAGTCCCGTGTCAAGGATTTGAACTCAAATATGTATACATGAGTATACAAACAATAGTCCAGTTGAAGGCAATCTACTTCAGGTTTTCACCGTCCCTTTCTAACATATGAAAAGAACATCTTTTGTTTCACGAATTACCAGGGAAGGATTCCACGAAGTTGAGATGAAATCAACCAAAACTCAATATATATAGTAGGTTGTCATATTTATATTCTGGGCATCTTGACATAGTGGGTTTTCATTCGTGAATTATTTTCCTAAACTTTTGTTTCGAGTTTTGACGGCCTAGCGGTAAGATGCGTGAACTCACGATCGACGAGTCCCGTGTTCGAACCTCGCTAAATTATAACCGGTACCAATCTAACTTTGTTATATGTACTTTGGTCGCTCAGTGCCTATAGGCACTATTAAAAAGTGGTAGGCAGACTGATGATGGTTATTCGGCCAGTCTGCCATCCTGGGGCAGTACTACCACCTTCGAATGTAACACCCGTGAAGTGACCATGTCGCGTTTCGGGAATAGTTTGAAAGTAGCCAGATATAACGAGAGGAGTGTGCAGTGTCAATCTGGATGGTACATGCTTGTCTCTTCAAGCCGGCATAGTGGAGGCAACTGCTGCCCGCACAGGTTTCTCTGTAGTAACAGTTGTTTCCATTCATGGACCGCACTCTAGCTTTACATCAGGCGGAGTGTTGCCACATGCCGAGCTACATAAAATAAAAGAAAACTTTTGATTCTTCTAGTGTTGTAATAACAGTGAACGTGCTGAGTGTGGCCAAATACTCGTAATTCAAAAGATAACGTGTCTTTTCATTTTCCCTTCAAAACTCCGTAGGAAGTTCTAGTAAAGATTCTTCCACTTTACTGAAGCTATTTTTGACTTGACTGGGACTAGACCTGACAGTTCAGTTAGTGTGATGGATGAACCGTGATGCACAATAACCATGGAGGATAATTATTTCTTTGAGTGTTGATTGTATTGTATAATATTGGCGGGCACATTCCGCTTGATAGTTTTTTATACGTGGTCCGGTCCATGTTGCCTATGCACAGATAAATTTGCAGGTACCATCCAGTGCATACTGCTCTCTTTACACTTCCGAGCCAAATTCGAAACTTGAAATTATCTGAGACTTTTTGGAAAAGTAAAGGTATTTCGACTGCAACATCTGTGAAGTAGCCAGGTAGGACGAGAGGAATGAGTATTGTGCATATTTGTCTCATCAAGCCGGGTTTTAGCGGAAGCTACTGCTGCCTGTAGAAATCTGTAGTAACAGTTGTTTTCGTTCACGGACGGCACACTAGCTTAACTTAAAAAATAAAGATAATAACATTAATGCATACATTATAATATGTCGTACAAAAAAAATCTGTTGTCCATTCTGGTGGTGGGATGTTTTAAGTAAACAGGTTGTAAGTGATTTGGTAATTTTAAGCATGTTGGTACACATTCTTTTGGAAGGATACTGTAATTTATTGTGAAAGTTGTAATAGTCTAAGTTTAATTATACTGCTTTTCTGTTTTGTGTACAAATAAAATAAATCGCTTAAATCGTACGGATCGTATGGACAGAGTAGGTAAATTATAAAACCAACATGATCTAGTGATAAGAAATAGTAAGTAGTAAATAATAAAAATAAACAAATAATTTATTATCGTATAGCAAATAAAAACGTTCAATGATAAATCATAATTTAAATACTATTTTTTGTTGGTAAGTACCTACATTTTCTACGTTAAAAATCGCGGGTAAAGTTTTGAAAAACATCGCATAAGTTACCCTATTATAAACTGGTAAAAATAGCTTATTTCATTAATTGTATTATGGAGTGATGATGGATATTAGCCCAGTCGCGTTTCGGTATCAGTTGTGAAGTTGGTATAAAGAGAGGAGTATGCACTATTAGCTTTGATGGTGCACATTCGTCTCCTCAAGCCGGCACAGTGGATGCATGATGGACCGCACTCTTGTTTAACATCAGGATGAGTTGTCATATGGCGAGCTACAATTAAAAAAGTGTAAACTCGATTTAACGACAAACTCCTTAAAACGTCGAAATTACCTGACTATGGTTGGTTTACATCGTTGTCCATACAATGATACACTCTATGCAGCATCACACCAACTCTAAATAACGACCACAATATGTCCTTATTAAACAATAAACAGTACTTTTCAGTTGCCAAAATTAATAAGAACTGCAGCTGTGTACGTTATTTTGTTGCTTTATTGTCTAGCCCGTATTTACCTTGACTGTCAGCATCATACGGATCGAAGATTCTGTCGTTAGGTTGTTATGCATAATGTTATATATACTTTATTGGTAAATAATACTATATTAGTATAGTGTCGCTATATAGAGTTTACACTGTATATGTATAAACAATAAATAATACTAGCATTTGATTATGTGATAAAAAAATATTCAAAAATAATGAAAAAAAAAATTATTAAACTATCCATAATTGGCGTGATTACCCTAATACGAATGTCAACAAAACTACGTAATCATAAAGTAAATATTTCGTAGTAGGGAACTTAAAAATAAATACGTTTCATAAACTACTTTTAATATGTCAATTTACGAGGGTTTTTTTTTTTCAAATGCCTATAAGTACTAAGTTAGTGTTTGAACAACCAAAGGGAATATTGAGTACATTGGTACCCAATCAGCGAGATATTAACACTTATATGAAAATTTATATAATTAAGCCAAAGAGCCAAACAAATAGGACTAAACAGAATAAAAGTTAAGAAAGCTTAAAAGAAGTATTTGTGTTTAATAGTGGTAGGCTCGCTGGTAATGGTAGCAATAGTACGTAGTATATAACGACGTGTACCCTATCAATCGGCGTACGGTGTTACCTCAAGGCGGCATAGCGGTGGTGACTGCTGTCTGCAGAGTGTGATGACATGCTTTTTTATTGAAGCTCGGCATGTGACAACACTCCGCCTGATGTAAAGCTAGAGTGCGGTCCATGAATGAAAACAACTGCTAAACTGTAACCTGTGTGGGCAGCAGTCGCCTCCACTATGCCGGCTTGAGGAGACGAGCCTGTACCTGGTGTTATACCTAACAATACTAAATTACTATCTTTAAAAAAAACACAGGCGTACCAAATGATGTCGAATCGAATTGCATTATTTATAATGCATTTTATAAGATAAGAATATAGTTACAAGTGGTAATTACGTAGTTAAGCACATACTAGATTGTGTCGATTTTGATAACATTTATATGCATCTACAATTTTGTTATTGTAGCTCGGCGTATTACAACACTCCGCCTGATGTAAAACTAGAGTGCGGTCCATGAACGGAAACAACTGCTATCATAAAGAAACTGCAAGAACTACTTCTCTCGTTATAGCTGCTTCTAAACTGATCTAAAACGTCACTTCACGGGTGTTACACTGGAAAGTGGTGGTACTACCCCAAGACGGCAGACTGGGCTAATAACCATCATCAGTCTGCCTACCAATCTATACAATTTTTACCGTCCTTATCTGAATATAGATAAACTTTATTATTACGTAACATAAATATAATTTCAATAACAATTTAAGGAAATTCAAATTTCATACAAAAAAAATTTTTTTATTTATTGTAGCTCGGCATGTGACAACACTCCGCCTGATGTAAAGCTAGAGTGCGGTCCATGAATGGAAGCAACTGCTACTACAAAGAAACCTGTGCGGGTAGCAGTCGCCTCCACTATGCCGGCTTGAGGAGACGAGCATGTACCATCTTAGATTGACAGTGCACACTCCTCTCGTTATACCTGGCTACTTTTAAACTATTCCCGAAACGCGACAAAGTCACTTCACGGGTGGGTGTTACATTCGAAAGAGGTGGTACTACCCCAGGACGGCAGACTAGACAAATAACCATCACCAGTCTGCCTACCACTTCCACAATATCCTTAAGATTTATTTTCGCAATAAAAGTCAAGAACGTTTAACAGAATCCCGTTTTCTTGAGAACCAATCATCCAGAGTGATGTTTTATAAAAAAAATAATGAAATAAATGTTTTCAAATTATTAGTTTGGCACGGGCTACGGGGAAGTGGTCATGTTTTCGCACGCCATAAAAATAAAGAAAAATGAAAAATTTTAGTCCGGCATGATCCGGTTTTTATGTAACAAATATTAAATTATGAGGAATAATGATAATTGTGTTCTTTTTTTATAAAAAAATTAAATCGGTTCATTAGTTTACAATTGGTAATATTTTTTTTAAATTACAACTTGAACAAAAAATATTCTACAAAGAAAATTATAGAAGGGAAGGAAAGAAGCAAGTAAATTAAATGAAATTAAATATAAATTAATAACTAAATAAAAAATAAATGTATTGAGTATTTTTATTGCAGTTCGTCACGTGACATGCCAAACTGCGGTCCATGCAACGGATAACTACAACTGCAGTAGTCGCCTCCGCTATGCCGCCTTTGAGACGTTTTTTTTAGATAAAAAAGAAAATATTTAAATCGTGCTAGATATAAATAAAAGTTTAATAAGATAGTTTATTTTCAATTGTAAAGCTAACTATTAGGCAAGGCATTCTTTACCTATGTCCAGTTATTGTGTGCACACAAACAACCACAAGTAAACTTACACGCACACATCTGTTGTTGATGAAACAGGAAGATCAAGGTCATGGACCAATGGGCCGTATTCTTGTATCAAATAGGAATGTATTTTATAAAATTCGAACTTAAAATTTGTAAGAATAGCGACCTTTAAATGGACATTTAAGAATTTAACACAAAGCTCTATCTTAAACGCTCAGGGTTAAGGTTTAAATTCAGGTATTTAATTCAGACGTTTATAGGTCTCTTTCGCTTTATGTGTTCCTGGTAGCAATGTCTTCGATTTTTAGAACGCTTCCGGGTTCTTGAGAGCTTGCTTAGGCACGAGTTAAATCACTTTTTACTTTTCAGTAATTTACAATTAAAAAAATAACTGATAACACATGCGAGAAAACAAACAGCAATTGAAAATAAAGTTTGTAATTATAAGTTTTCTTAATGATTCTTTTTCAAGTTAAGGAATTTCACTACCTATACCAACTGACCACTCTTGTGTTAAAGGTTATTAGCACATACATAGTCTTTTTAGTTGGAAGTCGTGAGCAAGAGATAGCAATATACAGCTGTCTTAGAAACGTGAACGTTGCTGTACAAATATATCTACGTGTTTATGTATATCTACTACTATAGTATAGTGTAGGTCATAGCTAGTCTAGTTTAAAATTTATTTTAAAGTTGTTTGACAATTTGCAGAGAGAATTGAAATTTTAAAGTTGACAGTTCGACGTCATTTAAGTTATGCACTACAATAAAATTTTCTAAAATAATAATATTTTCTCAAACATATCATATTCAATGTTTTTCCAATTAAGTTATTACAGAAATTAAGTAGTTACAGAAACTTAAAAAAACATATAATTTAAATGCACATTTTTGAATTTAATATTTAATGTTATAGTTTCAGAAGACTATTTATTTTTATGCGACCCAAAATTTGTCGCATGTCGCAGAAATCATGAGCGTTAAAGGTGCGATGACGTCACATTAACGTTGCATTTCGGGATCGATAAATAATACGTCAAACCCCTATTAAAACATGCCACCCTGGTATTTTAAAGTTCCGGAATAGTTTTAAACACTATCCCAGTTAGTTTATGCAGTCGACAGTAGATCCAACTTTTTTATGTTTTACATTAAACCATGGTATGCAGGAAATAAGGACTAAATTTTCTCTCAATGGATAGTGCACGGGTTAGTTAGCTTTAACTTAACGTTAGGCCGCATCGAAAAACTGCATTAGTTTAAACCAAAAGTTTAAACTATGTTACTTCGTTTTAAAATGTACCAGGAGAACATAAATCAATAGTGGTGTTCAGGTAAACTGCATGAAAACCTCCCTTATCTATAGTCAGTTCCAATAAAACATTCGTATTTTATTTTAATTGGAATTAAATGTAGAATATAATATTTTGTTAATTTTAACTACATAAAAACTATTATATTTTAAGAATCAATATGTAAATGCCGTATCAAAAATATAGTATTATAAATGATAATAACAGCATCGATTATATTTACAATTTTGTCATTTTCATAGAGTATTGTTTACAGGAAGTTCAGAATTCTACTTACTCCTGCAACATTTTGCATTCCTAGTAAATAGAACTACTAATTCTTGAGCTGGTGGTTTTCAGAAGAAGATGCAGTTGTGACCAGTATGATGAGGCAGGAAGACTGAAGTAACCTACGCAATATCCAAACCAACACTTTGACGCAACTGGTCACTATACAAAATAAAACCTATCACAACCAGAAGAGCATATCGTGCACCTAAGATATTGTATTTGTTCCCTTTTTCTATACTGAGCATAAAATAGAGAATGATGTACTTATGAAGTATACATTTATTTAATTTAGCCCATTTTTGTACGATTGAAATCTGTATAAAAATATATTTTTATTTTTTCGAGCACCTCTAGCTTCAACCGCTTTATGTGACCAAGTAGTTACTTAATAGGTAAGTATTTTTAGGTCTGAAGGTCGGTCGTCTAGCTCGTGAAAATTGTACAAAAAATCAAGAAAAAGTGTATCTATCTTAAATTGATAAACCAGTTTCTTTGCATCAACGAAAATGCATTTCGTGCAGGTTCTAATTAAATACAATGCAGACTATAATTTTGTTGTCCGCAAAAAAAGTTGTAAAAGCTCGTGCCAACGAACTAAATTGGCAAAGGAATATATTTGTTTAAATAAATAAAATGTATAATCAATTTTAAATATGTGTGTAAATTGTTTTAATTATTGTTAGATTAGGTTGTATTCAAATGCGTTTAAATTTACCATCTATATTTAGTATTTAGTAACCTAGTTACTTGGTTAATTACTACATCTTTATACATAACTGGTGATTAATTCAATCGAATCGAACATCAACCGAATAAACCTATGTATAAAAATAAATATTTATTTGTCTTATATGAGTTCCAAAATTACCAGGTTAATTAAAAAAAATATTTCGTCGTTGCCAAGCAGATGATTGCTAAATTCAAACAACCGCGTCGCCTTAAGTGATAATTAAATAGAGGTTAGTAATGAATGTCACCTATATTCACTCACTCGAGTGTAGACAGTACAAATACGTTCTTAAATAACACTGAGGCCATCTCTGGAAGATCAGCAAAAATACACCGAAATATTTCCATGCAAATTTGATCCTTAATCCTTCAGCAGAGAGAGTAAATAACATTAACAGGACGAAGCCAAGGAGGGTGCGATGTAAATGTTTTATGAAAACTGTTCTGTTTGTAAACTGCTTAAGGATGGTATTTCTATGAACATTGCAATTTTTCATTTCGATTGAATAGCACTAGATGGCGACACTGTTGTTTAAGAAAGAATGGTCGTTTGGCCGCGGCAGGAGCGGTCGTCCTATAAAAGGCCAGGAGTTTGGAGTCTGACTTGAGCTCACAACAGTAGGCTCCTACAATAAATTATTATTACCCGAAATATTCAATATTTCGTTGCGTTGACGCTTCGGTGATATGCGAGTATCACGAGCGTTGCGGGGCGATTATTGGGTATTTTCCTTTGGTTTATAATTCAAATATGAGTTAAAAACCAAAGGCCCAATATACACTAATCAAAACAAAATAAGACCCACCTTATTCATGAAAAATGTTTATATGTAACTTTAAGCTTATTTATTGGTAAGGCAAAGTGTTTAAAAATAACTCTCAAAATATTTATGAGTCTCTATCATCTTTTTCAAGAACATTTTCTAACGTTTAGGCTAAAAGAGATAGGCAAAAATAATCGACGTCAGAATTAGCCTATGCACAATTTCCTATTCGCTTGTGTTGCGACTATCGTACGAGTGCTGTTTGTTTTATTAGGCTATTTTTTTAATTGGATCATTAGAGTAGATTGTTATGCCACGTGATAAACTCCATATGAACATGGAAACTGCTTCAAGAGCAGCGGTATTGCTGCAGGAAGGAAAATCTCAACAATTAGTAGTTTCACGTATAGGTGTGTCTCGGCGAGCTATCTGGAATGCATGGGAATGATATCAGCAGAGTGGTAGTGTGTCTAGAAGACGAAGATCAAGAAGAACACGATTCATCAGAAATACCAATACATTCGCCTATCTGCACGTCGAGAGCGTACTGTTACCGCCCGTAATTTGCAAAACCGACTACTGCAAGTCACCGGTAGACGATATAGTGATCAAACCATCCGCAACAGACTCCATGAAGATGGACAACAATGATCCAGAATGTGACTTGTTTGCACTAAACTGACAAGGGCACGTCATGCAGCCGCTTAAAGTTTGCACACGAGTGTATAGACTGGACCATGGACAACTGGAGTACAGTACTTTTTTCAGATGAGTGTAAGGTGAATATTTTTAGCGACCATAGATGTGTATTGTGCATGCATGTGGAGAAGAGAAGGTGAACGTTTTATGGAACCATGTATTCACGAAACAGATCGGTCTGGGGGGCCCAGTGTAATGGTATGGGGCGGAATACGTTTAATGGGCAAAACAGAGCTGAAATTTCTGAAATGAGTACCGTAACTGCTATCTGTTATGTCGAGCGTGTGATCCGACTTCATGCCATCCCATTTTCACAAAGAGTTGGCAATAGATTCATTTTAATACAGAATAATGCTCACGCGCGTACAGCCCATCTGACTCAGAGGGTCTATCTGACGCCAATATCACAGTTTTGCCATGGACTATGATGAGCTCCAACCTCAACCGAATTAAACACTTATGGAACCGATTGAAAAGAAGGCTTAAAGAGAAATATAGTGAAGTTAACGGTCAACAGGGGCTCATAAACGCCTTGAAAGTGTACTGGGAGCGAATGTCACAGTAAAACATTACCCATTTCATTGAGAGCGTTGCAAACTGGCTTAGAGAGTGTGTAAGTAGCAGAGGAGGACCCACCTGCTACTAAGCCATCTCCTTGTAACCACTCCTAAAAGTTAAAGTGACAAAAATCAAAATCATATTCTTTGATAATTTTAAAGACTTTTTCGGTTTTTTATTTTTCGCGCCTATTTTCATGAAAATAAATAATATTTACCATTTACCTTGTTTAAATATTTATTGAAACGTTACATTAAACATGTCTATCCAAAAAAATAATATTCAGTTACATATTTCAAAACAAAAAACAAAAACCAGGTGGGCCCTATTTTGTTTTCAGTAGTATATAAAATACATAATACGAGTATATGCGTATTAAAATTTCAGCGGTGTTCTGGCTATCCTAAAAATGTACTAGATGTTTTATACGGTCAAATGAAAAAGTATCGAATACTAGAAGTGTAAATAAAGGTTCGCTAGACATAAAATACTTAAGACCTAAGAACGCTAAGAGTATTTCTCTCGTTAAAAGTAAAGGTAAACATAAAATCGGAGTTTAACTATATTTTACTTGTAGCTCGTTAATTGAATACATAAAACGGCCATGTTGTAACAACAGGCATTAGGAGCTCTTTACAAGATGTTGCTTTCGTATTCTCATATAGTTTCTAGCTAAAGGTGGGTACCATCTTTTAGGTCGAAATTCTATGTAAATGGCTAAGTCGCGTTTCTACTAATTTCGCGTACTAGTCGCACCGGGCGGCACAGTGGAGAAAATTGATATATACGAACATCTCTGAGGCAACATTTTTGTTCTTTTATAAACTTCACACTAGTCTAAACCCAATTAATATTTATAAGAAATGTAAAAAATGGTTATTCTATTGCCTCTACCTGTCTTAATATTTAAGGAAAGAAGGACTAGATAGTCATGACGGTTCTGGGATAGTACCGCAAGTTACACACCTGTGAAGTGACTTAGCCGCGCGATTACTACTACTTGAAATCTAATTAAGTTCACAAAGCAGAGGCGACTGTAGCCTGCATGCCGGACTACTAGAAAAAGGCCTTTAGGCTCGGTATCCAATGCGGAGAAGGGCGGAGAGGAGAGGAGATGTCTCATAAACAACAAGCGGAGAAGTGATGGGATGTTAAGTTTTTATATCGACACGGGTGGGAGACATGTGCGTTGGTGTGCGGCTTCCTGTCCGCTAAGGAGAGGAGAGAAGATGCGAGCAGTGTGCGGCGAATGACGAGAAGACGTCAGCCCCTCAAACTGTCATATTTCGGTTCTGCTGTAGACCGCACGCATCTTCTCTCCGCTTCAGTGGAAACTGTCTACTCTCTGACCTTCGTCTTTGGTGGACACCGGGCTTTATATTATATATAGTTTATTAGGCGATCCTCATCATTCGAGGGATAATAATATTCGTATGAGTAGTAGGTATAACTGTGATAGTTATATTTGCATGTGCTAGATTAGTAAATAGGTACTAAGTATCGATAAGATGTGTTTATTGAAAGAATAACAGTTAGTACTGTTTAGAAAACATTAACCCTGGGCTATATCTAGAAGTCTCTATAATACGAGTATTTTTGTGCATAGAAGGCATTTATATATAAATAGATGAAAACAGATTTTTAAAAAATACATACCAAATAATATGTTCTTAATTAAAATGTAATGTAATAATGACTATACCTGGAACAGAAAAAAATATCATTAGAAAGATTCCTTTACTTGTAAAAAAAATTGGATTTTTGTCTAACAGTTCTGTCTACCCCGTTTAGGTTCGGCGCGTCAGTCTGTTGTTTATAGTTTATAAGAGAGTTCAAAGCGATTTCTTAAGTGACCAGTAACAATTTATCTGACTCATAGTTGTAGACAAAATCTTAAAAAAACTGGTCCAAACATATCCGTTTTTCAAGTATAATAATTTCTCTATTTATGTCATCGTTCGCCACACAAGACGAAGATTATGATGGAAAAATAATAACGAACTAATAATATAATTTAAAGCTAGGGCAATTTGTTTGTTTGTCACACTGTATACACAAGATAGAGGTTATTTTTTTTATATAGTAATGTGGCACCACAGATAAATGGCTGCAGACAGCAAACGCTTCCGGTATGCCGGCTTTAGGAGACAAAATTGTTGACAGTGACACTCTTCTTGTTATACCGGCTACTCTCAAACTGATCCCAAAGGAGTATGCCCACTTTTAGGTCCACTTGATACCTAATAGTTTAAATACAAAACAAAATAAGATATTATTTTTTTATTAATTCATTTTAATTATATCAACACATTTACCAATCAATAGACAATGTTTAATTGCATAAAAAACAGATATTATCAATTATTAAAGCGTTTAAAATAATAAATTAATAACCTCAAATATCGCATCAGAAAACATCTAATTACTCAATAACCTGGGTGTAAAAATTAAAACTTATTGGTTTTAAGGAAGTAGATATATTTTTTCTACAAAATTAACTAAAAATCATCGACAAACTCGAGAAAAAAATTGTGGGCCCATTTTACTTAGGAACTTACCGTCCACTATGCGTCGAGTGAAACACCGTGGGGTTTTAGTCGGTATGCCAGCACTAAGCCGAAGAGTCCGAGGTAACCCTAACCTTCCCTAAAAGCCAGAGCATCCGTTACAGGGATTTCTCCACGTAAAAAAAAGTTATACTATACTTAATTACAGTATTTAATATTAATCGTAGATGGCAGTGTCGGAAGGGAGCGCCCTAGGAAGACCTTTCTCAGTCAGATCGGTCAACTGCTGAGAAAGGGTCAGATGAGGAGCACCCTCAACCGACGTGCATGCATGAGGGGAGTAATGGATGTGGTCGAAGCGAAAGTGGTATGTAGAGGGAGGAGTCACTGGCGCTCTAGTTTCTGCCTACCCCAGTGGGAACAAGGCGTTACCTACAGGGTTGAGTAATTCATAGCAATAAAAAAACATTCTAAGATACGAAAACATAATTTTCCCGCCTAACGAAAGAGGCTGCGCATAGTTACAACGTATGCCACGATCGCGATAGCGGAGTACAAAACATTTGATAGGTCGTTCAACCGTGTCATGATGTCGTCTCGCTCACACATATGGGCGCCTTTCATTCTAACTGTTATGGTTAAGTTGGTACTCTTGACTTATTGCATTCCGATGTGGCCACTACGTCTCGGATGCTGTGTTAGCACATGCGGTCATTTTTAAGACTTACTACTATGACCCTTTGTTACTTTTTAGGGCCGATGATAGCTGTTATGAGCCAAGCCCGCCAATATGGGGTAGTACCACCACTTTCAAATGTACCTTAGTTACTTGGAATCAGCTTTTGAAAGTATCTCCTCAAGCCGGCATACCGGGGGCGAGTGCTCCCTGCGGACATTTCCCCGTGGTAGTGGTTTCCTATATGAATATCCAATAGTATTACAGTAATATTTATTATAAATAATAACTTAAATAAATAAGTACTGTTAAAAAGGAGAGCATAATTGTCGCATATTAATTGCAAATTAATAAATTACTTAGTCATTATTAATTAAGGATTATCCACTAGGTAAGTACATTCCCCGTAGCTCGCGGTCCTTTGACTGTGAGTGACAGTGTCGTATGGGAAGCACTGTTGGAGTTGCTGGTCTCCCATCGGGCGCGTCCTCAGGTGGTGGATAGAGGGTCCTGGGTCCCGGGTCCCTGAGGTACTCCGGCGCGAACCAAAACCAGCAAGGTGGGGTCTCTCCTCGGGTCACACTCTGCTTTCAGAGAAGATTGAGTGAGAGACCACCCTTCATCGCGTGGGCGGAGGCGGTAGCGGGGTACCGAGCGTTATCTCCTTCGCCCCGAGCCAAGAGCGGTAGTCCCGGGGTTGGACTGCCGCTCATTTACTTGGCTGGAATGGTGTTTCTTCCCGATGAGGTGGGGCCTAACGGCCAAGCGTCGGTGGGGTCGCGGATGAATGCGAAAGCGTGCCCGTGACTTCACCATATGACGTAGAGAGGGACACCGTGGGGTTTTTAGTCGCGTATACCCGGTATTGGGAGAGTACCGGGGAGTCCGACATAACCTCGTCGTCTTCCCCGAGACGGCGAGGCATCTATAAAAGATTTCCCCCACGTAAAAAAATAAATAAAAGGTAGGTACATTCATTAAAATAAAAATACAAAGAATGACCCATTAAATAACTCATAAGTACATTTTTCAGTATAAGTTATGCGTAGGTATCTTTCTAAATGTCATGGTAGACGTATTATTTCTTTTTAGACAATTTAAAATTAGTTGCGAGATGTAAAATTAACGGGATCGAGTGAAATACTTTAGGTATGTTCTAATCAATTTTAATTTAAAAAAACTGTCTACGGATTCCAGGCGTAGCGTCTTTAGAGTATATGTATAAATATTATTTATTTATTATGTTATATTTATAATAAAATTATCCCGTTTGTATTAAATTATAAAATATTGAATAATTTTTGTGTTTAATTTAAAATATTTCGCAATTATTTCGACTTAAAACAGTTTATAAATATATTAATAAATATTTATTTTGATGATTATCCAAATTAAAAATTAAGAAAAAATACAAAATAAGTAGCACCATCTAGCGAAGAAAGTTCACGTTAGGGACACAACGACGTAGAGTTTTAGCAGCGCCACCTAGTCATAAATCGTAGTATTACAACACAACACATATTAGTTCTCCTTTTTAAGCACAGATGGCGTTACAAATTTAAGTCCCAGCACCGCGCGGTTCGATTTCGAACTAATTTTATTATTTTTATTTTCTTAAGAGATCCCTAATAATAATTCTAGTCGCGTAATAAATTATAAAACAATGGCAGTGTACTTTATAGTATTATTTTTAAATGGAATAAAAAAGGACGTTTAGAGGAGTTAATTTAAAAACAAAAATGTGTGTAAAATTAGAAATGCATCTAAAATTATGATGACAAGAAGAATATGCAATTTAAAAAAATGCGAAAGGCGAAATGAAACTAAATCTAAAGAAGGAAATTGGTACTATTCTCGTAACTGGAACCAAACCTGCTTCCTTCAAAAGATCACTGACAAAACCTGTTTGCAAATCTAAAGCTACTATTATTAAAAGTATGAATGGAAAGAAAGAAATAAGAAACAAAAAGAAGTCTAGCAAACATGAATATTGAAAAAAGGACCTTAAAATCAATATCAAAGAGTTGTATATTGACTGATAATGAAGCACATGCCATTGTGAAAATAATTATGTATTTACATGTTCGCCTCTTATCTATAGGTTGCACAAAATTACTTAAATTTCCGCAGTAAACGAAAACCGCTCATCAACAAAAAAACAAAAGGGAAACATAAAAAAACTCAATCAGAAAAAATGTTTAACTCGAGTATTCTCGAGACGCAGATGTCAGAATAATGCAAACGGGCACTGAACGTTAATATAAGTTTTGTATGAAATTGGTCAACTGCTCAGAAATCGTTCGGTGAGGAGTAGGTACCCTCTACCCAGTGCCGGATTTAAGCATAGGCAACATAGGCCGCCACCACAAGGGGGCCGCCGCTACACCACAAAAAAATTAAATTAAATCGATAAAGGCACAGTAGAAACAAAAATCAGTGTTTTAAATTTTGTGTTGGCCAACTTATTTAGTTGCTCTCTTCTTTACTTAAGGTCAAGACCTTAACAGAAACTTTCAACAGTTAACCACAAACGATTTGAGGGCCTCCACAACATGCCCTGCCTATGGGCCGCCGAAGTCAAAATTCGGCGCTGCCTCAACCGACGTGCATGCATGAGGGGAGTAATGGATGTGGTCCGAAGCGAAAGTGGTATTTTTTTGTAGCTCGGCATGTGACAACACTACGCCTGATGTAAAGCTAGAGTGCGGTCCATGAATGGAAACAACTGCTACTATAGAGAAACCTGTGTGGGTAGCAGTCACCTCCACTATGCCGGCTTGAGGAGACGAGCATGTACCATCTTAGACAGTGCACACTCCTCTCGTGTAGAGATGTAGAGAGAGGTGTGGCTAGTGCTCCATAGTGTCTGCCTACCCCAGTGGGAACAGGGAGTGAGTGAAGTAGTAGAAGAAGTATGGAATAGCAAATAATATTTTCTCCGCACTCCACCGCCTGTCTGTGTAATCGGCTCATGATCGACTATAGAGAAATGTTTGTAGGCGTCAATCTGCGCCATTTCGGTGCACCGTCAAGGTTGACAGGGCACACTCCTTTCGTTATACACGACTACTTCCAAGCCGATCCCAAAACTCAACTAGGTCACTTCACGTTTGTTACACTTGAAAGCGGTACAACAGACTGAGCTAATAATTTTAATTATCAGTCTGCTTACCATTCTAAGATGTGCGTGAAATTACTTCTTGTACTTAGCCGCTATAGTTCTAAAATGTTTTTCAATGTCTATAGATCTCAAGTAGAACTAACCTGTTAAAAAAAGAACCAGATGATCCTAGTAGGTGTGTGAACCTGAGATTACAGGTTTGTATACCACGACCGCAACGTTTTAATATTTTGCAGTACACATTTTACTTTATTAGGTAATAATATTTTTAAACATTACTAAAGTATACCGGATCAACTTAATTATAATATCTTAAAATTGGGTTTCCTTTTTGTTTACGAAATGTTTTTTGAAAATTGTCTGAAAAGCATTTTTTTACTACAACACATTTATTGGGAATAAATCGAATAATCGATTGTACGATGTATCACTGCAGCCACCCACACAGACCAGGAAGGCCAGGAGACTTAGTGACAGTGGCAGTTGTTTCCGCTCATAGACCGAACTCTAGCTTTACATTAGGCGAAGTGTTGTCACATGTCGAGCTACAATAAAAAAAAATTGTGCTCGGCGCAAAATATCGAGATTAATTCACCTATCTATTTTGTTATATGATACCAAGGGTAAATTCTATACCATCGCTGATCCTATGTACGTTCATAACGATAGAGTTTTTTTTAAGAAACTCGCAAAACATATGTCTGAAGAGGACGTCCCATTTTTTTTATTGTAATAAAAAAATAAGATGCTCCATCCTGGGGTAGAAATTTTGGCATTTTTGGCTTCAATCTTATTATCAGTTTGAATGATATTTATATATCTACGAATCATTGTTACAAATAAAACTATGGTACTGATCTGAATTAAAAAAAAGGAATGGATTTTTTGTTATTGAATTAAATTGGTACTGTTTTTTTTATTGTAGCTCGGCATGTGACAACACTCCGCTTGATGTAAACTAGAGTGCACTCCATGAATGGAAACAACTGCTACTACAAAAAAACCTGTGCGAGCAGCAGTCGCCTCCACTATGCCGGCTTAAAGAGACGAGCATTAACCTATCACGAGATCACAGCAAAAAGGCCTGCAGACCAGAGTTGTCGCTTCCGCTTTGCCTATGAGATGAGTTCGTTCCATTCCTAGCACAGATTAAACATCAAAACTTTCCCCAATAATCGAAGATCAAATCGGACTGAAAGTTTTGAAATGCATCGGGACAAACTAACAAACATTTTTATATTAAGTTTTGTTTAAATTTTAAAGTGTAACACGCGGAGTTATACAATGGAATGCTATGTCCTTTGAATACGTAATAATGTGATGTCGAAGCGTAAAAAACCGATATGTAAGGTTTAGAATACACTAAACGCCTCCTTATACCAAAAGTTAAAAGTTCCGATATTATATAGTTATACAGGTTTACTATAATATAATAAGAATTTGATCGACGTGTCGGCCGGCATAAAAGTTATTAATAGTACAACGGGACGACCAGGACAAAAATACAGGTAGGTAAAAAATACAGTCCGCTTTATTCCGCGCGTTCAACATGGCAGTTACTTATCAGACCAGTCTGCCGCTCTGGGGTAGTATCACAACTTTCGAATGTTACATCCGTGAAGTGACCTTGTCGCGTTTCGGGAGCAGTTTGAAAGTAGCCAGGTATAGCGAGAGGAGTGTGCCTGCATAGCGGAGGCGACTGGTAAAGATTTATCTGTAGTAGCAGTTGTTTCCGTTGATCAAGCGCACTCTAGCTTTGCATCAGGCGGAGTGTTGTCATATGCAGAGCTACAATAATAAAAAAAACATAGTTACATTGACAACGGTCAGATTTTAGTGAGGTTTGAATGCGGGTCACATCGATCGTGAGTTCACGCGTGCTACCGCTAGACCACAGCCGCTCTTAAAACTTTTTTTTATATTGTAGCTCGGCATGTGACAACATTCCGCCTGATGTAAAGCTAGAGTGCGGTCCATGAATGTAAACAACTGCTACTACCAGAGAAACCTGTGCGGCTAGCAATCGCCTCCACTATGTCGGCTTGAGGAAACGAGCATGTGCCGTCTTAGATTGACAGTGCACACTCCTCTCGTTATACCTGGCTACTTTCAAACTATTCCCGAAACGTGACAAGGCCACTTCACGGGTGTTACATTCGAAAGTGGTGGTACTACCCCAGGACGGCAGACTGGACAAATAACCATCATCAGTCTGCCTACCACTCTTTAATAGTGCCTATAGGCACTGAGCGACCAAAGTACATATAAAATAGTTACATCGGTACCGGTCAGAATTAGCGAGGTTCCAACACGGGTCTCATCGATCGTGAGTTCACGCGTCCTACCGCTAGACCACAGCCGCACTTAAAACTACATTACTTTTATATTATTTAATTGATCTCCTTAATGTGTACAAAACCTAACATTTTTTTTGTTAAATGTGTTCTATAATGCTTTTATCCACATTATAATTCACAGCACGTGCGTTTGGTATGTAATACTAGGCTACAGTACTTAAAAACACGTGTATAATATTCAGCAACTCGTTAATTCAGCGTGTGAGGTTATTAATTAATTATCTTTATATATAAAAACGAGGCAGTTTTTGGTTGTTTGTCCCGTATTGCAAGTCTTATTTCAAAAATTATTTTACCGTTAAAAAGCCCGTTGATGCCTAATGAACGGGTTTACATTGATTACAACAGGACGCCAAACGCATAATACTAATCAGTTGCGTGACATTGCAGCTATGGTAACCAGGGCACAATTCATTACTCGTTGTGACACGGGTATGGATTTCCCTAAAAGAATCCCTAGATAACTGAGTGACCGTAGTCCAACGGTAAGGCGTGAACTTACAGCTTACACCAAGAATAATTATTATCCTAAAATAAAAACAATAATAATTAAAGAGATTAAAATACATGAGAAATATACAAAGGAACTGCTTCCAGGTAATTTCAAATCCAGTAATTTAAAGTTCAATATAAAAGCACCACCCAGTTCTAGTATTACAGTTAGTAATTAGAAAAAAGTATTTCAATCAATACGGTATAGGTAATTCAGTCCTTGTTAGGAAAACTCTTATTCCATATACAATTTACTAGTGCTGTACATGTTATCTATCGATAAAATTATAAATTTTATCTTTTAATTTTCATTAGTTGAATTTGTTTTTTTTATGCTTAATAGGCAAACGTTTGACCGCACCCTGCCTGATGTTAAGAAGTGATGCGGTCTAAGATGGAGCACGCTTGCCTATGCAAATGTCTCTTTTTTATAAGCACAACATATGACAACCATTTGGCTGGTGTAACGCTAGAGTGTGGTCCATGAACGGAAACAACTGCTACCGCATAGAAATATCTGCAAACGCGTCTAGGTGTTATACTTGAAAGTAGTACTGGGCTAATAACCATCATCAGTCCATTTGCAACTCTTTAATTCTGGTAGTTCCAAAGTTTAATTCAGCTATTTCTATTATAGTATTCGATCCGCTGGATTATTTTTAACTTCATCTAATACTATAAACAGTGTTTGTATTGTTATTTACATTTTTTAAAATTGTTTTAAAATTACTTAATAGTTTTTCTTTTGTGTTCGTATATTGTAATAAATATAACAACGGTCTGTCGGATTACTCATAATATTAACAATAGCTAACCGTCTGAACTATTACACTTTCACTTAAGATAGCTTTATGTAATTCCTCAATCGATTCGCTATCACTGAGTCGAAAATCGAGACGTGACATCGTGAATTTAAAAAAAGAAGCTATTATTAATGAGGGAGCCCTCTAGCATGTCCCTCCTTACAGGACAGACAGAGGATTCCAGCCCAACTTTCGTTTCAACCTCACGAATGCAGAACGAATGTGTGCAGGAACCAGAAGTATTAGCGCCTTCCTGGGAGATATCAGGTGGCTGCTGTGATGTGGACCACCTAACGCACAACGAGTGCCTGCTCATTTGGGGATAAGGTGCCGAGGAATCTACAATATATAATAATTTTTGAGCTGTTGACTGATCTAATCGTGAAAAAAAATTACCATTCAAGATTTAATAAGCGTATTTTCTTAAATAATTATTGATCAAAAGTTATATAATATTTATCTGTAAAATGCCATATATTTCCATTTATTTCAGGTGCCATATTCCAGGTTGTTAATGTTTGAGTTAAATAAAATAAAAAAATATAAAATAACTTAACTTTATCGATATCAAAACATCACTACCGATAACAACTTGCCTAAGCGCTTGGATCAAGTGTACTGTTTTTCTTTCAAAACCTACGGTAATGGTAGTGAATTGAACGGGATCCCGACCTGTTGTTCATCTGTGGGAAGCATTGACTCTAACAATTAAATATACTTTTAAAAAACATGCGAACTCAGAGAGCGGCCTAGCGGTAAGACGCGTGAACTCACGATCGATGAGACCCGTGTTCGAACCTCGCTAATTCTGATCGGTACCAATGGAACTTTTTATATGTACTTTGGTCGCTCAGTGCCTATAGGCACTATGAAAGAGTGGTAGGCAGATTGATTATGGTTATTAGCCCAATCTTAATGTTAAAATAATTCAATAATTATCAATTAATTGAAGTTCTATTTTAAATATTGATAAGTTAATTTCTTGGTCCGGCATAGTGGTAGTGAATGTTACTTCGGATAATAAGTGTACATGTAAAGTTTTAGCGCTAATGAAAACAATTAGCCGTAAATATTTGTTTACATAAACAAATATTCTCTGAATATTACACAATGGCAATCCAATAAGTTTGTTATAAACAAAACCTTCATTATATAATTTGCTTGCTGTTGCCCGCGATTCAATTTTTTTTAAAATTCTAGCTTCGACACACCACACTCCGCCTGATGTAAAGCTAGAGTGCGGGCCATGAACAGAAACAACTGCTACTACAGATAAATCTCCACGGGCAGTAGTCGCCTCCGATATGCCGGCCTGAGGAGACGAGTATGCAATTTCATTCGAAATTGGTGGTACTACCTCGGGACGGCGCGGGCGGACTGGGCTAGTATCCACTATCATTCTGCCTACCACTCTTTAATAGTGTCTATAAGCACTGAGCGATCAAAGTACATATAACAAAGTTACAGAATTAGCGAGGTTCAAACACGGGTCTCATCGATCGTGAGTTCACGCGTCTTACCGCTAGATCCGTTCAGATAGAAGACCGCTTCGTATTTTTTACAAACTGACAGACTTACTTTTATGTTTATATCGGATAATATTTTTGTACTATTTCTGTCTTCTTGATGTTAACTAAGTTAGTACAAAAACAACCACTACACAGAGAAAATACTGCAGGCTAGCTTAGCTATGCCAGTTTGAGGAAACGTAAGTACATCATCTAGGTGCACACGTCTACAGTGCACACTCTCGTTATACCTGCCTACTTTAAAACTAATCTCAAAACGCGTCTAGGTCAATCACTGCACGAGTGTTACAGTAGAATTTTTATTTCTGAAACCCCAGTGACACTTAACGGCCTCTTTCATGGCTAAAAGTATTATTTTTCAAATTAACGTTTATGAACAATGCCCTATTGAATGAACTCAAGTTACTTCACTTCTAGTGGCTGCGGATAAGATGTCACAAAACAATTTGACATCATATGAGTACCAAAGAGTCTATCGTAGCGAAAAAAACTGTATTACAACGTAGTTAGATAGAAATTTGCTAGACAAAACGATGTCCGATGTGAAGCGGCTCGGCAGTTCCTAAGAACGCAGTTCCATGGTTAAATATATTTATACTTTTATAGTATCCCGTAATCACAGTTCTCTTAGTGTTAAACTTCACGAGCAGAAAGAAATGGTACCACAGAAACTGGGCCCAAATGGGCGGCCGTGGTCTAGCGGTAAGACGCGTGAACTCACGATCAATGAGACCCGTGTTCGAACCTAGGCACTATTAAAGAGTAGTAGGCAGACAGATGATGGTTATTTACCCAGTCTGCCGTCCTGGGGTAGTACCACCACTTTCGAATGTAACACCCGTGTATGCACTGTCAATCTAGATGGACTCGTCCCCTCAGGGCAGCATAGCGGAGGCTCCTGCCCGTAGCGATTTCTCTGAAGTAGCAGTTGTTTCCGTTCATGGACCGCACTCTAATAAATAAATGCAAGGGTGTAACTTGTGTTACACTAAAGTAGTGGTATTTCCCTAGGACGGCATACCAAGCTTTCTATCGTTTCTAGCTTTCCTTTGTTGCAGTTTCTTCGTGTCCTTCTCTTCTCTTTTGATAGATCGGCCGTTTCACTGCTGACCGTCTTTCCCTCCTTTACTACATCCGGTTAGATGCAGTCCTCTCCCAAACCTTTTGTCACTGGGGCGGGGCTTCACTCTGCTCCAGCTTCAAATCCACTTTTGCTTTTTGGTCCATTGTCTTACTCATGCATTGACAATACATTCCATTGTTGGTGCCATTAACAAAAAAACTTTTTTTTAAAATAACATCAATAACGTGTTATTACACATTCGCTTTTGTTTATAAATTTAAATGAAGAACTCATAACTATGTTTCCAATCGGGTAAATTATTATTTGTTGATCGTAAAATGTTAAGTTTCATGCCAATCGGCGTCAGACAGTTGTTATTAGAAACTTATGTTTACTTGAAACGCTACTAGTTTGCAAATTGTTGAGTCCTTACTCACTATTTCTGCTTATAAGTGTTCTTTAGACCCAAATTTTTGTCCCTGGGGTCATAAGACTACTTTGAGAAATATTTTTTCCACACCTAAAATTAATATGTGGTCCGTGCTGATCTACAGTAAAAAATTATTGATAATCCATCATTACTACACTTTAAATATGTTTAGATGCGTGAAAACTCAATTTCGAGACGCCAAAAATTAATTAATAAATAAGCGAGCGTCTTTTCGCGGGTCACAATATTCGGTTCATAATAAAATCGTCATAAACGTAGTCTAAAGGTATTTAACCTTATCTAGTATGCAAAAGGCATGGCTCTTACAGGAATTGATTTAAATATTGAAATTATCGTTTGGCATAAGACAATTTGTTGTTGTAAATACAACTTTTGCAAGTAAAGGACAATTATATTTAATAATTTGTTAACAAAACAGTATTCCCAAAAATTTTAAACCTTATTCTTTCATTAATTTATTTCGACTATATCAATACATCGTTTACCAATAACAACCAATAGACAATGTTTAATTACATAAAAAACTCTATCATCAATTATTTAAAACATTTAATATAATAAAAACCTCAAATATTGCATCAGAAAACATCTAATTACTCAATAACCCGGGTGAAAAAATTAAAACTGATTAGTAATTAGAAATGAACTAAAATCATCGACAAACTAAAAAAAAAAATTGTGGGCCCATTTCTCTTAGGCGAATGGGCATTCTCCTTTGCCGTAGAATGCAAAAGCGTGCTCGTGACCTCACCATATGGCATAGAGAGGAACACCGTATACCTGGTATTGGGGAGTACCGGGGAAATCGACATCGTCTTGTATCTTGGATCAGTAATAGTTTTCTTTAATTATTTTCGTAAAGTTTCTTTAATTAATTGCTTACAGTCGACCGTTTACTCATTTGAATTTAATAGATCTCAATATATCTCATGTATAAGTGCCAAACCATCCACTTAAAATGCTTTCTGAAGTTCTGAATGCATTCGTTTGAATTTTGTTACACAAAAATGATCTTTATTTCACATATTACTCATACAATCCTGTTGTAATTTTAATTAATCCGCAGAAAAGACGTCTGGACACGTTCAAAATGCACTCTATTGAAGCGTATTATAATGACCTGGTCCATTTTATTGACGAAATAATAAACAGTTCCTGTCTAAAATATCAACGAAATCAGATCAGCAGTAAATGTTTTTTAGTTCTGAGGTCATCATATACATACTTTCAGAAATTGGATGGAGAGAGAGAGACTACATAGTGTGGGCAGAGGCGGTGTCGGATTTCCGTTGCTGCCTGCGCCAAGAGCAATAGTTTCAGGACTGGGGGATTTATAAAAAATGTCCCACGTAAAAAAATAATAATAATAACAGTAATAAATAAAAACTCAAATTTCATTCAAACTTGGATGCGCTGATCGTTAAAAGGGAAAGCACATTTTAGAATCTTGAATAGTATGAAAGTTTAATTTGTATAAGTGGTGTCCCTAACTCCGCTAACCCTATTCAGATGAGACTTTCTAAGGACCGATATATCCGGCACGTGCAGTATGAGTTTTTAATGTTTAGCAGGATGAATGCACTTCTTAGTTCCGGCTGAGTTATACATATGGTTTGGCTCTATGCCGCGGAAGTACGACGCGGGAGACGAAAAGACACTCCGTTCTCATAGAACAAAAAAAAAAGTTCTGACGGGTTTCCTTCTAGAGATAATATAACGTTGGCGGCTTTGAATTATTTCATAGTTAGCTTAACACTATGTTATGCCAGGCACACTCAAAAACGAATTGAAATAAGTAGCCCTCACTATCCCGGCGCACTTATTACATTTTATAATACTACGAGTACAAGTTATATTTAACCTCTTAATGCCTAGTATATGTTTGTATATAAAACGCAGTGTCAAAACACATCGGGTTTTAACACTACCTCGATTTCATAGTATCCTGGTAGAATTCAGCCATCTGTTGCCGCCAAATGATATCGATTTTATAAGCACCACTATTGATAAAACGCACTATCTTTTAACAACCACATTAAATCCTACAAAAATTGGTATATTTTTCATTTAAAAAACACATAAAAACATTTGAATATCTATTTAAACATAATACTATGTATTTGAAGTTAGCTATTTACTAAAAAATCTAATTTCCAAGGGAAAACTCCATTGCAGCGTTTTGCTATAATGAACAATAAAGTGACGGAGTTCGCGATATCGTTTTGTCCTTTACAACATGGGCTATTATATGTACACCCTAACGCAAATTTGCCACAGTATTAAACGCAAAATGACCAAAATACGTTTATTTTGTTTTACATATATAAACTTAATAACTAACAAAAAATATAATAATAAAACTATGAAAAAATTATGAAAGTGACCGATTTTCAATGAAAGCTTTCGTGACAAATTGTACGATGTGGCGAAACTCGTAACAACCCTTCTGATTTATTTGTGAAGGTTTCTACTGCGCATGCCTAAAGCAACCCCTAACAGAACTTAACACTTACACTTTTATGCGATCCTGGTACACGAAATAAAATTCGCGGCAACTTTCAGAATTTTTAGCATTTTGATAATTTTTAATAAATAAACTAACAACTTTTATTTAAATATAATTAAACATATCGATTAGTTATAAAAAAATCTATTTAAAAAATAAATATTGTAATATACTTGTAATATAATTCTTTATTCTTGTGGAACTTTTATTAGAGAGTATTGAATATTTTGATATGAGTACAACAGGCCCTTTGAATCTTGCACATCGAACTAAATACAAATAAATACAGCTAGTTTATAAACTTTTTAAAACAAAAACAAATAATTCTTCCTGTGTGGACTTTCTTGTTTTATTTTTCTTTTGGTCGACGACGACAATTCCTACGGGAATACAATTGCTTCTACAGAGAAATGTTCACGAGCAGCAGTCGCCTCCGGCCTGATTATTGTGTAGCATCTTGGCGTCAATCGGCACAGTTGTCTTTTTAACTTACAACTACTTCCAAGCAGTTCCTTACAAGCTTTAAATCCCACTCTGCACCATGAGAATAAACTAGTTTAATATCACCTATACTCACTCGAGTGTAGACAGTACAAATACGTTCTTAAACAACACTGAGGCCATCTCTGGAAGATAAGCAAAAATACACCGAAATATTTCCATGCAAATTTGATCCTTGATCCTTCAGCAGAGAGAGTAAATAACATTAACAGGACGAAACCGAAGAGGGTTCAATGTAAACGTTTTATGAAAACTGTTCTGTTTGTAAACTGCTTAAGGATGGTATTTCTATGAACATTGCAATTTTTCATTTCGATTGAATAGCACTAGATGGGGACACTGTTGTTTAAGAACGTATGGTCGTTTGGCCGCGGCAGGAGCGGTCGTCCTATAAAAGGCCAGGAGTTTGGAGTCGGACTTGAGCTCACAACAGTAGGCTCCTACATTAAACCTTATAATATATCGGTTTAATAGTCTTTTTCTCTTCAAATCCAAATAGCGAAGCTAGATGGATTTGAAGTAAAAAAGATTGTTATTACCCGAAATATTCAATATTTCGTTGCGTTGACGCTTCGGTGATATGCGAGTATCTCGAGCGTTGCGGGGCGATTATTGGGTATTTTCCTTTGGTTTATAATTCAAATATGAGTTAAAAACCAAAGGCCCAATATATAAAATACATAATACGAGTATATGCGTATGTAACGTAATTAAAATTTCAACGATATCCTATGAATATAAATATTCAAAAATATATTATATTTTTCGGAGAAGCGTATACAGATAAAGTACTAGAACTCGTGTATGTAACTTGGCATGTGACCGTCATTAAGATAAAATTTGATCCTTGAGCAGAAATAAAAAAAAAACAGAGAGAAATATCTGCAGGCAGCAGTCGCCTCCGCTAGCTATACCGGCTTGAGGAGATGCATGTGTATTGATTCAGACAAATTTCAAATAGTCGGGGAGGAAACACTCAGTATTTGATTATATGAAGCCTTTTTTTTATATATTAAGCTAAATTTCTATTTAAAGGTTCACCCGTGCAACATACTCGTAGGACACACTGTATAACGTTTTTCTAGAAAAAAATAATAATGCAGTACTCTTTAATAAAAGTTAAATTCAAAATACCTACTTTAAAAATTAAAAAACACGTCGGTGGTCGTTATTATAAATAACAATTAAATAAGAAAGATAACGAAAACATCTTAATAATTAATTATGTATAATATAATAATTACATTTATCAACTCGTCAGTTCGTCATAAAGTCTCCTGAATACGTCACTATATAATTTAGATAACTCCAATATGTTTCTGTTCTCCTGGTATTGAGCCCGCTAGAAATTGGCCTTTTTCGAGGACATTTCCATCAGCCATGTCACGTGGCCTCTGTGAGTACGATGAAGTACCAGGCGCTCATGAAGTGTTAGAATAAAAGTGTAGTAAAATATGTCATTTATCATCTGTTACAGTTTGCCATGCGCAGTTATTTTGACATTAGAATGACAGTATAATTTATAAAATTTGAGGCAATTGCTTTATTTTTATTTAATTATTTTTGTTATTAACTAAATATTGCCTGATTGGCGGAAGATTCTCACTTAAATTATGAGTACGGATATTAAAATCACCACTTGGTCAGAATTAAGCAGATTGTAGCATGGTAGCCACTATAAGTTATGGTTGAGGAACATCGTCCTGAAGATCCCATCTTGGTGCTGAGGAACGATGTTAAAATAAGGATTCAATGTGCAACAGTCGTAAAAAATTGAGTTCTTATGTAATTACTTTTGAGACTACTGTCATTACATCTATTGGATTTTTTTAATGTACAGTAATTTGTAATATTTACAAATTCGGTGAATTTCAGACCTGTTGCGATTTTTTTGATTATTTATTTAAATCATGATAAAAAACATACTTATTTTTCTTTTCGTGAAAAAAGCTCTTGAATACTTGAAACTTTCGGATATGTCCTAAACATAAAACCGCACTCTAGCTTAACATCAGGGCTCCAAATATTCTTCTCTACCACTTAACAAAATTAATGAAAATAATTTTCCTCTGGTGCTGGATGGATACGCATTATGAAACGGATGAAACTCCGGCTGTCGAGAGAGACCTGCGGATAATATTGCTTCAGCGCGGTTTAAACTTTTGATATGTCATTGTATTTACAGGATGAAAAAACATTAAAAACTTCACTTGGTAGCTAGAGAATGTGAACTAACTTTGTCAATTCGACAAGGCAATTCGTATGCCAAGCTGCAATAAAAAGCCAACTATAAAATCGTGATGTCATAGTTCACCCCTTAAACTCTTTGCTTGTTATGTTTCCCTGGTGTCTCTCCAGCACGATTACTTCCTACTTCGCAAGAAACAAACATCGAACGAACACTCACACACAAGTCTCATGTGGTCGGTCGGTTTGAAAAAGATTGTTTTTTATCTTATACAATATATGTATGCATAATTGATTGATTATAGAATTTTTATATACGTTTTTGGTATGTTTTATATAATTAAACTTTTGTAAAACATTTATTGCTTAAAAATATGATATTGCGAGAAACAGTTTATTTGGTTTTCTAAACTTTTTGAGAACAAAATAAATAAAAATGTTAATTTAGTCTAAATAATAAAAAATAGAGTTTATTTAGATTTTTACACGTTAGGTTGTTGTTAGGTTGTAAAGGATGTTAAAGCGCATCTCTAATGTTTCCTGATTTCCGGGTGAAGTTGGCTAGAAATGTCTTAAAGATCAATACGAAGGAAGAAGTGTCCGGTAGAGGATGCGCGTTAAACCACGAAATAACGTTCCTTTTTCAAATGTTAATCTATCAAAAAGTGACATACAATAACAATTGAAAATATAATTCATGGCTCAAGGTGGCATATTGTTTAATTTAGTTAAGTATTAGAATAATGAAATGATTGCATAAAATGTCTTATATGCGTCTTACCATAGTGTTTATCTTGTATATTGACGACAACAACAATATATTTAATAAAACGTAACAAAAATACCTGCTACCTTAGATTATAGAATCCTATTTTTAAAACATGGCAATGGATCATAACGTAATGGAACGGCTTCTAAGACGTATTACAAAAGTAATGTACATATATCACTTTAATGGTTTTCGGAACGTTTTAAAGTATCTCCATAACGTATCTGCTATCCCAGTGATTACCGCGGGATGCTGCGATATAATCAATACCCTGACCAGCAGGCGATGATAGTTTGTCCTGCGCACTAACTACTTTTATCATCAGCCTAAAAATTCAAAAAAAAAATTTTGACTTATTAGTTATTTATACAATTAAAGATTTATTATACATTTAAAAAATTCTATTAAAAATTTAAATGTTTATAAATATTAAATGATATATAAGTAAAATATAACAATAAATATTATTAATATTAATTATGTAAGTATTACTATAAAAACCGCGCGTAAAACTGTGGAATTTAATCGTAAGGCTATTTCGCGGCGAAGGGTGCGTGATGTGAGTGAGATAAAACATGGGAAATTCGTGTGAAACAGTACGGGACAACATGAAAGGGATGATGTGTGGCGCGCCGCCTCGTTCAGAAAGTTCGATACAAACTACTGGAATAATTCATAATCATTACAATAAATATGTATTATATATTATGAAATTCGTGTAAATATTTAAATGATAATTTATTTACATGCAATTTGATTGTTTGAAATGAATAAAATATTTAAAATTTTAGAACGTCAACATGTCGAAATTGCACAGCTAACCTTCTTGTCATTCTGTTCTCCTAGTGGATTCGTGAAAATTTCTATTGGATGGTTACCATGGAGATATCTCCAGCTCTCTTAATAACGTCACAGTAATTCAGACTGAAAGAGACATGTGAAGAATATTCGTTCAGAATATAATAATACTCGTATAGCTGTCGGGATTTTGGTACTTATAATTTTTCAAAAATTCATAAGTTTTAAAATATAAATTATTAAATTTTTTATAGAAAATATTTACATTAAAAAAATAGAGTAGGTATTTTTAGACTACTCTCAAATATACACATCGAAAGCTAAGCTCCTTATCGTTATGAGCTCCTAGTGATTTCGTGAGTCACTTGAGCAAGTACACAACCCGATGAGAGAAGTTGATGTGAGTTTGCGCTACGGAGGGGAGGTTAATTATTCCTCCTGAACACTCTGTTCTCCTAGTGAGTTCGTGTGTCTTTGCTCTATGACTTTTCAGAGTAAAAGCTATGTGAAAAAGGGGATGCAAGACTAAAAATATTGTGTTAAAAAATTCGCCTTGGCTGACTCATATGATTCATTTAAGCTAAGATTTAATTATCCCAACTAATTAATTGATTTACGATAAATCTAAACAATAGAAAAATGTTAAAAAATGTTTAAACATAATTTTCTGACAAAGATCAAAATCTCATGCAAGATAATGGAACGACATCTCCATCTTCTAGTTCTTATGTTCTCCTCGTAACTTCGAATGCCTTTGCAACTATGTTTATAAAGTCAAACAACCTTCGTGGTCTTTGATTTTTTTTATATAGGGCTACTAAATTTGCAATAGATTAAATAAATATTGCTTATTAATCGACTATAATTTGATATGGAACTCAATGTTTTCATAAACATTTTGAAATGCACTAATAATATAAATAACATGAGTAAAAAAGAAAATTACTCCCCGTAAACTTAAGTTAGACAAATAATAATAGATGAATATCATAAACATGAATTTTGTTTTTTTTTTTTTTGTAATATTTCTTGAAATACGTAAATATTAAATTATATTTTTAAGGGCGACCAGTGGTGGGAATCATTAAATCATGCTTAATTATTAAAGATATTATTATTTTTTACATACAGATCGCTTATTAATTAATTTCTGTTATTTTACTAATATAAGTAAGTCATCCGGTCATTTCTGTAAGAGCCGTTCCGTTTCTCAAATATTTAAATATACCTAGTAAATTAGTATTATAAAAATTGTTTAGTAAATATAAAAATAATTTAAGAAAACAAAGTTGTTTCTGTGTTTTGGATTTTCTTTTATATTTTAGTCCTAAAATACGAGAGTAGGTTAGTAACGGAATGTAAGTAAGCTCCTCTCACTATTTTCACTTCCTCGGTGAAGCTGTTTTCCTAGTACTTTCCTCCATTTATAGGTAAATGAGATCAATACCATACACGGACCAACCAAGCTTTGCGTTTAGAAAGATCGCTTTTTACAAAAGATTTAAAAGATACCAAAATTTTTCTTTATAAATATTTTGATAATTTTTAATATAAAAAATAATTATAGCAGGTTTGTTAATTGTTAAATAACTTTTGAGCCGGTTTGTTTGTGTCTGAGTGAATTATTTACTCTTACAACTTTCACCGAAGCAAAAGTAAAAACTATTAGTACAGAATGCACTGTAATAATTTTTAGCAAGGTAGTAGTAGCTTTTTAATTATTTATTCAATTAAAATAGTTATTTTTATTTAAACTTAGCGCGAGGTATTTAATTGTTACAGAAAAAATTACTCAATATTATTTATATCATGTACTAAATTTAAAAAAAGGATAGGAATCTACACTGTCAAGCACAATTGTTTTATCAAGCTGTCATAGCAGAGGCGACTCACTCTTGCATACATTTCTCTGTGTGTGTCATGTGATGGTCTTACAGGGTGGAAAGGACTCATTTCTTTATTTTTGCATAAAAATCTGCGTTCAAAGATTTTAAATGCATTAAAACTCGTCAAAGCCGGAATGCGGTCACATATTAAAAACAAAAATTAGCCGTCTCGGATCATTTTTATTTATTTATTTATTTTAAATACTTCTTTAAACGCTATAAGCAACCATGTTCGCATAAGCGGCGAAAATGTAAAGGTTGGACACTATTTCTAGATGATCTAATTCGTATAGATTTGTTCGCATAATTCGTCATTTTAGGCTTGTTGTATGCCAACTACTGTTGTCGTATAAATCGCTTTGCCGCTTCATGGACAATACTACTTAAGTTTTGCAGCAAGCTGGTTACAACTAGAATGAAATGACGAATAATAAATAGTGTCCGACCGTATCAAGGTTTCTGCATTCTGCAACAAGGTTATTGAAAACGAAACATTTATGTGATTTTTTTTTGCATTATTCAAGTTTGGGACTGAGTTTCGGAATTTTTTTTGAGCGGATTCAGTAGAATTTTTTGATGAAATAGCCTTATTTTAACTTTCTGACGAAAAATTGCGGACAATTTTTTATTTTCAGTCGTAGTTTCGGCTGCAATTTTCAATCAAAATTAGCTGAATCTGAAATTAAAATTTTGGTCGAGCACTAAAAAATAAATAAAGTGACGCTTCAATGTACAGCGGGCCTTATTGATATATAAAATATATTCGTTTGCATAAAATCAAGTAAATGACAAATCTTACGTCGAGTAATGAATACCTCGTCACGAAGAAGAGCTGAAGCTGCACAAATAAGAAAAACAGACTTCCTGTAAAACAAAGTAATTACGAGTAAAAGGAAAATAAAGAAGACACTTACAATTCTACATTTATTTGAATAGAATGACATCAAAAAGATTTCTTAATATTTTAAAATACACGCAAGACTTATAGTAAATCCACGACTGTGCGAAAGTGGATAAGGAAATTGGGTGGATAGCGGATGGTATTATACTCATTGAACTTAATTTCTAACACACTAATACAAGCTTAAAGTCCAAAAATTTTCTTTAACATGGCTGCAAGAAAAGAAATGTTGAATTAATTTTCTTTTGTTAGTAATCACAGGTATTCTAATAAGTGATACACAATCATGTATTTCAGAAATGGCTCAACAATAATTATTGAAGACGTTAAGATTATTTAGTACATTATAAGAAAATTTGAGCCTTCTTCAGTGATTACTAATTAAATAACATTAAAGTTATCTTAAACACATAGTAAAGTTTACTAAAAAAGAAACAGTCACAGTAAAATACCCCAGTCGCTCTTTACTAAAACTACTAACTTAGACTTCGGAAGTACGCAGAAATATAACCACATTTATTAACCTAACACACAGAAGTTTTAATAAAACATGCATACAACAACTATTATTTCATGAAGCTTGCGTATTATACGCAATATAGATACACAGACCGCTATTCGGTATTTCATTTGTATTTATATAAATAAGGTCGGGTCTCCATTGGCAAAAACTCAGTTGAGGAAAAATCCAGTGGAGACCCGGCCTTTTGACTACACCGGGAAATTTCTTTATAAATATATACTTTTGAAATATCATCAATTTTGTCTAACAATGAGCCCGTTACAAATAACACATATTTCATAAACTAAAGAAAGCATAAACTATGTTCTACTATCTATAGTAATCTGTGTGGTGTGTTCACTCAAACATTACTATAAATAATATCAAGATGAGTGTGCCTTGTTAATGGATGGTGCACATTCGTCTCCTCGAGCCGGCATAGTGGAGGCAACTGCAGCTTGGAAACATTTCTCCTTCCTATAATTTATATTGATAATAGGTCTTTATGAAATTGCCGTTCTGCAGTACTGGTTATTTCGTACAGAACAACAATTTCATATTACATATTAAGTTTACGTTTGTATCGAGCTTTACTAGACAAGTGCGCACCGCCTAGTTTTATATCCGGTTGCTTCCAGATTGACCCCGAAACCGGATAAGGTCACTTCACGGTTGTTACACTCGAAAGTGGTGGTACTATCGCAGGACTGTAAGCGACAACTATTCCGTACTGATAATTCCGTGCTGCTATTTTGCACCAATGTTGTTCACACCTATACCCTCATTTTAAGATCTGATGCCAAGATGGGAGGGCGTAATTAGTCTTTAAGAGGGGTCCCCATGCTGCAAAATAAGGGTCGTTTACAGCCCTGCGATAGTACCACCACTTTCTAGTGTAACAATCGTGAAGTGACCTTATCCGGTTTCGCGATCAGTCTGGAAGCAACCGGATATAAAAATAGGCGGTGCGCACTTGTCTAGTAAAGCTCGTAACAAACATAACCATAATATATATTAATATAAATTATAGGAAGGAGAAATGTGTGCAGGCGACAATTGCCTTTACTATGCCTGCTCGAGAAGACGAATGTCCATAATCCATAAATTATCTCGGGAACTCATCTTGAACCGAAGGTATGGGTGCAAAAACAGCATCTCGGAATCATCAAGTGCAGAGTGGTGAAATTTTTTATAGCGTCAGGGCTAGTAGAGTGGACAAATTACAATATGCCTGTTACTCACACAGACATAATCGTAACAATCGACACCGGGTCCTGACGTAAACGTAAACGCAAACTTATTGCAATTACAAAAATAAGTATTAATTATTCAAAAGTAAATATTATAACAACACACGTCCAATGCAATCCGAGTGTTTCAAGAAATATCCTTTAAAACAGTGTAGTCAACCTACAATTGTTTTCAATATCGATTGAGATATTTTTTTGAGTCGTGTATAAGCATTGGAAATGTATATCTCATAGGTTGTGAAACCTAATTAATCGATATTGAAAAGTAGTCTACGTACTTCCGCAAATATCAGAGTCTATATCTCACAAATAAATTCGCAAATTTATCATCACTCTCATTTACTCATAGTAAGCAGAAACTTAGAATAAAAGTTTCACGAAGTTTGGATTTATTAGGAAAGCGGTGACAGTAATATAAATGTACAGCATCCAAGTTGACAGTACACCTCTCGATACTCGACTACTACCAAGCTAATCCCGAAATGTGACTAGGTCACTCGAAGGGTATTTACACTTGAGCTCGATAGTGAAGTTAATAATCATCTGCCACTGGTGAATCAGTTTTTGTTTAAAGACTAAAACTGCAACTTTGATGGCTGCAAAGCTTTTGAAACTAAGGTCCGAATTAATTAAAAAATAAACCGGATAGAAAGCCGCATAAACTATTTTATGTTCTCGCAAAATCAGGAATAAAATAAAAAAATAATTAAAATCGTTAATGAAGAAGTTGCAGTTTTAGGATTTAATACAAAAAATAGTAATTTTATTTAATAAACAAAATAAAACAGATCGTGTTAAAGTTTTCGCTTTCCTATAAATTCCAAACGTTAATCCTTATTTTGTGATCATTTTAGTTAATTCTTAAATTTTATAAATCTAAGAAGCAAAAAGAAAAATAAATAATTGACATTTAAATAATTGATTTTTAAATTTTAATTTTTAGAGATTAATATATTAGCTAACGTACATATACACTAGGGTGGTCCAAAATCGTCGATGTTCGAAATGTTAACGGGTCATGGGCCAAAAGTGTGCAGATTAGTAAAAAAATGATCTCCTAAAAGTTTCAGCTCAATCGGAGGTGGTTTAGCCGTCCCGCATTGGACCTGAAGTTTGAAAAAACGGCATTTTTTGAGCAAAATTCGAATATTTTTAGTTTTTGTGTGACAACCATAATATGTATTAAGGAAAATAAGGGCTCATTTTAAAGATGATATTATTAGCTTTAAAACAAGTACTCATTTGTTACTCTAGGTATTATAGTTAAGAAGATATCCTTGAAATACCAGGTCTAGTCCTTTTATGAGGAAAATGGCCGTTTTGGCCCAAAAGTTTCAAATTTTTAGCTTTTGCAGGAGAGCCGTATTAGGTAGATAGGAAAGAAAGTACTCATTTTAAAGATGATAATATTAGCTTTGAAATGAGCACTTACTTTTTGCTCTATCTTCAGCAGATATACCTGAAATTTTAGGAAATTTTAGTCAGATAGGCTAAATAAGATTTATTTTGTTTTTTTTTTCCCCTACTATTACTTGATTACTAGCCTAAAACCTAAAGAAAAGTAACAAAATAATTAAAAATATTCTATATTATTATTTTTACCAGTCTTTTCCAAATAAATTCAAGTATAATTTTATTTTTAGTTAACTTAGAAAAGAAAAACCTAAAAAACAGGAAAATAGTACAAAAAACTTTAAAGATTTAAAGAAGCTTCTCGGCGAAGTTATACTAGATGTGTTGAGATAAAGCCTGCGACATTGCGATACCACCTAGAGGAGATATTGTCTTTGATCTTCGTGGTGTGTAAAGGTTTGGCTGAAATCTTGAATAACTTTAACTACCCTTTCTGCAGTGTCATTAACAACTTTTCAATGAGCCACCAGGCCAAACCATTTCCAATATTTTAAATTGTCATTGACTCTGGGATTCTCATGTAGAAAGTTTAATGATATTTACATTCAAAAAAACTCGAGCTGTGTTCAGTTATAAAACAGGACAGGCCTTCTTAACATCAATTTATTTATTATTATATTATATGTTAAAATGTGGTTAACTGCTTCCAAGCAAGCTTTAACATATAATATAATAATAAATGATGTTAAGAAGACCTGTCATGTTTTATAACTGAACACAGCTCGAGTTTTTTTTTAATGTAAAATATCATTAAACTTTCTACATGAGAATCCAAGAGTCAGGAATGACAATTTAAAATATTTGAAATGCTTTGGCCTGGTGGCTCTTTGAAAAGTTGTTAATGACACTGCAGAAAGGGTAGTTAAACTTATTCAAGATTTCAGTCAAACCTTTACACACCACGAAGATCAAAGACAATATCTCCTCTAGGTGGTATCGCAATGTCGCAGGCTTTATCCCAACACATCTAGGATAACTTCGCCGTAGAAGCTTCTTTAAATCTTTAAAGTTTTTTGTACTATTTTCCTGTTTTTTAGGTTTTTCTTTTCTAAGTTAACTAAAAATTAAATTATACTTGAATTTATTTGGAAAAGACTGATAAAAATAATAATATAGAATATTTTTAATTATTTTGTTACTTTTCTTTAGGTTTTAGGCTAGTAATCAAGTAATAGTAGGGGAAAAAAAACAAAAAAAAAACCTATTTAGCCTATCTGACCTGAAATAAACCTAAAATTTCAGGTATATCTGCTGAAGATAGAGCAAAAAGTAAGTGCTCATTTTAAAGCTAATATTATCATCTTTAAAATGAGTACTTTCTTTCCTATCTACCTAATACGGCTCTCCTGCAAAAGCTAAAAATTTGAAACTTTTGGGCCAAAACGGCCATTTTCCTCATAAAAGGACTAGACCTGGTATTTCAAGGATATCTTCTCAACTATAATACCTAGGGTAACAAATGAGTACTTGTTTTAAAGCTAATAATATCATCTTTAAAATGAGCCCTTATTTTCCTTAATACATATTATGGTTGTCACACAAAAACTAAAAATATTCAAATTTTGCTCAAAAATGCCGTTTTTTCAAACTTCAGGTCCAATGCGGGACGGCTAAACCACCTCCGATTGAGCTGAAACTTTTAGGAGATCATTTTTGTACTAATCTGCACACTTTTGGCCCATGGCCCGATAGAAAAGTAAAAAAAAATCCTATATAAGCTTGGACCACCCTAAATACACACATCGCACACCTAGATCTAGGAAGCAATTCTCGAATGTAGTAGATTAAGTTCTCTCATTTTTATTGTCGCTCGGCATATGCAGAGCTAGAGTGCGGTCCATGAACGGAAACAATTGCTACTTTAGAGAAATCTCTACGGGCAGCAGCGCCTCCGCTAAGCCGGTTTGAGGAGACGAGTATGCACCATCAAGATTGACAGTTCATACTCCTCTCATTATACCGGGCTACTTTCAAACTGCTCCCGAAACGCGAGAAGTTCACTTCACGGGTGTTACATTCGAAAGTGGTGTGCTACCCCAGGACGGCAGACTGGACAAATAACCATTATTGCATTATCGTATTTTTTATTTTAAACAACTTTTTAAATTAATATTTATATAATCATATTGGTTAACTTTAGTAGGCATACATTAAAATTAACCAATATCTTTATTTTATGAATTAAAAAGTTGTTAAAATTATTTTTAAAATTACGTTAATGCAGTAACATAACGTAAACTATACGTTTTAAGTCTACTACATTCGAGAATAGCTCCCCAAAACTGATGTCGTATGGATGGAATGAACTAGTGCACTAGAGTGCGATATGCTCGTATGTTTAAAGTTCAGAATAGTATAATGGTCGCCGATCACTAATCAGCATCGCACCGTATTGGCATCAATACAGAGGTTCAACGCCGCAGAAGTTTCAACACAGCTACTATACGACTGGGCGACGGTTAGCATCCGAAGTATGAAGTTGAATGTTAAGCGGGTATCCCGGATTATGTCTCGGTTTTCATTACATGAGATTGGATATTGGAGTTATGAAGTATGAAGGAACTGGAGAAAAAGAAGAAATTACTGAGTTTCAAACTCAGGCTGGCTGGGCTGGTGAACTGGGGCTGAAGTCAGAAGCCAATGGAGTTGTCACTTGACCGAATCGAGAACAAAATATATGAGATTTGACGTATCGTTGACAGTGAAACGTCTAATCTCATATAATTTGTTTTCGATTCGATCAAGTAACAATTGTTGATTGGCCCCTGGGCGCCCGCGAGACGTAGGCGCGGTGGCGACTGACCTGTCTTAAGGCGAGGCGATACCGTTACGAAGCGTACGCGCTGCTGTATGAAGTTTTATGCAAATAATACTGAACGGCTCAAATTGAGGCGGTGGCAATTGTGTAACGCTGATTAGTGTGCGGTGACCATTAGAATTTGAATTATTTTACAATAAACAAAGCGTAGTGTTAGCGTGGCCTAATTGACAAATGCATATCGATGATTTGAATAATATTTTCCCGTATGAAAAGAAGTTAATACAAATTTATATTTCATAAAATATTTTAAATAATATTGAACAGCTTTTAGCTGTACGGCAAATTATAGTGCGCGTTAAACGTTGTAGATCACAAAATAAGATATAATAGAAACTTTACAGAATTAGAATCACAAAAATAAACACTATATATTTTTATAAATCACAATTTAAAAATAATTATTAGGCAAATATTATATATATTATATATAAATATATATATATATATATATATATATATATATATATATATATATCAAAAATTTATATAAAACCTACGAGATCACATAACTTTATAAATGCTTCCAAATAAATCGGAAAAAAATCTAATACCCGCAAACTATTATAAATTATATTATTGTAAGAAAATGAACATAATTTTTTAAACTTGCTCATGCATACCTTACTTAATACGAGTATTTTAGCCTTAGTATTAATATCAACAGTAAGTAACACGTAACCATCGGTAAGCAGCGAAACCATAAAAACTATATAAAAAATCTTAAGCGACTGATTAGTTACGCGTTTTTATTGTTGAAATTCGTACTAGAGGAAGCGAAGACGAACGAAGAAAAGATGTCTGAACAAAAGCTAGAGGAAGCTTTTAAAACCATTAGCCTTTAAAGTCATCTTCGTTTGTCTGCGCTTTGATAAATTCATACAAACTTATAGGTGATTAGACAGATAACTAACACATAAATGTTTAAAAATATTATTACTAGTCGAATAAATAAGTATTTTTGAAAATATAAGTCCATATTAATTAATCGGTCATTTCTATGTGGTTAAAATCATTGTGCGATATGTCAACTTTACAAATAAAATGATACATTTTCCATATTATAAAGATACCTTGCCGATAGTGAGAATCTGGTCCACTGCCCACGGAGGTGTAGCATCCGTGGACAGTAAACTCAGTAAACAGCATTTTAATACAATTATTATCCAATAAGTCAATTTTCATATTAATATTAAGTCGATAATTATTCGACATTTTCTCAAAAAGAGCTATCACATATACGGGGTTTTGTTAAATCAAGACTGAACATCAAACGTAACAGGTTTTGACAGAAAGACTTTCAAATACATAGACGTTGAATAGAAAGTTTCTAGATAGAGCCTTCATTGTGACATTTACATGACTCGAATTGTTAGAGTGGTATGTTTTAGCTACGAGTGCGAAACCCCCAAAGAGTCCTAAGGCTCAATTTGCCCCAAAAGGGATCACAATTTTGTTAAAAACAATTGTTACCGAAAGTATTTCACAAATACTCTGTTTTAATGCTAATATTTTTCATAAAATAGTAGGAAATTTAGAAATTATTAATTTAAACCTGTATTAAAATGATAATCATCTTATTAGTTGTAATTGTACATAATATGAAAATTTACAATCTTTGGTCTTTTTTTAAAATTAAAGTTTGGTTATATAATTGTACTACATTGAGTTGAATTAAGCCACATTTCTACTAGCAAATTCAATCGTTCGGAAGTCAAATAGTGCACTGCCAATTTGTCATAGAAATTGCTAGATGAAAACGGATTAATACAAACGAAAAAAAAACCATCTCTCCTGATCGGACAAATATTTTGGCACCAATCTCAGCTTTTCAGTCAGTGTCTGATATATCCTCGTTCGCTGGTAAATCCTCATCCGCTACCGTGCTGTCAACAACAGCTTCGTTTGGACTCTGTGGCGTAGCATGAGGTCGTATCAGATACTGAGTCCATGAAGTATCTTCGGACGCAGAGGCATCTTCAGTTGCTGCGTTATTTTCAGTCGCTGGAGTATCTTCAGTCTCTGGTGTATCGTCCAATAGATTTAAAAGTTGCTGAAAGCCCACATTCGTCATCATATACATAAGTTTTAAAATGTTTGCTTGGATTCCTCGGCTCAATAACAAAAGCTGAAGCCTTCGTTTAAGCCAAAATGGTATAACACCCCGAGCCCCTGACTCTAGAGCAGATTGTACAAGCTTGTTAATTTCCGCTTTAAACTCAGCCGTTTTCATTCGTTCCGACATGCACGTCGCCACTGAAATATAGATAATTATGTTTTAAAGAAAAATAGTACATAGTAATTAGTGATATAAATATACATCATATTATATAATATTACAAGTCGAAAACATAAAATAACCGTCAAGTGACTAGTCTGAAGATAAACTCGCTTGGAAAATTAAATTTGTGTGTTAAAATTTTAGCTTTTATTAAGAGAAAAATGTTTTTAATAGATACGGTAAACAATGTCACTTTTTCATGCAGTAAAATTTGAGTCGGCCAAGTTCTAAGTCGAGAAACTACAATATTATTAATGATCGCGTGAGTAACACTGATCTCATTTTTGGGTTGACTTTTTTTTTAAGCTTTACTTTTCAAACATTTCACCGTATTCTGTATAATAATTTCCTCAATCGTGATGGTTAAATAACGCAGGTAGCAACGAAAACTCCCCACACCTTAAAAGTTAATGAAAAGTCTTCAATCAGTCCTTCTTTTCGTCAGTCTGCTTCTTACTGGGTCGATGTTTTTTTGCTTTGCGATTAACAGTTAGATCAGTTCCAACGGTTATAAATTTTTGAAATTCGTTCATGTATGAGCCTTCTTGAGCATTTGTAGTGCTCATTTTCGTATTTTCCGCACTCGTTGTTACTGGCACAATACCCAATATATCAAATATCGCCGAAGTTTTCATTGATAGATTTAAACCATGTTCACCGGTATAGTTTTCTATGTGTTTTGAAATGTCTAAAGGATCATCATAATTGGGGATGGGAAACTCATTCCCATTCAGTTCCTCATCATCTTCAGTATAATAATAACGTGTATCTTTCGAGGTGGACGGGCGTGGTTCATCTAGAATACATTTAGAAGTTGATGGAGTGGGATTTAAATATATGTCACAGTGGTCTTTCGAAGACGAAGTTGGATTTTTATTAACATTGTAATCCGGTATGTACATCGAGGTCGAGGGTGCCGGATTTTGAACCACATGGTGGTGTCTCGAGGAAGAAATGCGGGGAATTGTATACGAGCCGTGATCTTGAATGCCTTGCGACGTCGAAGTTTTGGGATTATCAACTAAGTCTTTAGAAGTTGACGGCCGTGGATTAAAATAACGGTCCCAACCTGGATTTTCTTTTGAAGTCGATGGTATGGGGTCCTTAAACACATCATATGTTTCTTTAGACGTGGATTGGCATGGATCCGAGTAAATATGAAAATCCGCATCGGTTTTAGACGTAGATTGAGTAGGACCCTTTGACATATCAAAGGGAACGTAACACGTCGACAAATGATGGCTTTTATACGCATCCCAATCCGAATCGGACCCGGAACCTGAAGTTTGCGGATAGATATATGGGTGTTTAGATGTTGAAGGAATCGGGTCCTTGTAAATATCCCAAACTGCACTTTCCTTCGACGTGATAGGTTTGGAATTAGGAAGTGATTTGGAAATAGACGGCTTTGAATTTTTATCATCTTCGTAACTCGATACTGACTTCGATGCTGATTTCGATATTGAAAGAACTGCGTAGGAGTGTTCATCAAAGGACGTGGATGGATGAGGGGATTTATAGAGTTCTCCAACTGGACCTTCATTGCGTATAGAGGGTGTCTTTGGTACCGATACGGGACCTCCGAAATTACCCTGTAAGTAATATTTTAATAAGCTGTTATCGGAGACATATGCTTGAGATTTGTTTTTGTCTTTCTCAGATATATCAATGGATTCGGCACATTTGTCCATATGACCTGCCGATTGAGATCCTTGAGCACCGCGGCACTTATCTGGTGTTTCACTGGTTGTAGGCGGCTGCTGATCTCGATTTACATCTGGAAGATGGGAATCTTGGTCAGCATTGGTTGAAGGAATAATGCTAGAACCTATATTAAGAAGATCAAGTTAATTTGAAATATAAGTTATTAGTGTATTAGGAGGATTACATGTTTAATATTATTATCGTATTTGTTAGCATAGTGGTATGCATTAGGTTATATATATATATATATAGCTTGAGTTCCTAGATTATGTCTGGTTATGTAGCCACATCTCAGATACAATCTCAAAACAGTTTTTATTTCCCATTATTATCATGCTCCTGTTATTCACGGTTAACACGTCCATATATCCTTTTTCATTTTCTTTTAAATTATACCAGGAACTCCTTGATATTTTTTGTGCCAAACTTTAACCGTAAATATATGTGGGTTAAATTCTTCATCTTCCATCATTGGGTAATCAATTTTATAACCTTTTCTTATATTAACCATGATACTTCCTTAGTTTGATATTCTTCTACTCTTTTATTTTTAACAATAGGCGAATTGTTCAGTTACATTTCTGCAATGTAACGTTGTATTCCATAATTTCCGTATAACGAAACAGTGATTCTGTGCTAAATATTATATGTATCTTTAGTTTATTGTCGCGCTTAATATTGCAGCTAGAGAATCTTTGGAAGTGGTCAAGGGAATGTGAGGGAAGAAACATTAATAAAGATAAATTAGTATACTGAAGATTAACATATTCATTTTAATATGCCAACAATTAATAAAAAAATAACCGATAATTGATATCCGAGTTAGCATGAAAACAGATAGAACCCGCTATGTTGAAAAAATACAGTAATATGTGACTTTACCCAGCAGTTGAAAGGACTGCCGATTGAAAGACAGAACAGAGGAATTTCTACGCGGTCACGTGAAGCGTCAATGGCTGCGCAGTAGGGTGGTCGTAATTTAATAATAATAAATACATAATATTATGACAACAACTATATTAGAAATATAAGTGTGAAAGTAATCACTGGATCGATTTAGACAAAATTTGGCAAGGATTTAGACAACGTCTCAAAAAACTGTAGGAGAAATAAGGGGTGAAATCATCCATCAAGCGAGTACAGTAGCGTAGGTGGCACCCGGGGCGGTACTCTTGGTGGTGTCACCCGAACAGTTAAAAAAAACTCAATAACCCGGGGCCATTATACAAAAATGGCGACACGGTCGGGCGTCACCCGGTAACACCCGAGGAGGACAGGGGACGCATCATTTCTCAAGTTAACTATAGGTACGCGTACGATGTTGCGGGCAACATCTAACAATAATTTATATTTTATAACCGATAATTTGTATTATAGAATGAAATTTTAGAAAAAATCAATATTGGCCGACACAATTGTTTTTTCTTTGTTCTAAATAATAATTTTCCTCTTCTACGAATCCAGCAGCTTCTCCGCATTTACAAAAACGCAAGTTCCTTTGTGTGATGGCGTTCATTTTTTTATAATGTAACGTGGAATAAATCATCTAAATTGTCTTCTGTCTCATTATTGAAGCAGTGCAGAAAGAGACGCCGTTTCTTTCATATGGCTGTGTCGTTTCAACACCCCCAATACAATTCCAATATGTCTGCTGTATCGATTTTCTTTCTTTGTGAGCGATGACTTCGTGCGAATTACTCCATATTACGAAAATTTACAAATAGCTAATTCGTACTCATTGCTTTGAATATTTATTTTAATATTACGTCGATATTTAATGCAAGTCTTAAGAAGAATTCACGTTGAAAGTGAATTTAAATAAATAAATACATTTGTAGGTACTTACCACAAATAATTATTACGTGCTTGACCATATGGACTGCTTCACTTCGTCTTGATAAACAACACGTACGTACGTACTGTTTAAAATTCACAAATGAATTGCACTGATACTCAAAGCACAAATAAAATAATTTTATAGCGGAGCTTGCAAGTGCAGCCTGTTCGATAGTGAACAATATGGACGATGAGGGGTGAGATGCGCGCGCATCAACCCCCTTACAAAAACGATCAATCTAATCACGTGACATTAAAATGTTAATATTTAAGTATGTAAATCACAAAATTAACAAGTAAAGAGTATTGCCGCACTATTATAGAATTTTCTACGTTTTTTAAACTTAATAATAGGTTTATAAATATAGTATTTTATATAGTTTAAGAGGTTTTGTACTGAGCATGCGTACCAATTGAGATTCCGTATCCTCAAATGCAAAAAAACCTGTATGAAAAAGCATACACAAAAACGGAAGTAATAAAATCGGCCACATGAGAATCATTTGAGATACATTTAATTTTTTACACATTACTTGATCTAAAATAATGTTGTTAATTATCGTAAATGATTGGATATATTTCGTAGAATACAAAAAGGGTTTTAAAAAAATCAGTTATTCAACGATGTCGCTGGTTCGTTTCCCACGCATGCGTAATGAGAACGCCGCCCGTACCATGTGCGTGGCATTATATTAGTATTTATAGACCGCACATTAAGTTTTTATTTACCAAATTTTTTGTATTATAATTTTTTGAACCAAATTGTAGAAGAATTAATAAGAACTAATACTACGGACGGTTTGTCACAGAAACAGACTTAGTGGATGATGTAAACAAATAGAGGAACAAATTATAGCTGAAAAAGTATTTTATTTACATATTAAAATTAATTAAGTTTATTTTTATAGAAATAAATACGTAAGGCTGGTATGAAAATGTGGATGAGAGGAAATTAACTAAACAGATGTATTGGGCAATAGTGGAATAGGTAGTGTAATAAGGAGCCAACACCATAGGAAGACCTTTCTGAGCCTGATTGGTCAGAAAGTATCAGGTTGGGGGCAATCCCCTCAAATGACGTAAAGTTTTATTAAAAAGGGAAGCGTAAACATATCACCATTGCAGTAATCTTAAACTAGGATACACTAATAATAATACAATACAATACAATTGTCTCGTCTTTTTCCCACAGAGATAGGTAGAGACAACGGAACGCCACTTACCACGATCCTGACACAACACCCTCGCTTCCCTCACATCCACAATTCTCTTCATGCATGCCCGACGGTTATGAGCACTAGGCAGCCCAGCTTTCATAAGTCTCCGATTTGATCTGCCTTGTTTAACACATCCATTCATATCAGATTTATATATTCCTTTCGCCAATCTCCTTTCACTCATCCTTTCCATGTTGGGCACATAATATTCTTCGATAAATGCTTGTGTATGCAAAGATAATGGCATATGCATCTTTTCTTTATTGTAGCTCGGCATGTGACAACTCTCCGCCTGATGTAAAGCTAGAGTGCGGTCCATGAATGGAAACTACTACTACAGAAAAAACTTTTCCGGGCAGCAGTCGCCTCCACTATGCCGGCTTGAGAAGTGGAGCATGTACCATCTAGATTGACAGTGCACACTCCTCTCGTTATTATTATCTACAACAACGCATACTTATAACACCCAGATCCAGAGCTAATAGTTATTTTCAAAAATAAAGTTAATGAATAAATTGAATTGAATCTGGGACTTTTGCGTAATTGACTGGACCATTGTCACAAAAGGAAGGCTCATGATCATAGCCCATTTCTCGTAATTATCATAGGCGACATTTTTAAAAATAACAAGAAAGCTTAGCATCTATATTCGTAGGATATATATTTAAAAAAAGAACGTATAAAGTGGATTAATTTCACAGGAGCATCGTCATCATTTCGTACGCTTACGTGAAAACGAGCCAATCAAAATTAGTATGGATTTAAAAGTCAAGTCTATGAATATGCAAAGTCAACTTTGCACGGGAATATCAACTTTGCGTATGGTTAAATTAAAAAAGTCTTTTAAATTTGAGTAGTTATGATAATATTTAAATTGTTAAGCCTAATTAATATTTGTATGATATACACATATATAGTATTTTAGTTTCAAAAAAAGCTTGTTTATTATTTTTCGATGAAGTAATGTTGTGCCTTAAAAATTAATAAACAAAGTTTTAAAAATTAATTTCACCATCTTTCATCTTGAAATTCATCACACCATCTCGGTATAGACGACCACAATTTAATAGAAAATTACATATTAGCATTGCAACCAATTCTGAAGTGAAATAGTTTTGGTATAAGCGTCGATGTTGGAGCGATAAGTACTTTCGATTTGCCGGTTTGAAGAGAGGAGTGTGCAACGTCCGTGTTGACATTGCACACCCCTCTCGTTATACTCGGCTAGTTGCAAACGATTCGGAAACGCGACTCATTTCACGGATGTTGCACAGGAAAATGTAGGTGCTACCCTGGAACGGCAAATTGGAGCAAAAACATTAAACACCCTTTCCTTAGAGCAAAAGATAAGTTAAATAATAGAGTAGAATTGAGAGCAGCAGGTCTAGCGGTAAGACGTGATGATTAATGAGACCAGTGTTTGAACCTGGTTAAATTCTGACCAGTACCAATATAACTATGGTACATGTAGTTTGGTGCCTATAGGCACTATTAAAGAGTGGTTATTAGCCCAGTCTGCCGTCCTAGGTCAGAACCACCACTTTCAAATGTAACATTCGTTATTATGTTGTGTTTCGGGATTAGTTCAGTATAGCAAAGAGTGTGCCAACCTGCATGGTGCACATACGTCTCATTAAGCCGGTATAACGCAGGCGACTGTTGCCTGCAGAATTTACTTTGTAGTAGTAGTTGCCCCCGTTCATGGACCGCACTACAATAAAAAAAATCACACTATTTAGCGAGGAAGGCTTTTATAATTACAAATTAACTAAGAAACATCTCGCAAAACAAGTCCGTTATAATAACTCTATATTAAGAGTAACAACTTGACAGGTGAACCGTTAAATCGACTTACAGGACCGGAATCTACAATTCTTAGCGTTATATACATACGTCTAACAAACCGGACAAGGGTAGACAGTTACTTTGGAAATTAATTACAGGATTGTTTTCTGCTACCACAGATAAAACTACAGGCAGTGGTCGCTTCCCCTATGCCGGCTTGAGGAGATGAATGCCTATTATATCTTCTATTTTCATATTACATAAAAAGAATGAACTCGAATGATTTTTTACTTCCTTATTAAAATTTAAAAAAAAAATGTCGTGTTGCACTTGCAAGACATTAAAGAAAGGAGAAAAAAATACCAAAGCGGATATTAGACAAAAAAAAAGTCACCCAGTATGAGAAAATATGAGAAATGTATGGGAAAAAAATATTCTTTGAAATGTTTAGAAAAAGCATCAAGTCACACGTGTAGCCCGCATCTGCTTAAGTATTTAATAGTATACCATCTGGAACTTAAACTGGGCGGTCATACGCAACATCAACTCGTTTAACACGCAATATTTGTTACATACTCAGTGAACAGAGAGGCTTGAGTACGAGTTTTACGTCGTGACAACGTAACGTGAAGCCTCTCCACCAATCGTATCCGATCGAGCTACCAGAGTATAAAAAAAAAGCTATACAGCTATACTTGAAAGGGAAATCTACATACGTATGATCATCAGTAAGTGTACCACTGCAAAATGATCAAAAATAATCTATAAAACAACCCGCACACAATAGGCTGAGATGAGGGGGTGATCGAATCCACGTCCCCCGCTATCCGCGCGGCTTCCGACCACCATGGCCGTGTACCATGGACACTTTTTAAACAAAGACATCGGGTTCATGTTGATTTTTTCTCATCGTAATTTAATAATACAATAAGATCATAATGAGTTGTCTATGGTCTAGACTTCTTGAGAAAGAATTTTTTTTACGCCTGAATAAAATTACTTAGTAGATTTTTTAAGCTGAAATTAGAACTTAAAAATAAATACAAAATTCTATTTATGTATTTATACAGTACAATGCGCTTAGAAATATATTAATCTATCCAGAAACTGATTAACGTAATTCAAGGCATTTCTTAGGAGTGTCTCAAGGGACGCATCTCGGACCGTTCTCAAACTATCCGATCAATTTAAGAATGACCAATTTGTTTTACAGAACACTAACAAAGTTTGACTACTCAAATTTGTAGAGTAATACTGGCAGGTCAGTATTAATTAACCTCTTGCAGCTGGCTGTGAGCGCAACGCGTTCAAAAAACTTTTTACGATGCCGTTGGTCATTGAGTTAAATTGTTCTTATAGACAATAAATTATTGTAAATTGGTCGAATGGAATGCCCTTGTCTGTACTGCAACACCCTTTTTTATTCTTTTATTTAATAAAATTCATCTATGATCATGCGCCTATTTGCCCTGCCGTTGAAACTACAGTCCGTGTATCCAATTGCAGTTTATAGTTTTCATCTTTGGATTAAGCGATCTAGATGGTGCATACTCGTCTCCTCAGGGCGGCATAGCGGAGGCGACTACTGCCCATATATATTTTCCCTGTAATAGCAGTTGTTTCCGTTCATGGACCGCACTCTAGCTTTACATCAGGCGGAGTCCATAAAAATCAAATATTAAAAACGAGGCACGAGGTAATTTCACTAGTGAAATCTATCTGCTTTGTGACCAGGGTCTGTGCACATGCGTCTTATAAAATCGGCATAGTGAAGGCGATTACAGTCTACAGACTTTTGTCTTGGTAGTATTATTTTTTATTATTATTGTAGCTCGGCATGTGACAACACTCTGCCTGATGTAAAGCTAGAGTGCGGTCCATGAATGGAAACAACTGCTACTACAGAGAAACCTGTGCGGGTAGCAGTCGCCTCCACTATGCCGGCTTGAGGAGACGAGCATGTACCATCTTAGATTGACAGTGCACACTCCTCTCGTTATACCTGGCTACTTTCAAACTACTCCCGAAACGCAACAAAGTCACTTCACGGTTACATTAAAAAATGGTGGTACTACCCCAGGACGGCAGACTGGATAAATAACCATCGTCAATCCGCCTACCACTCTTTAATAGTGCCTATAGGCACTGAGCGGCCAAAGTACATATAACAAAGTTACATTGGTCAGAATTAGCGAGGTTCGAACACGGGTCTCATCGATCGTGAGTTCACGCGTCTCACCACTAGACCACGGCCGCTCTATATTCTATCAATTATCTTCGTTTATAAATCGCACTTTAACTTATGCGGTCACATGCCGCACTACTATAATAAATTGATACAACAAGACACAAAATGCATTAGTCACTAATAATTCAGTGTGTTACTACAAGATCAATAGAAATAATTTGTTTTAATGAATGATTCACAGTCACAAGACACATTGTGCGTATGTGCCTGGTTTCAACCAGTTTGTATGAGACACCATTGATTTCTTAAAAGCCCCTGATACTCTTCTTCTTCTAAATCTTTCAAAATTTCCGAAACATTTTTACTTATCAAAAGGTTTGTGTTCTTGTGAAAAAATACGCGTATAATTAAATTGGGAAGGTGTAAATGGTGACAGCTATCTTTTTTTACATCATTTTTGGATACTATAGATTAATGTGCCATCGGAAATACAGTCCCCAGACTAGTTCCGATGGCAGATCACTATGAATATAACGAGTAGCTACTTTTATTTTAATAAAAAAATTTAAAAAAACTTTTATAATTCCTTTGTTCCTTTTTTATTAATTTAAAAAAATTGCGATTGTAATTAGTAATTTAAGTATTCGGCCGGAACTAAACCACTGCCAATAAACAAGAAAAAATAATTATTTGTCAAAAGTTCAAACTAACTTTTGATGTTTAAAAATTCCTGTAAATTAAAACATGGTGTTTATAGTATAGTTTTGTTTTAAAAACTGTCGTTTATAAAACACTGTTATTGTAAGGTAACACAAAGAAAAGATATTTGACAAACTTGTGCGGTGATAACCATAGACAATAAAATAATCTTAGGTTAGTACTTTGTCTTCAATCTAGATAAATGTTTATGTCTGTCTGAGAAAAGTCGATCGCGTGTCATTACAGTATCAAATATCTCCGCGATTTTAAAGTTTTTTCAGACGGGAATTACAAAATACATCTAATTGAAGTGATATCTCGAAATGGTTTTTGATTTAACATGGGTTATTTTACAGATTATGCTAAATAAAAGTGTAAAATAATACATAGAAAATAGAAACTTACTCGTAATATACTTAGTATTTATTTATTAGGTTCCCGTGTTCACTGTTCATAGGTCCTACATAAATGCATTGTAGTTGTGTGTTAACGTTTGATTTGTTGTATTGTAAGGGCCTGTTTGTGAACCTAATAAATAAATAAATAAACTTACCTATTTGAATATATCGGATTTTTTTCCATTATATGTATATGTTTATTTATATATTAGATAAGCTGTATGTTACCTAAGACAGAGATAAAAGTTTGAAAAATTCTGTCGTTAGAGCGAGACAAAAGCATCATCTATTGTCTTAATGGAAGTATAGATAAGTTAGGCGCTTAATGATTCTTTTGTTTACATATATTATTTCAATATAGATTTTGAAGTAATTTATTGGTGACAAACGAAGTACGCCAATCGGCGGCCAAATAAAACAAGTGAATACTTACCAATTTTGTATCATGCAAAGTATAAAACAATAATTACGGTACCTGAAACAAAAAAAAAGGAATTTCATAGTAAAGAAAGAAAATCGATAGAGTCATTTATTTGAATGAAATCGCTGTAATACGTTGTTTAATATCCCAACTTTAAAGATACAGGTAGATGTTTATGTACGTCGTCGGGTTCCTTGAAATTCGATTCGAACCGATTGCTTGTAAAAATTAAACCAGTCTTGTGTAAAAAAAATTGACAACAGCTGGTGTACGATAACGGACAAGCGTCCTTCGTGATTTTAGCGTCATTTTTATTTTCGACTTTTTTTTATTCATATGCAATTGCAAGCAATAATGTTTTGATACCGGTATCCAAAGATTATACGACCAAGTATTTTTTTATGTATACACACATATCATTCAACAGCTCAGAAAAGGTCAGGTCAGGTGTAACACTCGTTAAGTTTTAAAGAGTGGTAGGCAGACCGATGATAGTCATTAACGCAGTCTGTCGTCCTGGGATAGTACCACTACTTTCGAATGTAACACCCGTAAAGTGACCTCGTCGCGTTTCGCGAATAGTTTAAAAGTAACCAGGTATAACGAGAGGAGTGTGCACTGTCAATCGGGTTTGTACAGAGTCGTCTCTTCAAGCCGGCATAGTGAAGGCGACTGCTGCCTGTAGAGATTTATCTGTAGTTGCGTTTGTTATCATGGACCGCACTCTAGCTTTACATCATGTGTCGCGTTTTAGGATTAGATTGGAAGTAGGCGGGCGTAACTAGATTATAGAGGAGTGTGCACTGTCAATCTGGATGGTGCACATTTGTCTTTTTACGCCGGCATAGCTTTCAGAAAGTCTGAGAGGTGGAGAGTTGTCATGTAGCTCGGACATTAAAAAAATATAATAATAATAATAAATTCTTTATTGCATTTAACAGAGTTAAAGAAATACAGAATGATAAATAAGTTACTGCAATTGGTGGTCTTATCACTAAAAGCAATTTCTTCCAGACAACCAATTGATATTAAATAAATTGTAAGGAAAAGGGAAAAGCGGGTGATGCAGTCAAGAAGTACCTAATATTATTAAATAATATAAAATTAAGATATAAATAATAATATAATAGTAAAATACTATACAATACAATAAAATACATACATATACACATTATAAATACATACATATATATTACATAAATACCTAATTCAGAAAGATAAATAGAGGGATTTAAGTTTAGATATAAAGATCGGGAGAGAAGGTGAAGATTTAATAGACGTTGGTAACTCATTCCACATACGTATAGCTTATTATAAAGAGGAATTTTCTTATTCCTTCTTTTAATGTAGGTATACTAATTTCACGTGTTAATATGTAAATAAAACTAAAGTGACAAACAAAATCAATAGCAAAGCGATATTGAGCGGGATTTTTTTAACAAGAATTGTTATGTTCTCGGTGATGGGCAAGCAAGCGGAACCGAACATGAGGCCCTCAGAATTTTACGAGTCGCTTGCGTTCGTTATTGTAACCAATTATTATTTTTTCAAGATGCGATAGTGACTTTTATAGGAGTGATTTTTAAACAACTAAACGATCGTCCATTTCATTTCGGTAGTGTTTTCTCTAAGTAATTTTCAATAGGTACTGTACACTTTTAAAAAGATATAAGAGCTCGTCTCCTCAAGCCGGCATAGTGGAGGCGACTGCTGCCCGCACAGGTTTCTCTGTGGTAGCAGTTGTTTCCATTCATGGACCGCACTCTAGCTTTACATCAGGCGGAGTGTTGTCACATGTCGAGCTACAATAAAAAAAAAAAAACAAGAACTTATATCTAGTTAAAGAGTTGCAGGCGGATGAATCATGGTTATTGGGCCAGTCTCAGTACCACTATGTCCAAATATAAAGTCACCTAGTCGCGTTTCAGCTTCAGTTTGCAAGTAAAACCCAATGCGTGTTTCACTCGGCATCTAGTGGACGAAGTCTGGGCACACATTAAGGCAATTTGCCTGATGTAAAACTAGAATGCGGTCCATGAACGGTTGTTTCTACTACAGATAAATCTCTACCAGTCGCCTCCGCTATGCCGGCCTGAGGAGACGAGTATGCACCATCTGGATTGACAGTGCACACACCTGTCTACTTTCAAAACGCAAAAGTATCCTATAAAATCTATTCTACCGAATAGTCGCTATCACTATGCTTTTCATTAAAGAGCGGCCGTTTCAGCCGTTTGGGTGTAATTGCGGGAAAAATTTTTGCTTTGCCCTCCCATGTATTCTCCCAATCCTTTCACCTTGGATCCTTCAAGCGGAGCGTGAAAAAGCACCTTCTCAGGCCGGCATAGTGATGGCGACTGGAGCCACCGTGCGAGCGGTTCTCTAGTCGTCAATGCTCATGGACCTCCACTGCGTTTACCATCAGACCAGTCGAGGTCACATGTCGTGCCAAAATTAAAAAAAAAAAAACAAACAAACATACTTTTCCATTTGTATAAGTATTTGACCATGCCACACCCAACGCATACCTTTTACATTAATTCATGCCGTTATCGCTTATTATTTATATATTTTCCTCGTTTATTATAAAACAATAATTGTAGTTTTACAACGCGGTTCTATTTCGTTGTTATACGACACAACTCTTTTTATTAATATTTTTTTAATTGTAGCTTGACGTAATTATGACAACACTCCCCCGGTGTTAAGCTAGAATGCGCTCCATTAACGGAAACAATTGCTACAATTTGCGCAGGTAGCAGTGGTCTCCGCTATGCCGGCTTGTGGAGTAGAATGTGCACACTCCTCTTGCTACTTTTAAACATATCCCGAAACACGACAAGGTCACTTCACGGGTGTTACATTCGAAAGTGGTGGTACTACCCCAACACGGCAGACTGGGGTAATAACCATAATTAGTCTGCCTACCACTCTTTAATAGTGTCTATAGGCACTGAGCGACTAAAGTGCATATAACAAGGTAACATTGGTACCGGTCAGAATTAGCGAGTTTCGAATACGGGTCTCATCGATCGTGAGTTCACGCGTTTTACCGCTAGACCACAGCTGCTCTAGGGTAGAATTTTGAAAAACTCACTCGTTGTTGATAAATAAACACATCTGTTCACTTAGGTCTTTAATAATTTGTAATATAAAATATGTCGGAACGGTCATGAATACAGACCCTAATTTGAACAATTACGGAAACTAACTTAGAACAAAATGAAGCCACACTGACTGGATATGAAACAAAAGCGTCGGTACGCTTTGACAGAGTCTCTGAAAACACACGACGCGGAAGACACGTTGTGACTTGTTTGTGCAGAGGAACTGTCGTGTTTCAGCATATTTGCTTAGTTATTGCCCACAAATGGAGGATAGAAGCCTTGGACCGCTCTCCCGTTCTGTCATATATATCTATATATAAACAGTAGTTTGTAAATAAAATAAATTATAACTAATATATTATACGAGTATACAGGATTTGATGATTTTCAGCCTATAATGTGGCATGATGCATTTTCTTAAAGTGAGTACTTTATCGTAGTTTCAACGCTTGGCATACCTCACTTTATAAGGAATAGAAAACAGCTCTAGGCAATAAAAGAACTGTAGCTCAGTCCTGGAGAATCCTGCTCTTGGCTGGGGATTACGGAAGCAACGGGTATTCTTTTACTCTTACTTTCTTTCAGTCTAGTCTCCACTAAAATCAGAGTAAAACTAGAGGCAAAAACACCATCTCTTTTATTTTAGTTCGCACCCGGGGGAACCTTAACTTGCTGTGAGGTAGTGGTGGCTCCAAATGTCCACTCACGGCCAAAGGATCGAGGATCAACGCATAACGTCTAACAGGCAAGAAGAGATGAAAAAGGTGTATGGTTTATACATATTTAACTAGTTGAAAACCATCGTCGCATCATTAGTATAGGTGTTCGTGTGTATGGGTGTGTAAAATTCTAAAATCAAAACACTATAGTGTTAATTACAATTTAGTAATATAATAAATAGTACATTTATTGAGTAACAATTGTACCTAATTGCCTAAACATTATGAGTATCTAGTCCTTTAGAATTAAAATTTAATTACCAGAAGTAAAGACTTAGATAGTTAATTATGTGGGCAATAAACGAGTAATTTAACTACTTTATTATTATGTGTTTCATAATTATGCTTTATTAAATAAATTCGTTGTAATTTTTTTAATTTTTAATGGACTCGACATCTGACTACATTCCGCCTAATATTTAAGTGCGGTCGATGAGAGCGGAGACAACTGCTACCATAGAGAGATCTTAGCAGGCAACAGTCGCCTCCGCTGTGCATGCTGGTTTAACAAAACGAATGTAAACCATCCATGCTAAGAGGCTCCCAATTAGTTTTTTTTTTATTAGTTTGCCTATTATCGTAAGCTTCGGTTTAAAACCAATGAATCCAAAGGACCCTAGAATCGGGAGTTTTTATTTTATTTTTTTATTTTAGCACGTCATGTGACCGCACTCCGCCTGATGTTAAGCTAGAGTGCGATCCATGAACGGAGGTGACTGCTGTCAGAGAGGGGGATCTGCAGACAGCAGTCGCGTCGCCGTCATGAGATGCCTCTCCACACTGCGCTTGAAGCATCCCATGTTATAGGAAGGGGGAAAGACGTGGCTGGGAAGGTCGTTCCACAATTTGATGGAAATATTTATTTTTTATAAAAATTTAAAATATTTTAATCCCTGAATTCAGTATTACGTACAATTATTTTATCAATTTTTTTTACAAATATTTTTATTGTAGTTCGGCATAATATGACAACGCCCGGTCTATTGTTAAGCTAGAGTGCGGTCCACGAACGGAAACAACTGCTATCATAGATAAATTTCTACAGACTGCAGTAGCCGGCTTGAGGAGACGAATGTGCACCATCCAGATTGACAGTGCACACTCCTCTCGTTATACCTGGCTACTTCCAAACATATTCCCTTCACGGGTGTTATACTCAAAAGTGGTGGTACTATCCCAAGACGGCAGACTGGGCTAATAACCATTATCAGTCTGCCTACCACTCTTTAAATATGATGTAATATGGCACAGACTATATTATAAAGCGTGGTACGTGTAACGTGTACGTCACGCAAGCCATGAGCATTTAAAGTGCACCAAAACATAAATATACATCACACAAAATGTTTGATTATAAAAAAATGTAAACTAACTAGTACGTACGTATAAATAAGATGTGGGAATGACCGTGAATTTAACACTACAAATAACGTATTAGGCAATTCTTAGTAACTTTTTATAATTAAATATACAACTTGTATGTCATTTACGGGACTGTTATCTCAATTATTTAAACTTAGATATATATACTCGTTTTTAAAAAAAAATATCGTTACACTTCGGACAATATGTGAACTTGATAATCATAAAATATAATTAATTATAAGTTTGCGAATTTATTATTTTAAACTAGCTGACGGTGCCCGGCGCTGCCCGGGTTCTTTTAAGTTATTGTTACACATAAGATAAAGATAATGCTTTATTATAAATTACCTATAGCTGTTACCCACAACTTATTTTAGACGATTTAGTTACATAATTAATAGAATATATTTTAAAGTAGTTTTAAAAAGAATATATTTTTTAAAGCGGCATGGTACCTCGTAGAGCTACACCCGTCTCCGCCCGCCTCACCCCGCCTCGTCATTATAAACCGCGTGTGAATTTTGTTTTAGAGTTATTTTAAAATTGTATTAACTTATAAGATGTTTATTGAAATTAGGTGATGTCAAAGACAATTGTGTTCACAGTTAAATAATCTTAATTAATAACACATTTATTTGGATAAAGATTAATATTATTATGTTGATACAACTCTGACAAATAATTTGAAATAATGCATTAATTTCGACCAAATTTGATTATCATAAAAACGGTTATTGTGAGTTAATCTTAAAAGATAGACATATACTGTCGCGGACATTTTTTTAGATAATTTAAAGAGGAATAATTCTTTCATACATATTTTTTGGGTATCTCGAACGGTTTTCGCAGCGCACGCAACGGAAGCCCTCAAAGATGAACAATTTTGATTTGATTATTATAAAAACTGTTATTGTGAGTTAATCTTAAAAGATAGACATATACTGTTGGTGACATTTTTTTAGATAATTTAAAGAGGAATAATTCTTTCATACATATTTTTTTGGTATCTCGAATGGTTTTCGCAGCGCACGCAACGGAAGCCCTCAAAGATGAACAATTTTGATTTGATTATTATAAAAACTGTTATTGTGAGTTAATCTTAAAAGATAGACATATACTGTCTAGGACATTTTTTTAGATAATTTAAAGAGGAATAATTCTTTCATACATATTTTTTGGGTATCTCGAACGGTTTTCGCAGCGCACGCAACGGAAGCCCTCAAAGATTAACAATATTCCCCGTTTTTTCCACATTTTCGACTGTATCTTCGCTCCTATTAGTCGCAACGTGATGTTATATAGCCTATAACCTTCCTCGATAAATGGTCTATCCAACACAAAAAGAATTTTTCAAATCGAACCAGTAGTTCCTGAGATTAGCGCGTACAAACAAACAAACAAACAAACAAACAAACAAACTCTTCAGCTTTATAATATTAGTATAGATAACGAAATAAAAGAATAATACAAAAAGACTTAGAAATCACGGCATTACAAATTATTTTTTCACATTTTATCTACTAGATACTTTTGAAAATAAAATGTAGCTGTTTAATTTTTATTGAAATAACGGCCAATTTATGTTATGGTAAAGTATGAGAAAGAATGTATTTGGGTCACGTTTAAAAGTCGGTTAATGAACGTATTTGTGTTTGATTAAAAAAAAAAATAGGTCTTATTATCGTTCAGATAATAAAAGTCAAATTATTTCTTATATAAAATAAATTAAATGTTATAGTTGCTGCCTGCCGCGCGGTTCCCGGGAATATTGCTTGTGAAGCAAAGCGAAGTTTTAATTGAATATAACTACGACCTCCTAGCCGGCATAGTAGATATTTAATATGTCGTTACGGCCACGGACGACGTGTAAAATAAATAGTACCTAATAAAGTTTTGTTTACGTAAATAATGAAGGTACTATGTGTTTATAGCATAAATGTTCATAGTAGGCAACTCTTTAGAACATCTTTGAATTCAGGCTTGGCTGAGCACGTTTGTTGGGCATCGTCATGGACTGATGATTTAACTTCTCTTAACATCGGATGACTTCGGGAATCTTCGGGTTCTCTTCCCAATGACGTTCGATATAATTTGTTGATGACTCATTTCGAAATATTGTCCAAAAATTGTATGCATATTGGTTTAGGTTTTATTTGGGTTGTCTGGAAGGAATTGCTTTTTAGTGATAAGACCGCCAATTTGCACTTAATTATTTATGCTTTGTTGTGTTTATACAACGACATTCCTAGGAACGCAATTTGAGGTCGATCCAATTTCAATTCGCGGTCGAATGGCACGAACCAGTCAAGGAGCACATAAACCAGTGTAGTTAATAAACTCTATATAATATATTTTGATTTTAAAAATCAGAAGAATTAAAACTTTTGTCTAATTACCATTGACAAAATTTGACAATTTGTAAGACATACTATTCTACCTAAAAAAAACTAACTGTAGGTGATGAAATATAGGATGATAATTTGTACGGGGAAACCATCTTTTCTGAAGTAATGATGACAAATCATCTTTTTAAGCATTTGTTAACAAATTAACTAATTACGTGTTTCAGCGTTTTTGCAAAATCATCGGTGTAATATCGGATAAAAGTTTATAAATTATACACATTATAACAACATGTTATATTATTTTTCAGATTATATACATACAAAGTTGCGATAGTAATTTGTATGCAAATCTTCTATCAAATCGAATGATATTACGACATGCTCCTGCCCACGTGACCCACTATTAGGGTCTCAAAATAATAATATGTATATTAAAGTCTAAGAAAGAAAGAAAGAAGATATCTTTGAATGACGTTATATTTCCGTCTACGCTCACACTCCACGGTGAGATTCCCGAAAAATACTATTTTATTAATATATTTTTTAATTAATTAATTTAAAAAATAATTAATTAATTAAAATATTAAATAATTAATAATAATAATAAAATTAATTAATTAATTAATTAAAAAATATATGTCTACCCATATAAAAAACAGTTTATAAATTAAATAAATTATAATTAATGTGTTAACGTTTCTTTAACGCGTCAATAAAGAAACGTTAACACATTAATTATAATTTATTTAATTTATAGCTTATACGAGTATATTTATTTATAAATACCACGTTGTTGTGGTATTGTGTAAGGGTGCGAGTAATTGAACTGATAAACGAACGAGGTGATGACTTGCATTCTCATTCTATGTCAAATTCGTAAATAAATATGATTTATAAATCGAGTTTGAAGATAATAATTTTAATTTTACTATTTTACTTCTAGTTAGATAAAACTTTTTTACAATTTTAGCAGAGGTACAATGTATTTAAATTATTACCTTATTCCAGGTACACTAAAGTAAAACTAGAAGACGCATTGGACCTATTATTACAGACTACTAGTGAATTTGAAGTTTGTATACAAAAATAATATGTTTAAAATTAGCTTCCACTATCCCGACACCTCATAAAAGTACTACAAATAATTTTATTCTTGCTTGAATTGGGAATCGAAGCAATGATATTTGAATGCCAAAGCAAAATTCGCCGACTGGACTGCGACCGCTTATTAATTTGTCATTGTGCTGTTATTTTTAAATAGACGTGCCATATTGAGTTCAAAACGATTGCTATAAGGTTAAATATTGCACTTTCACATGTTTGATCAAAATTTATCTCCCCTTAGCCTCAGTTAGGAGTCGCGATAAATCTAGACATCCTATTCTTTGACCTACCTCTCTTTCACGCCCCTATAACGATAACTCCATCATTTTATGCTACCCTAGTGTTCGAGGATTCCACCATTCCTCTGATCTGCACGAGTGGAGGGAATTTTAGTATTATAAATCAGGTAACGGGAGACAGTAGACCTCCAAATTCACTGCCTATCCACTTATTTTTCAATAATTGAGCATGGATTCAGCAGGTATATTCGGGTCCAGCTCATCTCTCTCCACCTTAGGTAACTTAAAATCACCAGGCGCTCAGAAATGTTAGGGACTGAGAGAGCATGCAATAATGTGCAATGAGACCCCGCTCTTCACTATAATAGCGGCGAAGAGATGTTACCAGGAGAACATATTTCAGTAGGAATTAGTTCGACATGTCGTGTTCCCTATACTGTATTCCAATGCGGAAACAGAATATTAAAAATACGACAAACTGCATTCATTTTAGTTTAATTTGTTTTCAATTGTGTATATTTGATCTAGATTCTCTTTAATATAACAAATAATATAAGTGAAATTTAGCTAGACTTTTAATATAAGTTATACATATTATTTAAACCTAATTGGTATTATTTATCGGCAATTCAATCCCGCCTGCCGAATAATACGAAACGTATGATAGAAAGGGGCATAATTTTCGTTATACTATTGACAATTGAGTTCAGTTTTCATTGCACAATTAACTTTTTGTTTGTATAAAGAGGGCCGTTTGCACCAGATCAATGTCCGAAGTAACTGCGTCTCGTGTACAAAGAGGTATTGATCTTTTATGTTAGTTTATCCTTTTAAGATTAAGATACAATAAAGAATAATTTCCGTTTTTATATTAAAAACATTTTTAAAATTATTATTAATGCTTTCAGTTGATTTCATAAAAAATACTTATATACTTTTTACTAACTTTAGACTAACTAACAAATGTCTCAATATGTTGTTAAAGCTAAAATTACATCCGTAATTGGATGATAGAATATAAAAAAAAGGAATAATAGCGGAAATTTTGGAACTTCGCGGAGAAAATAGGACTGAATACGCGCGGTACTTTCAAGTTTATTCATTCGAATATTAAAATAGAAAGGCGCCAACGAGTTTAAAATTCGAATTTGAACTTTCAAGCGCAGCCTACCCCTTTACGTGTTACGTCTTGATGGGAGCGCAAAAGGAAAATTTAAAAAAAATTGGATAATCAATCTTATGTTTCAGTGATAAAATGTTTCATAAATAATTACTGCAACGTCAATGCATTGAAAGTGTGCTTTGCGCAGGTGCTTTTACCCCCGCGGGAAGGGGTTCGTAGTTATTTTAAGTGGGAATAGTTCGGAACGACAGCACATTGCCTCTGCATGCCGGTCCAGTTCTAGCTACTCTCCGAGCGCAGCTATGAACAAGCTTTGCAGTCAGTAGCAATTTGCAGCTCCTTTCCTGGTATTTATAATTTAATATTTTTAAACTTCCTCCTTTAATTTAGAATTAAAATTATCTGTTTATTTGCAATATTTTTTTTTAAATGTGTCTATTTATTAAATCCTGCGTTTTCGTTTATTTTTATTGTTATTTAATTATTTTTTTTAGTTTCGCTTGGATTAGTTTTTTGAAGTTTAGCGTAGCGTATAAAATTTGAACTTTTTAAAATATATTCATGAATTCGAATTATTTATTTTTAATTAAATAAATTTATTTTAATTAAATAACAATTTGAATGAAATGACTAATGTAATTATTTATCTATTTCAAGCATTCATTTGGAGTTCCTGGTTCCAGATTCGATTCCAGTTCAACTAAAGGTAGGTTCAATTTTCTTTTATTATATTTTCTATGAAGATGTTGTTTCTAATTTTGCGTAATATTTGACTGATGATATATAGCGCCTCCAATTTTTATAATATGATACAAGTTTTACTTAGTACTAGTTTGTATTTTTTTTTGTAAATATGTTCGGGGTTCGATTCTGATCATCAAATTTGGATCAGAAATATTACTGATATTATATATGAAGACTTGATATAGTAATTATTTGAGGATGGCAACTTCCAAGAAGCACTGAAGGAGCAGCTGAAACATGAAGAATTAAAGATTTTTTTACACTTTGCGGTCAGCCGCACCACTTTATTTGCTACGTTATATGTTATTACTGGATCGGATTTGAACCCACACCTAGGTACCTAACCCTCTCCTTTCCTAGACCCTAGATATGTAAAACTAAGTAAAACTTTTATCATAAAATAATAAATATATTTAAATTAAACCGCAAAATTTGAAATGCGTCACATTAAACACTCGAGCCGGCATAATGGAAGTGACTGCTGCCTGCGGGTATTTTTTATGGTAGCAGTTATTTCCGTTCATGGGAAGCAGTAGCTTAATATCACGCGAAATGCAGTCAATGGATGGTGCACAGTCCTCTCTTCAAGACGGCATAGCGGAGGCGTCTAGGCGTGATAGCAATTTTTTTTTCGTTCATTGACCGCACTCTAGCTTAAACCACATCAGGTGGGGTGTGGTCATATGCTGAACTAGAATAAAAAAGAGAAGGTACTAAAAGTGTTTCTATGTAAAACTTCGATATATTTTTAGTTATTTTTCATGAAGAAGTCTTAATGTTGTTATGTCTGGGATTCTGAACGGGGTGGGGTGATGACACGAAACAAAAGTGCGGGCAAAAACCCCGTGAAAAAAGTATTCTTAAAAGTATTAAAAGAACCTTATTACCTATTATTAGGGCACAATATGTTCTGTTCCTTTTTGAATTAAACCCATTAGGATTTTCCGAGCTATATATATTCTTGCTTCTACTTAACTCACGTCCTGTTCACACTGGGGTAGGCAGAAACTATGGAGCGCCACTCCTCTCTCTACATACTACTTTCGCTTCGACCACATTAATTACTCCCCTCATGCATGCACGTCGGTTGAGGGTGCTCCTCGTCTGACCCTTTCCGAGTTGACCAATCTGACCGAGAAAGGTCTTCCTAGGGCGCCACCTTCCGACACTGCTATCCACTTTCGCATAATAAATCTTTTTATCCATCCATCCTTTCCAAATAACGTATAACGAGAGGAGTGTGCACTGTCAATCTAGACGGTGCGTGCTCGTCTCCTCAAGCCGGCATAGTGGAGGCGACTGCTACCGGCACAGGTTTCTCTGTAGTAGCTGTTGTTTCCATTCATGGACCGCACTCTAGCTTTACATCAGGCGGAGTGTTGTCACATGCCGAGCTACAAAAAAATAAACAAAATAACAACCACCTTAGCATACTCCTTTCCACTCTTTCGATAAAACGCTTTCAAAAACGGGATAGTAAAAAATATGTTTTTTCGTATGATAAGCGCAAAATTCGAGCGGCCGTGGTCTAGCGGTAAGACGCGTGAACTCACGATTAATGAGACCTGTGTTCGAACCTCGCTAAAGACCGGTACCAATGTAACTTTGTTATATGTACTTTGGTCGCTCAGTGCCTATAGACATTAAAATTATAGAGTGGTAGGCAGACTGAACATGGTTATTTGTCCAGTCTGTCGTCCTGGGGCAGTACCACCACTTTCGAATGTAACACCCGTGAAGTGACCTTGTCGCGTTTCGGGGATAGTTTGAAAGTAGCCAGGTATAAGAGAGGAGTGTGCACTGTCAATCTAGATGGTGCGTGCTCGTCTCCTCAAGCCGGCATAGTGGAGGCGACTGCAGCCCGTAGAGATTTCTCTGTGGTAGCAGTTGTTTCCATTCATAGACCGCACTCTAGCTTTACATCAGGCAGAGTGTTGTCACATGTCGAGCTACAAAAAAAATAAAATAACAACCTTAGCATACTCCTTTCCACTGTTTCGAAAAAACGTTTTCAAAAACGGGATAGTAAAAAATATGTTTTTTCGTATGATAAGCGCAAAATTCGAGCGGCCGTGGTCTAGCGGTAAGACGCGTGAACTCACGATCAATGAGACCTGTGCTCGAACCTCGCTAAAGACCGGTACCAATGTAACTTTGATATATGTACTTTGGTCGCTCAGTGCCTATAGACATTAAAATTATTATTTTTTTTATTTTTTTATTTTAGCACGTCATATGACCGCACTCCGCCTAATGTTAAGCTAGAGTGGTAGGCAGACTGAACATGGTTATTTATCCAGTCTGTCGTCCTGGGGCAGTACCACCACTTTCGAATGTAACACCCGTGAAGTGACCTTGTCGCGTTTCGGGGATACTTTGAAAGTAGCCAGGTATAAGAGAGGAGTGTGCACTGTCAATCTAGACGGTGCGTGCTCGTCTTCTCAAGCCGGCATAGTGGAGGCGACTGCTGCCCGCACAGGTTTCCCTGTAGTAGCAGTTGTTTCCATTCATGGACCGCACTCTAGCTTTACATCAGGCGGAGTGTTGTCACATGCCGAGCTACAAAAAAAACAACTGCCTTAGCATACTCCTTTCCACTGTTTCGAAAAAACGTTTCGCAAAAACGGGATAGTCCAAAATATGTTTTTTTTCGTATTATAAGCGCAAAATGTAAAAAATACGAGTTAATAACTAGTCTACTACTATTGTTTGGAATACGTATTTTGTTTTTTATTCAGTCTTTCGCTTTGAATCGGTCATGAATAAAAAATATGTATTTTTATTATTATTCAGTTATGTGAAATAAAAATGAACAGTTGAATATAAAATATTTCCAATAATATTTTCTTATAGAAATCTTTTCAACATCTCGTTATTGAAATTTAGATTCCGAGAAATGCGTAGTAACTTTGAGAAATGACAATTTTCTATATTTTTATACTTCAATGCATTCTAAGAAATTGTATCGTTAACTAGATGCAGATGCTTTATAAGTGAACGAAGAACTAGAATTTCACAGAAAATGTAGAATTGTGAATCCAATTAAATACTTTTTAAAGTAAACATTTACCTACAGGAAATATGAACTCGTAATTTTGCAAACTTCTATAAAAAATTCGTCTTTATAAATATTGGATAATATTATAAAACGAACATTGCGATAGATTACAATGTAATGAATGCATTTAAGCAAATTATCGGATGAAGCGTATCGTCGTAGACGCGTAAGATTAATAGTAAAGATTAAAAGCTCAAAATGTACGTACGAATATTTAAGTGGAACAAACGTCCCAAAACAAAGTACTTTGTACTGTTTATGCTTTAACTAATATTCGTTAGTTTTTGCTCGAAATTTGTAAGAAAAAACTTGGTTTCAGCTTTTATTAGCTTTAGCTGGTCTCTATGGTTCGATTCCCGGAAGATTCCAATATCCATAGAAAAGGGAATCCTAGTCATTCGCCGGCATAGTGACGACTTTAAATAAAAGAGGACGTGTCTCAAGTTATCGTGAGTTCGCACTTTAATTTTCTGAAGTGATGCAGCGCTAATTTTGCCGATGGTACTTATTGTCATACAACGGACTATAAAGCTGAGTGCGAATTTCTTTGAGAATTGTAATGATATCGGCATAAAAACCTTTAAAACTGTATGTTTTATTCAGGTACAACGTGTTATTAAGTAAACCATGATATGTGTCGCTATAACTGGACAACAGAATTCAAGATGACCGATTTAATTGAATAAACATCCGCGCCGGGGAACAATAATTAATCTTGTTGGTGCGTTACGCGTATTATATTAAATATTTTAATTGATACGACCGTGTATTTACCTACCTATGTTTCATCATCCTTTTGGTATTTTTTTGTTATATATACAAGCCCGGCGAGTTACCACATTCGACCTGATGATAATACGATGAACCACACTTTAATTTAACGCGGACAACTAAAAAAAATTGCTTACGCTTTTCAAAATATTCGTTAAATAAATTTCATAAAGCTTTTAAAATATTAAAGGTTAACTGATATATACTTTTTTTTAAATGTAGCTCGGCATATGACAACACTCCTCCTGATATAAAACTAAAGTGCGGTCCGTGAACGGAAACAATTCGGAAAATTAGTAGTTTCAATGTAATTATGCTTTGATTTTACTCGTACGTGAGTTTGACTTAATATTGTTCGCACTCGTCGGGTCCGACAAAATGACAGATTCACTAGTGACAATACATTTAACTGTTCACATTATTTGACAGGTTTTTGTTGGGTCATTATTATTGTCGGTTCTTATATACAACACGCACGCCTGATAAAAATCATGTCGGTTGATTGAGTACTAGCCGTAATTTGTCGGATATCGGGTGCGGAACCCCTCGTCCCGCTGCTCTTTCTCTATAAAACTTTCATCGACATCCATCACACACAGTCGTCACGTCTGATACTAGTGAAACGGCAAACAAATGGTAATAAGCCATTATTGTATTTTAGAAGATTCACAAATATTGGAACTTAGATATTTGTTCCTAGATAAAAATGTTTTTCGCATTTGAATCGGTTCGTTCGATTCCGGGCTCACGGGCATTCCTAAACCGTTATACATTTGAAAAAAAAAGCAATTTCAGACTTATTTCCTCAATATCCTATTTCGTACTACAATTTTAAATTATGTCGCAAAACATTTTCCTATTTTCAGACGACTGGATTGCTGATGAATTATTTCCCAGTAGTTTTGATTGACCGTTTCCATCCGAGATCGACCGAGAATATATAATTTATATACATCCACATTTCTAATGTAACTTTTCTCGTCAGGTGACCGATCTATTCTGAATATATTTTAGTGCTTGCTACTGATACTGTCATTGGGTACCAAACAGTCCGGGTACCTCGTTATCGCCTAGTATGTTTTCGTAATCATAAAATAGGTATCATTAGCATAAAAGCAAACAGCAAAACCAGTCACATGATTCGAATAGTCACGAGTAAGTAGAGGTCTCTCATCCGAATACGTTCGCCCTTGTCAAGTGATTGTTATTATTTAATTAGGTAATTACAAACGATCTTTATCACACAAACTATGGGAAACTATTATTATTACAGTATAACCTTATTACATTCAAGGTCTGATTTTCTTATCTGATAAGACCTATAAATTGGACCCTAAAGGGGAATTCCCACTCTTTGTAAATTTTGTAGTTCTCCATAGAAATTATTGCAAACACGGAAAGAAGGCAGATATGAACATTGCACGCTCAAAGACATTGTAGCGATCAGAATCATAATGGTAAAGATAGATGAGAGGAGTATAACTGAACATTTATTATTTGTTATATGAGGCTCCCCCTAAGAATCCCCGTAACGCGGTTAGACTCCGTAGGTGAACTAGGAAGACTGGCTGATATATTTACTCGTAAAGTCTGCTTACCCCTTTAATAATTTAATAAGTAATATTTTATTGTTCCGGGATTTTTTTTTTATTTAAGACTCTCCGTCTCCGTTCAAATTCCCATACCAAAGGCCATGCCGTTGAACCTTGATAGATTTGATGATATTCAATGTAGTTTATGATACATATGATCAATATGAAGGATGATACGATTTATTATATTTTCAAATTATTCACAATAATATCTAGACATCAATTAAAATAGGGGATCGGGTCGGACATAGATTGTTCTCTCTTTAATTAGAAGAAACATTCTATTGTTTTCATACTTCACATTAAAAAGCATATCTATTATTCATACAACTATGACCTTCGTTAATATGAGATGACAGAAAATCAATAGAGATAACTTTAAGAACAATAGTGTATAAACTTTTATTTCCACTTTCAAGTTTCTATGGACTTCGTTGTTTTCTCTTATCAGTTCGACAGTTTTCTTTGATATCAAATGTTGATGTGAATGTTGATAAACGTCATTTATTATTCTTCAATATAGATGGTTCCACGTGTACTCAATCAGCTCTAAATAAGATTGTGAATATAAGTACCCGCTTTTGTTTTCTTTTTGTATATATTACGGTCAGATCAAATACTTTGGCTTTAATGATAATTATAAAAAGAATTTGCGTACAATAAAAGTAGAAGTGATGGGACAACCGATGATAGTTATTGGTTATTGACCCAGTCTCATGTTCTGGGATAGTACCACCACTTTTAAATGTGTCACCCGTGAAGTAGCCCAGTCGCGTCGCGGGATCCAGAGATATGTGCTTTGTCGATGAATGGTGCACATTCGTCTTCTCAAGCCGGCATAGCGTAGTTGTTTCGGCTATTGTGACATAAAACCGTTAGTCATTATTGAAAATAAAATTTAAAAAACATCGCGTGATTAATCAACTTTATAAGAATCTTAATAATATTTTTTTTGTGTCGCGTAATAACAAACAATTGGATCGTATGAATTAATGTTTACGTTACATTAATTTGCAATATCAGTTCGAAGCGCGCGTATCAATAGCGGGACCACATTCATTTAATTATGTTTATTTTAAAATAACATGGAAAATACGTATTATAGTAAATATAGCAACAAAAATAGCAAAGCATCAAAAAAGCAATTTCAAAAATATATCCTTTGAAAAAACAAATGTAATTATTGTTGATTAATCTAATTGCATACAATTTCAACCAACTTATCTTGATACTTAATCTAATACAGACTGCAATTTTCATGAATAAATGAAAACAGAGGGTGCATGGTAAAAGCTTTTTTAACTGCAATTGAAGGAATGAAATTACTTTTGCCTGTATGAACCGGTCGTGCTTACTATTATAAATATGAAAGGAGAATGCCCATTTGCCTAGGAGAAATAGGCCGACAATTTGTTTTCTCGAGTCTATGAATTTTAGTTAATTTTATAGGAAAATAAATCTACATTCCTTATCACCAATAAGACTTTTTCTGATGCAATATTTGTGGTTATTATTATATTAAATGCTTTAATAATTGATATTTGTTTTTTATGTAATTAAACATTGTCTATTGATTTGTAAACGTATTATTTTAGAATACTGTTTTGTTTACAAACTGATGGATATTGACGGGGCTCAAAAATGGACATTATCCTTTGTAATAGAACACGTTTCTTTGAGTTTATGTAGTTTTAAATTTATACATTAGTCATAATAATGTACTATGGGGGTTCAAAAATGTTTCCTAATTTTTAAATTCAACCCCATGTCACGAACATGCTAATTTTATTTTAAAATTGAGACTATTGTATTTTAGGAGTGGTAGGCAGACTGCACTTTACCCGGGGTAGTATCACCACTTTCTAAGTAACATCCGTGGCTTTGACGCGTTTATATAATAGGTAACTGAGCAAGTCAATAATATAATTTGAGCGGCTGTAGCCTAGTGATAGAGGAGGGACCTAACGATCAATGAGACCCGTGTTCAAACATCTCTAAATTCTAGCCGGTACCAATGTAGCTATGTTACATGTACTTTTAAAGAGTGGTAGGCAGACTGATGATGGTTATTTGTCCAGTCTGCCGTCCCGGGGTAGTACCACCACTTTCGAATGTAACACTCGTGAAGTGACCTTGTCGCGTTTCGGAAATAGTTTGAAAGTAGCCAGGTATAACGAGAGGAGTGTGCACTGTCAATCTTATATTACATGCTCGTCTCCTCAAGCCGGCATAGTGGAGGCGACTGCTACCCGCACAGGTTTCTCTGTAGTAGCAGTTGTTACCATTCATGGACCGCACTTTAGCTTTACATCAGGCGGAGTGTTGTCACATACCGAGCTACAATAAAAAAACTTTGGTCGCTCAATGCCTGTGATAGCACTAGCTTAGTACAGGCATTAAAAAAACAACTTCGCAGTCTATAGTCCCACCACTAAAACGGTCGTGATGACATCTCAATAAACAAAAATAATATTCATTCAACATCAATCGTTATTATTAACGCTGTTATGTCAGATATTTCAAAGTATTTACGTTTTGCCAAATGAACACAAGCTGTTACCCGCAACTTCGTTTATGCATTTGTAGTTCGGCATATGACAACACTCCGCCTGGTGTAAAGCTAGAAACAACTGCTGCCACAGCGGAATCTTTACAGGCAGCAGTCGCCTCCGCTATGCCGTCTTGACGAGACGAATGCACATTCCTCTCCTTATACCTGGATACTTATAAATTGTTCCCGAAACGCGACAAGGTCACTTCACGGGTGTGTAATTCGAAAGTGGTGGTACTACCTCAGCACAATTTTCCCTAGTCTATTGATTTAACAGAAAATTCAGACGATTTTTATTCAGTTTGAAATTTCATTTAACACGGGGTTATGTTCAGTCACGTTCCATTTATTTGAGAAAAGACTATGCTAGAAGTTTTTCATTATTTTTTACATTGATATATACAACTGGATGTGCAATAACGCTCCCAATGCAGCACGAGAGAAAACATGGCCACAGCCACGTTTAGGTTTTCCGTCAGTAAGTAGTTGACTTGACGGCAACATTATCAAATCGTTTGAAGCGGTCTACGATTTTTTTATGTCAGATATATGAGGTATGCAGCTCTGATATATATCTCTATGGTAACTTGACATATGACAACACTGCGTCAAATGTTAAGCTAGAGTGCGATCAGTAATCGCTTCCACTATACCGGCTTGAAGTACTTTTTCATTTCCATTATGAATTTTCGTCATATCTCCCGAAGTGCAATATTATTATTGCATAGGTTTGCATTCCTTTACGAATATCTTTCATTTACATACATTACACAATATTAGTAAGTGCGCGTACGCTGATGTAAATAGTTGTCATTTGTTTTATTAAAATAGTAAGTGGAGAGAGATTGCAAACGGATATATGTGACGAAAAAATAAAACACACCTAAAATTGAATTGATACAAAAGATTGTATGAAATGTTACTTTGTGCTCATAGCTTTAACAATGGACTTATGTTTTCTAAACAATTTTGTCGGTTGAGCATTCGATTTCTTTCTGTAAATAGCAACTAAAGTAGTATGATTGTTTTAAAAAATCTTTTACTGTTAATTTTTTTTTTTACAAAAGATTGGCTTCCCTGCTTCTTCACTCCTGAACGTTTGCTCTGTCATCATCTTTAGACTTTTCATCATAAGGTTCCTTAATTTTGGAGACCTGATTGGTCTTTTATCTCTCGAAAAAACAACAATATAAACAGTGTACTCATACGCTCATATAAGTAGGATAGATTCTTGTAATCACCTCAAATAACAAACGCTGCGAATGTATCCATTGAAGCGAAACATTTTTTCAACTTTCAAATCTTCAAAAAAGTCATTGAAAGGTCCGTCAAGGTCATTGTAACATCTAAAAGTCTCGAAACATCTAAAGTCTTTTTACAATAGAACTTCTTACTTTGTTGTTACAAACGTGTTTTGGTATCTAGTTAAATTTTAAATTAAATTTGGGCCGCTTTTTATTTATATTTAAACCATAGATTTTATTTTAATATATTTATTATATTTTTTTTATAGACCTCGTTTGATTCCCTCTCAAAAGCAAAAAATATAATGACATTTTCTTAGTTACTTTCTGCGGTGCCATCATAAGAACATATTGAAAAATATCATGATCATCACCATGTCACGCCTTTTTCCCACAGGGATAAGCAGAGACAACGGTACGTCACGCTACGATCCTCCCTCGCTTCCCTCACATCCACAATTCTCTTCCTTGAAAATATAACAAGATTGGGTTAGCTGTTATAATATCAATATCACTATTTTCCATTTGACACGTTGCAATCATCTTTTGTTTGCGTCCGTTTGAAATTTATCAGACAATTTATACAATAGTTAGATAGCAGTTAGGCTGCAATCGAAATAACGGCCCAATACGTTTTGTAGTCATTACATGCGACAATTTGGACAAAAAAAGAGTACAAGAATTCCTCGAATTAGATTTTTTATAATGTGTTTTGTACTTGGACTGACGTCAATTTGCTGGTATAGTCATCACTATGCCGGCTTCTTCCTGTGGGTGTTGTAAGAGTAACATTTCTCTAAAGATAAACCATTAAGAAACCAGCTTTCTTAATCACACGAAGGAAATCTAACTGGTTCTTTTAACCACTCGTTTAAGCTGTGTAACATTTTCACCGGAAACGTTAAGGTATGCAATGATGCGTCTTATTTTGCCGACTGTACCATAACCTTTATACACTTTATAATTGGATAGACAGAGTGGACTATATTTACTTTATAGTTGTTCATTTTAAGTAGTATTGACAGATGACTATCGCCATAGACAAATTTATTTGCAGTGAACATCAAATCAATTGAAGGTTAATAACCTAAATACGCCCATAAGTGTAGGTGGTGTTACACTCAAAAGTAGTGGCAATAAATGGGATGTGTTAAAAGTAGCTACGGGTCTAGGGGTCAAGCGGTAGAAGGGTAGATGTGAGCCGGGTTCAAATTTCACTAAGCGGTTATTTTTTTTTATTGTAGCTCGGCATGTGACAACATTCCGCCTGATGTAAAGCTAGAGTGCGGTCCATGAATGGAAACAACTGCTACTACAGAGAAACCTGTGCGGGCAGCAGTCGCCTCCACTATGCCGGCTTGAGGAGACGAGCATGTACCATCTAGATTGACAGTGCACACTCCTCTTGTTATTCCTGGCTACTTTCAAACTATTCCCGAAACGCGACAAAGTCACTTCACGGGTGTTACATTTGGCCGGCTACTTAGCTTGGTATAGGCATAAAAAACCGTAAAGCGGTACGAGTAAAAGAAAAGAAAGATACAAATTCGACTTCTAGTTCACGGTACTGCTATATGTATTTTACATGACACTTTTGTTTTAAAAAATTGGCTTTAACGGTCGGGTTTAAACTGCGCGTGACGTATGAACGTGCGTACGTGCATTATACGCACATAATGTGTCTTGACTAGAGTTAGAGTTCGAATCTGTGTCGACTGTCAAGTAATGAAGCAAGCATATTAATATATTTTTGTATAATTGACATCTACCCGCGATAATGTGAACTTTGATCAGTTTAATAATTTTTTAGTAATACCTGTAGCAACTGCCGAAGAAAGAAAAACATAAAATAAATGACGTAAACAAAAATATGAAATAAATGAATGATCATAATCATATATAGCTATATGTATAATCATATAGCGGTCTACTCCCGTGTGGCATGCTTCTCTCCTTACTGCTCGTCTGCATGGTTTTTCATTTTCAAAAAAAAATTTTTTCTATTAAAGGTATTTGGTACCTTTGTGGTTGAAACGACCCACGCAATATATAATCTTCATTTTGGTGCCCCATATTGTGGTTTAGTTATGTTTGTTAAATTAGTTACGACTATTATTATAAATATATATTTTTTTTTTTTCTGGATTTATAATTCAGTTTTTTTTTGTTATTATAAACACAGGCTATAATTGACGAGTTTCTTATGGCTGTCTTCTCGTCATATGCCTTTCCGAAGCCAAAAGTAGATTCTGACGATGAACAAGTGCATGCCAAGTCCGTGCCTACGTTAATAAAGGATTTTCATTTCATTTCATATAAAACTAATAGTAATCAAGCAAAAAAATACGTTCAGTAGTGACCGTAACTGTAAGTTTGCAAAGTAGAAACAAAACTGTTCTTTATTTAAATTAATAAATCGTAAACATTGGCTTGGTGGGTTTTATTCGATCATTAAAAACAAACTTTATTTAAATATGACAGATTCGAATTTTAAATTTTTATATACGAACGTTGCAAAGGGAAAATAGTAGTGTTTTTGTAAGGCATCGGGCGTACGGTTTAATTATAATGATCCGAAACTAGTGTATTTATATGAGCAAAACTCGTTTTATCGTGAGCGGATGTAATGTTAGTATTGAATGAGGTAAAGGAACCTACGATCGCATATTTAAGCGAAGTATAAAGTACTGCATATGAGTACCATGGAACGTAAATCTTTATTTTGTGACTGCAGTCATTTCTCTGATAGCATTTGCCTCCCCCATGGTCCATTAATAGGACACACTAAACAAATTTTTTGCTAGAGGCAACCACAGTCACCGTGTTCACCTTCAACGAATTGTCCCTCTCCATGCAAGTCTATCGGTGGGCCGTTAGTGCGACCAGAACTAGAAAGAGCCTGCCATCCTCAAGCAACCAGCTCAAACTCACGCCTTCTCTCCCTATCTCACTGCTAAAGCTGAAGTCCGCCGAGTTGCAACCCGACAGGTTGTACGAAAAATGCGCACTCAAAGCGTCCAATAAATAAATGTGTGTCAGGACACACTGCCAAGCTGATGCCAAAACGTGACTAGGTACTAGGGACTTTACGTATACTAACCAATATCGGTCTGCCCTTGCCAGATACAAGATACAGAAGAATAATGTTAGTTAGTAAGTGGACAATACTAGTGTTTTTTATTAGTTACCTCTACCTGATTCAAATACCATAACTACTAGTTCAATTATTATAATAAAACAACAAGATGCTAACAGGAAATACATTATCTATATGAAGTTCGCTATCCTTTGATAGTTCCGATGAAGTTGACGAACAATAAACTGATTGCGCCAATTGTTTTGTTCAAATGAACAATACATCACACTGTATATTTACGACTAGGAATTAGGAATTGGTATAGACTTTTTGAGGTGGACTGAAGTTATGGAATAATAGAAAATGAAATTATGCGTATCAATATTCACAATGGTAGCTTAGGTATTTTTTATTGCAGCTCGACTTATGACAACATTCTGCCTGATGTAAAGCTAGAGTGCGGTTCATGGAAACAACTGCTACTACAGATAAATTTCTACAGGCAGCAATCGCCTATGCCGGAGAGGAAACGAATGTGCACCATCCAGATGGACAGTGCACACTCCTCTCGTTATACCTAGCTTCAAACAATTCCCGAAACGCGACAAACTCACTTCACGGGTGTTACATAAGAAAAAGTGGTGGTACTACCTCAAGATGAAAGAGTGGTAAAGAAAGATAGTCTCATTATAAAATAATTGTCTCGGGATCGTGTCCATCTCCCAAATAATAAGCACAGTTTTCTGGTATCATAAATTTCAAAGTTCATTGACTTTATTTGACGTTTTTGTCTTTTTGAACAATCTTATCAGAAAACCTGTTTCTTTGTTGTCATTCTTTGACACTCTGATAATTTAAAATAGATTTCTATATGAACCTCATAAACCACAGAAGCATGTTATTTTACCACAAACAATATTTTGCGTCGTCTTTTGGGGTACATTGATGATGAACAGAATCTTAGGGTACATCCTAATGATGGTTATTAACCCAGTCTGGGACTAAAGACCGTCGGTGTCACATCCATTACCCTTCTCATGGTGTGCTCTTCACACTGGCCTTTCTGAGCTATTCATCAATTGGATCCTGCAACTTTTTCACGATTTTAATCTTCTCCCAACCATCATTTTCCTATCGTCTCAACATACTAACAACCCGGCTTGTTATATTGCGATAGGAATCAAGTTCTGCACACTGCTTTTATATGTGCTTTATGTCTAAAATTATCAAAATTACTGCATCGAAAAAAGCACCTACACAATTTTTTCTTTAAAAATTTGTAAACACTGAAAAAAAATCCATGTGATAACGGACATGATTGGCCTCAATTCCAATGCAGATGATCAATTTTGCGATTAATATTTTTAATTTCTTTAAATACTCTTCATAGAGATGAGTTTCGATGTTTCCCATCTGGCAGGCGTCCCGGGACGTTCCCATTTTTTTAAATCTCAACACGGTTCACAAGGATGACTGGGGAATCGATTAACCTATAAAGTACCAATATTGTCAAAATAAGCCATGTTTGACAACTTGAAACTTCAATCGCTTCTAACAAAGCTTCAATATACAATTGCAATAGGAAAGCCTGTATCTAACAGATAGCATACCTCAACGGCCTCTCTTATTCCATTCAGGCTTTAGTTTGACATTTTAGAAATCTCTAGTCTAAAATGTTGTTGATTTGAATTGAATTTTCGAATGTTTCGGAGTTTAACGATAAATAACAAAGGAGAAATGTTTAATTTTAACCAAAATATTTATTGCAAAACTTTTAATTAACCTGTGTGTTTAGAATAAATACCCATGACGATTTTGTTGAGGAAAACCAATGTTTATATTTACCTAGTTACAACACCAAGAAATAATTTACGTAATTTATTCTTAAGAGTTCACGCTTTTCTTTATGGGTAGTCGATAAAGTACATTTATCAACAGTAATCGACGTACGTGTTAAAACAAAACTACTTACTTATTTGAAAGTCAATCGAAATCGGAGTTCTTCTAAAAAAATCTAAATGAAAAAACTTGCGGCAGCTATAGACACGATAGTCAAAGACGATCTTAGGAAGCGTTAAGTTTAAAGAAAAAAACATCGAAGCTTACCTTTCTCATGGAGATCAGCAGCGAGACAGCACGTCAGGATTGCAAGTAAAAAGCTGATGTTCCACATTATTTTAACACAAACAATACATGTCACAAATTAATTCACATCCGTCATAGCACTTTTCAAAAACAACAACGATATTTTAAAATTAAAAATGTGAAGATATTTAAAACAAACTACACAAGCGCGGCGCGCGCGTCTCTCTACAGAATAGATATGGTTGGCTGCACGGAGGCTTTGCGTCGCATGCGCAGCCAAAGATTAGTTAATGAAAGAATGGACGTTGTACGGTCTACAGAGCGCTTGTAACGGATTATTTTTTTTGTTTACTTCTGGTTAATATTGTATTATTAAATGGGTAAAGTATAACGCGACTGCACTGTCAACCTGAGCATAACAGAGGCAACTGCAGCCTGTAGAAATTTATCTGTTAAAAGCGGCAACACGTGCTGCTCTCTCTATTAGACTTTGGTAGAACTTGCCCTTAGCGAAACAACTTACCACAGAAAAATTATTGCAGACAGTAGTCGCTATACCGGCTTAAGTAGACAAGTGTGCACCGTCATCGTCAGGACAGTGCACACTTGTCTTGTTATTGATTACAATAGACCGCCCCGCCCACCACATCGGCAATCAGAATGCTAAGGACGTATATATCTACTCGTATATCGTATCGGACGTATAATAAATAAATCTTATTACAAATTCCATAATAATTATTAAACGTAATATTTTAAACATGGTTCACATTTTACAGTAATAAAACTCTCAGAGGCCTTCTCAATTAACAATTCTTCGCATTCCTCAACTAATCTTTGACACAGTGTTCGGTATCAATGGAGCATAAAATACAATAAAAATCACTCATTACGCAAGCCATTATCACACTTAAGGCAAACGCAATTAAGACTAAAATCGTGTGAGATGAATTGTACTTAGTACGTATTATTTACAATATAGTGAATGTCAAACGTGTTTGCTTTTACATTTCATGTATGAAAGGCTTCCAGGGCTTGTCCTCAGGTAAACTCACCGGGGCGCCCCTGGACCAGGTAGAGAGATATTTATCAATGAATGAAACCTGCATAGAATTTTTATCAATACAAAACTATTCAGTGACGCAGACTCACGCACAGGTGAAAAAGACATGGAATTTAATTTTTAAAAGAAAAAAACCGGACAAGTTGAACATGTAGTCTAGCGGTAGGCCGCGTGAGTTCAACGCGACCCGTGTTCAAACTTTACTAAATTCTGTTATATGTACTTTGGTCGCAGAGTGTTTATGATAAAATATCAGCTTGCAGTCCTGGGGTAGTACCACCACTCTCGAATGTAAAACCCACGAAGCGACCTTGTCGCGTTTCGGAATCGGTTAGGGAATAATGAGAGGAGTGTGCACTGTCAACCTGGATAATGTGCATTCTTCTCCTCGTCTACTATTGTATGTAATTTAAAATATAAAAAATTAACTTACTTTTTATGTCCGCAATAAGGCACATTAAAAAAACGATTCTACTAGGTATAACATTCAAAACCATACTGAGAGTATAATAAAAAGCATTCCTTTATAAATAACACTTAATAATTAATTTGATAACGTGTCATTTATTTAAAATCAAAACAAATACAACTATCTATAACCACCTATTTACTTGATCTTTAAGGCTAGCGCCACATTATGCAAAAACCCACAGCGTAGTACGATGTGCTCTTATCTCACAAAGTCGGCATAGGGGACGCCAGTGCGGTCTACAGATCTTTTTCTCTGAGATCACCCATTTGATAAAAGTGCGGTCGTATGACACGCTAGAATAAAAAAAAATGAAGCTGAGACGTGAGACTCCTAGCAGATGTGAACCACCGAACTCAAGATTATACGATTGTTTTTGTATTATTATTTTATATGTATTTTTATACATATTATATGTAGTTATATTTTTATTTATGTACTGTTTGTTTATATGTAGATGAAAGCTATTTAAGAGCGGCCACGGTCTAGTGGTAGAGGACGGAGCTCACAATTGATTAGATCCCTGTTCAAACCTCGCTAAATCCGGACCTGTAAATGTAACTATTATGTACTTTGATCGCTCAGCGCCTGTGATACAAGCACTAGCTTAGGTATTTAAATTAATATTATTTGTTAAAGAAAAATTGCTTCTCTTCTCTCACATGTCTTACGGAGGTTAGCTAATAGAGAATGCTAATTATCATTAAGTTCGACTGTGTGCACGCTACACTGAGTTTTAAACAAAAGAAAAAAAAACAAAAATAATAAAAAAACACATAGAAACAATAATTATTATATTAATTAATAATAGTTATAAATGCAACAACCTCTACAAAGACACTGATAACCTTATTTTTGTTAAAAAAATTATCTTTTTTATTAGCGTGTTTTTTTTAAACAATTATTGAACACGATAAAAAATAACCAAATATTCGTAGTGATTACAAATACTTTAGGTACTTTGGGGACGAAATACATTTAACAAAGAAACGTTTGTGTTCAACACTTTAGTATTCGGAGATCTATCTATATTCTATATTAATATACATATAAATGTGAAAGTCATTATGTCTGTTTGTTACTTATTAACGCCTAAACCGCTAAAGAGATTCGATTTTCGGAAGGACATAGAAAAAGAGATGAAGCCGGAAGTGAAAGTTTGTATGGGCAATGTATTCATACGGAAAAGATATAAAAATTAATATTTAGGCTTTTGGTATGAAATAAAGAAAATTTGGAAATAATGTTTGAAGGAGGTCCCGAAGTAGTAATACCACTTTAAAGTGTTATACATGAGATGGACTAGTCGCTTTTTCAGCATTTCCAGCTGGTCGGTGCAAATTCATCTCATAACAGAGACTAAAGTACGTATATTTATTACAAAGTCCACGTCTAGAAGTCTATACCACTGTAGTAGCTCTTAAACTTTATAATGAGAGTTTACAATATTCTTGTTATTAAAGTTTACGAACTATAAGGTCTCAGGTGTTAGAAACGATAAGTTTTAATTAATGTTTGTGCTAAAATCTAACCGTTTAGGTCTTGTAAGTGTACCTAGTAACGTAGTAACGCATTTACCGAATACATGACCGAAGTTTGGCTTGTTTAAGTATGTAATGATTTTTATTTATTTATTTATTTTAAAAACCAACAGCGTAAACCTTAAAAAAAGCTTAATTTGTAATAATAAGGCTAATGATAGGCTTTATTTTATTTTTATTTATTTATTTATATTCTTTATTGTAAGTTTACAAAAGGTGGACTTAAAGCCGTGAGGCTTTATCTGCCAGTCGACCTTTGGGTAGGTGAGAGGCGGTAAGGGGGATAGAGTATATAATTATAGTAAATACATAAATAAAATATACAATATATACATACACACAATAAAATAACTACTGCTATAAAATATATTAAATATACTACGCTATATATAATAAATACTGTGACGAGAAGTTTTCTGATAGGCAAGGAGACGACTTGTTGAGCGTCTAGGAGAATAGGGTGTTGTAACTTTATCCAGCGAGGTGTTGTTGAAGCATGGCCTTAAAAGAGGCTCGGTTCGGGGCTCTCTTGATGTTGATGGGGAGTTCATTCCATAAACGGGCGGCTTGAACAGAGAAAGAGTCGTCCAAGCTGCCAAATTGATGTTGAGGTATCTGTAGCAGTAGATTGTTCTCTGAGCGCAACTGTCTTTGGTGTGAGTCACTGAGGAAGATAAAGTTACGCTTGAGGTAGGACGGTGTAGCCGCTTCCATTAAAATGGAATACAGAAACGTAAGGAGTCTGACTTTACGGCGCTCTCGAATCGTGAGCCATTTAAGTTTTGCACGATAATCGGAAACGTGATCAAATTTTCGTAGACTAAAAATAAATCTGATGCAGTTGTTAAGCAGACGATCGAGCTTATTAAGGTAACATTCATTTAGGTCAAGATAGCATACATCGGCGTAATCGAACGTCGGTAAGATCAGAGCCTGAACAAGTAGAAGCTTGGTCTCAGTCAGCTTTACGGTATATGTGATGAGTAGTTGTACAAAGAAAAACTAAAAATTAACACAAAAATAAATCACAAAAAAATTTTTATACATAAGTCAAATCAAATGAATAACTCAAAAAAAAAACACAAAAAATAACAATAAAAAAATAAAGAAAACTGACAATAGTGTTAATCATTTAAGTAATAATATTATTAGTTAAAAACTACACACCTAAACTACACTACACATCTAAATCAGCGCAAGAGTGGTAGGGGGTCTGATGATGGTTATGAAGTCAGTCTGTCGATCTGGGAGTAGTAACACCCGGGTAGAAGTAGCCGGGTATAAAAGAATAGTGTGCCCTATCAATGGATGATGCACATTCATTTCTAGTCAGCATAGCGGAGGGGACTGTTGCCTGCTTACATTTTCTCAGTAATTGCAGTTGTTTTCACTCAAGGAGCGAACTCTAGTTTAACGTTACGTGTTGTTAAATGTCGAACTACTTGTCGAAATACTTTAGTCGGGAAATATGGTTAAATTCGGACGTGTAGTGACGTTGAATTGGCAGAATTCAGAGGAGATTCAGTTTCAAGGATATACATGAAATGTAACATGAAATATCTGTTCTTGACAGTTGATATAAAATTAATTAATAAATGGATTCAAATGTTTCCCTGCAATTGAATTTTGACAGACATGATTGTTATGAAATAATTTACTTTTAACTAAAACTTTTGTTTGCGTAGATAGTGTACAGATTGTATCTGTACAGATACAAACTCTCGATTTATTACGAATGGATTTTTTTTGAAATCGAGTACTTTTTTTGGACAACAACTTTTTTGGGTTATAAGAGATGCTTCATTAGTATAACATTAAAAAATAATAATTACTCTTAATATTATCTTTTAACATTAAACCCAACGAATATTCTGACAATCAAAGCTAATTCGTAAGACGGATCTCGCATGCGTTTATTGGCTTTTGACTTAACTTAACTTAACTTAGCCAGGCAATTATATTTTACAGCTAACAAGGGCTCTATGCCAATTAATAAATTATCAAAAATAATAGCGATATAAGTATTGGACACAAGAAAATAAATACATAAATAAGATACTACCGCCGCGGCCGCGGAGAATTATTTAAGAGCTAGATTAGATATACGCGGTTGACCTTGCTCGTCCCGTACTGAATTATTGGGCGACAGAGGGGTTGCTCACGCGATTGTGTGTCGATTTATGTAAAAAAAATATTTGAAAAGTTATTTAAAAAAAAAACCCGAAGATTCCCTAGGTATCGTATTGTCTAATATCACTATGAAAATAAAAAGCCTAGCTATTAATAGTTTAGAAGAAAAATGGTTTTATATCTAAAACAGGGGTAACTTTGCATAATTATTAATGATGTTTTAAACTTTTTTTTTTAAATAAAGAGGACATGTTTTGTATATTGTAGATTAACATATATGTTTTTAAAGATAATTTCGTTACGGGTTATGGAGGAAAAAGGTTTTAATCCCCTTCAGTTCCAGCGCAGTTCACATACATCCCAGCCCCACTCCGCTCCCCACGACGCAACGCTCGAGGCGACGCGTGCAGGCGATCGAAACAATCCCCGCGCATACAAAAATATTTGTGCATTCCTTTTTCTATAATTCAACCAAATTGTGGAACAACCTTCACAGCCACGTCTTCTTCAGGCGCAACGTGCAGAGGCTTTTCACAATGCAGGCATAGCGAATGCGACTGCCGTCTGCAGATCAGCTTGGACAGCACTCTAGCTTAACATCAGTCGAAATGTCACATGACGGACTAAAATTAAAATAAAAGAAGAACTTGCTAACTTCAAAGAACTAACACTATTAAAGAATATCTAGTGATACTGTTTCAGTAGGAATGGAAATGAACTGAAGACTTTTATTTGTTAAAATTTACAACGCCGCAATTTATATGCGACCGGTATATCCAGCAGATAAGATATGTTTTTTTAAACTGCCAGCTACTTATCTCTCTAAAACGCGCCTGTCTCGATCAGATCACTCTTCTCACGCATGCAATTAAACAAATTCATCAAGAAATATCTTATTATCCGACACTGTCATCCTTTCATTATTCCTTTCCATATAAACGAAACACCTCAACCGACTATAAAACTAAAAAATGAGTTAATAGGAATAATAGTTGCATAATAAATTATAATAATTTAAAACCATTACATAATATTACATAGAATTTTTATATGACTCGTATAATTTAAAAAGAGAACATTAGAGGACCGTTTTGCTTTCAGTGGATCACGACCGAGACCCTGAAGCGAACTATTGCGTTTTACGTGCAATATGAAATTGCAATATGTAATAAATTTTAATGTATCATAACATGCTATTTTGCAATAAAAATGTTGTTTAACCATTAGGGATCATACTTTAATGTAAATGTAACTATTATCTAACCTTTAAAAGTGTTTATAATCAACCTGCTATCGCTAATATCAATCAACATATTTGAAAAAACTTCTTAAACTTAAACACTTGACACGTTGACATTTCTTTTTTCATCATCAATTGTCACGCCTTTTTCCCACAGGGATAGGCAGAGACTACTGAACGCCACAACACCCTCGCTTCCTTCGCATCCACAATTCTTTTTATACAAGCCCGTCAGTTATGGGCACTAGGCAACTTTCATAGGAATGTCTCCGATTTGATCAGAAAACACGGCTATATTGAATGCGTTTAGTAGAGCACCCAGAGCTTGGACATTTTTTTTATTTGTACACAAAACAGATAAACAATTAAACTTAGACCATTACAACATTCACAATACATAGCAGTATCCTTTGAAAAGAATGTGTAACAACATGCTTAAAATTACCAATTTACTTACAACCTGTTTACTTAAAACAACCCACCACCAGAATGAATAACAGATTTTTTTGACAATATCAATTTAGCCTGTAATTTAAATTAATAATTTTTTTTTAAATTTTTCTTGTAAATTATTTTTATATGTACTAAGTAGTTTTACAAAAGTCACTTCAAGTTTTTAGCGATTACATTTACTATGTTAGAATATGTAAATATTGTGTGAAATTGAAATTGTTGCAGAAAACACGTCAAGCGCTAATCTCGCTCGCTAAAAAAGCTTGGCTTAACTTGATATCCGATGCAAACGGAAATTAAAATCCCTTAATTTGCGTTATTTAAAAGTTTTTCCTTTAACTGCAATAAACGTCTATCTCTCGTAAACCAATAACAGTTTGAATTGAAATTTCTAAAGCAGTCTTCTATTCTAAAGCAAATTTAAATCTTTTAACATTCCCGGGCTGGCCATCTAGGAAGTTTTTTTTTATAAAGCTAGGTCAATCGATAACATTATTCATCTCTCTCTCTCTCTGTCTCTCTCGCGTGACCTAGATTTAGGTATTATACAGGACCTAAGGCTATAAAGTTTTCTACGTTGATAAGTTAATCTAGGTCTCAATTAAATTGCTCTGATTTCTAGTTATAATTCAATTCTGCGGAAAAAGATTGACTTATTTGCGGTAAATTTTCTGCTTCTGTTTGAGTAGTTTCCCCCTTTATTTGAGCAAAAGAGTTAAATAATTCCTTTTAAGATGGCTTAAGACTAGAGTCCACTTTAAGTTCCCATACAAAAGGCATTAAGATTTTTCGACGCTTAAACCTTAATGGATTGGTGATTGATATTTGGGATAGTTTCACACGCTTTCATGAATAACTAGTTTTTAAAGAGAACTTTGGTCAGATATTATTATTCTCTCTTTAATTAAATTAGGGATTGAATGAAAAGTTAAGACCAGAAAGTCAATGTCGAATAAAGTACCCGCGAAGTGACCCACCCGAAGTCGCGTTTTGGGATCAATCTAGAAGTAGTCAGGTATGAAAAGAGGACTATGCACTGTCAACCTGGATTGGACATTTGTCTGTGGTACCAGTTGTTTTCGTTCTTGGATCACACTCTTGCTTAAAATCAGACGGAGTGTGTTGAACTACTATATAAAAAAAATTTACACCTATCTTTGTTGTGATATCTTTGTGACAAAAAACTCCAAAAATAAAAATAACAATTAAATTATTAAATAAAGAATGTACTAAAACTACATCACTGCGTTAACACGGTATGGGTATCATGACAAGTTTATGACGACATGTTTCTGTGAACAGTTGCTTTAACGTTACGGAATTGAAGACCCTATTTATCGCTCCTATAGGGTTTATTTTACTAACCTAAAATATAGGTAGATATAACACATATAATATCATACGCTTATGAATTGTGTTGAGTTGAATTATACCTCCCAGACATTCCAAATTATGGAATTGTAACCATGTCACCAATCATGAAATTCCAAAGCAAATATTCTGAATTATGAATTAATTCACCCTGACCTGTACGAAATTGGATGTAGGAATGCGGAAATACATAAATAGAAATCAAGATGGACAATCTCTCTGATGTTACATTTATTGTTATCGTTTATTGTTATACGACGACTGGAGAACGGCTCACGTCGCCGTCACTATGCCGGCCTGAGCACCTCAATTGATAATTTAATAAAATAATAGCGATCGATAAACTTATTTTAACGATTTAAGGTCGCGTGTACTCTTAAAAATCTTCTTTGTAAAATCTTCAAAATCTTGGGACTAGATAATTATATTTGACGTGAAATTGAATAGCTATTTAAATTTCTAATCTTTCTAATTTAAAGTATAATGTGAATAAATCCGTAACCAACACAACGAGCCGCGTCGGGCCTTGATGGATTTGTCTTTGTACTAGTATACGTACATCAGTTTAAATTAACGAAATTTCTTGAATGCTACTTTGAACTTTAGCTTTCATTTTTAAGGTCGATATAGATTAAAATAAATTCTCGTTTTTACGATTCGATAATATAATTTTAAGAGGTCAGGCGTAAACTGTCAAGCGAAAATGAACGTAATTAGTGTTTGCAGGCGTGATCGATTATAATTTTACTCGATCGACAACGAGTAATACAACCGAAACCATGGCAACGTTTCTAGTCCTTTTAGTCGAAAGGCCTAGGTATACAACATCACTCCCCCGAAAAATGAGCTAATAACCGAATCGCGCAGGTGGCTTCCGTTTTCGCTCAGAGCCGCGGGGCACGTCTTGCGTCTGCGGTATGCTCGTGGATTGATTGCTATCAGGTTGATGTTCAGCCAACTCCGCATCGTCCCCGCGATGAGCATTCGACGTGCTACTCGTAGATTGGTGTTGGTTACTACCATCATCACCCCAAAAAATCGAATCGGCTCTAATTATCGAGTTAATTTGTATGTCTGGAAAGTACTGGAAACACCCTTAGTCTGAAGCTATGAAATGAAGATTGTGTGAAAAAAAAATGTTGTGTGTACGCTGTGAAGTGACGTCACTCGTCGCGTTTACGACATGGCGAAGGCGACAGTTGCCTGTAGAAATTATATAGCTTAAAAAAACATTCAGGATTATTATAAAAAAGAATTACTGAGCCACTAAGGCGGATTTTTTACTCTTTTTTTATTTTGATTGGTTGATTTTTTTTTCGAATTCGAGATGTGGTCTAAATTAACCTTTACAGTTGAAACTGGAGACTGGTAGCATCAATCATATGTAATGTCAGAGGGAACCACTGGGGTTTGCAAAATTGACGGTGCATTGCGTTGTTACCGACTGTCAAGTCTAAATGAATCTGACATTAGAAAAAACGCCTTAACTTTTAGATATAACAATAGTGAAATCTATGGCTATTAGTTAAAGGGTTACAGGTATAAAAAAGGAGTGTGCACTGTCAATCTAGATGGTACATGCTCGTCTCATCAAGCCGGCATAGTGGAGGCGACTGCTGCCCGTAGAGACTTCTCTGTAGTAGCAGTTGTTTCCATTCATGGACCGCACTCTAGCTTTACATCAGACGGAGTGTTGTCTCATGCCGAGCTTCAATAATAAAAAAATATACGAGTATATCCTAGCTACCTAACATTAAAAGTATAGACGAGGCGACTGTGATCTAAAGACATTTCTCTGTAGTAGCAGTTACCACCTCTACCGCACTTCATTATCAGACGGTGTACATGCCTTTATTAATTAGATATCTTAGAAATATCTGTCTCGTGTTCTCCTGAAGGGTTTTTTAAATCGTATAATAGTGACGTGCGTGGATTGTCTATTTCACCAGATTGCTAGTATCTATTAGTTATGGGTATTACCTTGATTAAGCAGTTGAAATCTTTCTTTTTCAAATTCTTCAAGTGAGCTAACATGCGGCTTAACATGCTTATCTTCATTGTGATTATCTTTATTATTAACTAATAACTTATAAAGAGGTTATCCAATTTGGATATATTATTCCGCATTGTAATTAGTTTGTTTAATTGATATTTAATCAAGACCTAGTAGTCTGGTCTAGATTTAGAACTTTAAAATGCAGAGTCCCAATCTTAGCAAACTTATAAATAACTGCTATTTTGGCGGAAACTGACGTCGACCATCAATCAGAGATTGCAGTTTATTTTAGAATATTTTATTTTAGTTTGATTTTTTTTAATTTAATTTATGTTACTTACCTTTATTTGTCGGAATTATGGGCATCTATTCTTATAAATATTACAACATACATCCAATACACTGTAATAAAAAATGATTTTATTTATTTTTCCTTTTCATGGTAATATAACAATTTGCCAGTGTTAGATTAATAATATTTACTTCAAGTTAATATTATTGGGCATCACAGTTCATTTATTCATCACACTAAACCGTGAGGTCTAACCCAGTCAAGTCAAAAACAGCTTCAATAAAGTAATAGAATCTTTACTAAAACTTCAAGTTTGAGAAAATAATTCAAGAAAAATAATCTAATGTCAGTGGCCCTCGTTACACCTTTCAAATTTTTAAAACATGTCAGATAAGACTGACTGTTGGTTTTTAAAAAATTATGAATAAAACATGTTTTTATTGCAGCGTTGGCATTTTTTGTGATGTAAAATACTTTTGTAGATAGCACCTTCCTATTTTTCTTCCTGTATATTCTAACACGAGAGAAAGTTTCTATACGGGTGGAATGATCATAGAACAAATCTGGAACGTTGCCAAGATAAAACAAATCGAATAGACCTACTCTAGATATAAATGTTATGTGCACTTTGTACTCGTATTTCATTTATTACGAGCAGATACGTCAAAACTTTTACAAGCTGTGCATTATTAAATTATTTGTTTGTATGTTGTTACATACGCGTTATTAATTATAGTGCTAAGTTCTTTGCATAATAACTTCTCTTCTTTATATTTTTACATTAGACAAATCCAATAATCAAATAATTCATATTTTGTATTCGAAGCTTTGACATACGGAATTCAAGAGAGATTTGGCGGGACGCTGAAAGATAAAATGTTTGTCAGTGAGTGTAGGCAAATAATTGAAAATATAATAAATTACGTTTTAATTTTTTCTCTAAAACGCTCTTGGAAGTTTTAACAAAGATTCCACTACACGACATTACTGGAGCTAGTTTGACTAGATAGCAACTCAATTTTGATTTAAAAATTATATTTATTTTGACAGTGGCAAGCTTTTACAATGCCATAAAATGAAATCGAAGAACTGTCAAGAGATTTTTGCAAGGTACGGCGTTTTTGTTGGGCATTTAAATACGTGTAATAATATAAAAACTATAGTGCAGAATATGATTTTATAAAGTAACTTAACTATTATTTTCCTATAAATACACTAATCTTTAGTAATAATAATAATTTATTCCCTAATTGTGCCATAACAAGGTAGGAATTTATTGGGTAAATTATTAATTTATACTTATTTATTTGAAGGTGAAACGTATCCGCATCTAGCACTGTTCTCTAAAAATTATTTAATGGCAATAGAATGAAAGGTGAGTAATATTACTAATGTTTAATTCATAATAACTTACATAAGACAACATTAATTTAGGCTAGCTATTAAAACTTTGAGTTACTTCCAGTGGATAATTATTGGATTAAATCAGTTCCGGTTAGAGTTCAAACGCGGTACCAAAGGTTCTCAGACACTTACAACTAATTTTAAAATCACTTAATACATAATTTAATTGTTAGAATCCTTCTACCCGTTGCGAATAGGTTAGGTTAGGCTAGATTTAGGTTTGTATGCAGAAATCCTTTCACCCGTTATGAATAGGTTAGGTTTAGGTTTGTATCCATTTAATGCAAGAGCCGAGCGAAGCGATACACCACTTCTAAACAAAGAAATTTAATGACATAAACTCCATTTTAATAAGCTATTTTTATATACTACATTATAGCTTAAATATACAATGTTATTTATATAAATAAAGTAATTATTAGACCGAAGAAGGGCTGTATTAATTCGCCCTGGCATCTTATTAAAATTATTGAACAGCTAACGACTGGATACATTAATTTAAATATGCAAATTTAAGTAAAATCACAAGAAACAGGGTTAGCGTTTATTTATAGATTAAATTGTGTATTTATGTTAAACATTTCAACTTGTAGATTGTAGATTTCTCGCAGGCTCGTTCTCCGCAATTGAGCAGCCATGGCCGCTCGTTGTGCGTGTGGTGGTCTACTTCATCGCAGCCACCCGATGTCTTCCAGACTTTGTTATAAATAAATCTCTCTTGTCACGTTTTGAGATCAGCATGGAAGTTGCCCGGTATTACAACAGAAGTGTGTTCTGTCAATGGATCACCTACTACTACTACTTAACTCACGCCTTATTCCTATTGGGGTAGGCAGGAACTATGGAGCGCCAGCGACTCCTTTCTCTACATACGACTTTCGCTTCGACCACATCCATTACTCCCCTCAAGCATGGATGTCGGTTGAGGGTGTTCTTCGACTGACCGTTTCTGAGCAGTTGACAATCTGGCCGAGAAAGATCTTCCTGGGGTGCCGCCTTCGACACTGCCATCCACTTTTGCACATTAAATCTTTTTAGTTAATCTTCTTTCATCACCATGCACCATTATCTCTAGCCGGCATGAGGAACTGCTTGAGAATGGTTGTGGTTTAGCAGTAAGACGCGTGAGCTCACGATCGATTAGACTCATGTTCGAACCTCGCTAATTATGACTGGTACCAATGTAACTATGTTATATGTACTTTGGTCGCACTGCAGTCGCCGTCGCTATGCCGGCCTGAGGAGACCATAGGAGATACTGCTCCCGAAATGCGACAAGGTCACTTCACGGGTGTTACATTCGAAGGTGGTGGTTCTGCCCCAGGACGGCAGACTCGGCTAGTAACCATCATCAGTCTGCCTACCACTCTTTAAAAGTTTAAAACTACCCTGACTGACATTTCGTTGTCTTTGATCTTGAATTTCATTTTAGATTAGATTATACAAGTCTATGTTAGAGTTGTATACATCGGACATAAAAAAAGCATAGTCGACTTCGGACGATTTGACAAAAACCTAAAAGTGACTGCGGTCATCTTTTCTCTCGCGTCACATTAGGAGCGTTATTGCATATCTAGTTGTATATATCAATGGTTGAAGGGGTGTTTCCTATAATATATTTATTGTCATTATATCTGAATATTATATCAAAGCAAGGCTGAAACGTAAAAGCAACTTGGGGAAGGTTTAATCATGCATTTTTAATGTATTTTGAAGGTGCATGTACGTACGTATGTTGTACGATATTCATTTAGCTGTCAGTACAGGCGTAGGTCGCATTACCCATTTATGATTTAGTCTGCTGTCTTGGGGTAGTACCAACACTTGCTTTTGGAAGTAGTCGGATATAACGAAAGGAGTGCGCATTGTCAATCTGCATTGCGCAGAGCCACTGATTTACAATCATACAATACAATTAAAATTATACATTATTATTAAACTGCACTTTGTCCGACGTTAAGCTAGAGTACGGTCTATTACTAGGTACTATGATTTCCATCCGCTGTCAAGGAAAAAATGTCAAAAATTCAGTTTTTTTTTTAGCATAATCACCGTTTACATGAATATATATATATATACATATACACACCTATTGCTTCCTACATCTATTTTCATTTAAAAAACCATTAATTTTTTTTTACTCTATTGAGGCTATTTTGGTGAGGCTAATTTTAGCTCCATGATTTCTCAATATTTATAGCTTTTTCAATATTTATATGTATAATATTGTGTTAAATTAAATGGAAACTCTATGCCATAAAATCATTTATTAAATTAAAATCTACTTTTTGTTCCTTTTTTATGTTTTATTCGTAAAGCTCATGAAAGATGTATTTTTAGAATAATGTGGGTGAAAATGGGTGGGTGCTCTAGGGTCTAGGATTCCCACGCTTACACAGAAGAAACCTATTTACAACACTTATGTTTTACTTGTCGGGAAACGCAAGGTAGTTTTACATTTTCGCAGTACGTACAAAAATTATGTTCAGTAAATTGTAAAATTAGATAATCTAATAAAAAAAAAACAAAACAAATAATTGATAACTGAATCTGTACAAGAAATCTTAAATTTAGTAAAATCAGCGTTTCAATTGAAGCATATATTGTACCTATTAATTATAAACGCGTCAAGATTGATAACGATTGCCTAAACTGTGTTAATATATGCAGGATTTTGTTATTTTTTTATTAAATTATTCGTAGGTACTTCAATGGATGTTGTTCCAATAAAATGGTTTGTAAGTACGTTTAAGTGTACAACAGGTTTATATATTGTTTACTGTGACACTGAAGAATGGAACAAAACAAGGACTGAATTTGCATTAGTTCTCAATATGCCCCTGACCTGTAATATGTGTAAATATATACAATGTTTTTAAGAGATTCTCTTTATTTTCATCTGAAAATTGCATTATGCAACGATCAATTCTGTTTTCAATATCGCTTTAGTCTCGATTGACGCAGAATATTTTCCTCTTAACTGTAATATTGGTAATGATCTAAAAATAAGTCTAATTTTTAGACATATTTAAAAGTAGTTGAGATCCACCTAGATGCCATGTCAAGGCAAGTATAGTGCAGGTGTAATAAATCTGATAGACAGATATATAGGTAGAAACATATATTATAGGGTATATCATGAGTGGTGAGGAGCACCAACTACCGACGTACACTCGTGAGGAGAATAATGTATATCGATCAAAGGGAAATTGGTATATAGGGAAAGAATTTGAATTACGATCCATAGCTTCTATCACAATAGCAGTGACATGCGTGTGCGCTAAGATAAATGTGCAAGTACTTGTGTCTCTGAATAGTTTTCGTACCGACTATGTACTCATATACGTTGCGATTCGAATTTAATCAAATTGGGTTTGCATAAAAAATGCAAATTTAAGGTTTTTTTGCCCCTCTGTCAACCACTTTAAATATGTTGAGCTTGTATTTGCGTCGGTGAACGCTGTAGAACCTAATTAGTGTTTACGTCGTGAATGTAATGCGCATCGATCGTGGATAGGTCCAATGCTTCGTGCTTCTCTTTGAGAAGTCAGTCTAAGTTGGGTTCTTGTACCCGATGCACGCGTCTGCGATCTCCCCTGCAAGCTCTACTCAACAGTTTTTCGCACGGTACGTTTGTTTCTAATTACACTATTTTCTTTATTCGGTTATTTAAATTAATTTTCTATTTAATATTAGCATTTTCGTTTACTTTCCTGTTGATTTAAACTTCGGATTTCATATTTCTACGGACGGTTATTTAAATTATTTTTGAGTTTTAACTTTTGTGACAATTGCGATTTTATTAAATTTTAATATAATATTATTGCGATTTTATATTGAGTTGTAACTAAATTAAAGTGGTGTAGTCAGTGCATAACATTAAATCACACGCTTTTTGAGTTGTCGCGTTCAACAATTTGCATATGTTCTTTAAAGCGTCAGAGTGCTTACCCCTCAGACTACAGCTGCACACCATATATCAGTTATAGAAGACTATAGTCCGCGGTAGTCCCTTAACATCATTCATTATGTACGAAAATATAATCGATATGGTCTATGAACGTTCTTTTAGATCTTTAATTAGTCATTCATATGTCATTATTAAATCACTATCGTTAACATTCTACCATCAATCCTTTCCCCAACATAACATCCTTGGATCGGCTTTGTCAATTGTTAGTAATTTAGATAATACTTTATTCCCAATTGTTACAATTTATCTGGTTTAAATATACCGAGCCTAGTTTATAATAATTACTAACTTGAACTAATAATCATGTTATGCAATAAAGCGATATAAATGTACTATAAACTTATAATACTATATTGCATTGTGTATGACCTATTTCGTAAAATGATATACTATGTCATACATATACTATATATTACTTTTGTGTTCTAACTTTTTGTATTACTTATAATTTAGGTATTGCGAGATGTTTTTTTTATACTTGAGCTGTCAATTCTTTGATTATAACCACCATTTTGGACCTTATAGTTATAATAGCGTTTAATGAAAATTAACGATCTAATTTGCTGTATGTGAGACGAAATTACGGGGATAGAATCCTCTACCTATGCAAATATTTATTCCTAGAGAGTAATGCCAAGAGGTTAAGGTTCCTAGAGCACCGACGAAATGTCGTCTGTTTATCGGTTTTTTATCGAATACATTTCGGAAAGTATTTAGTTCTGCGGAGTCCCCTTTCTTTTATCGGACGTTTAGACACCCGGAGAGGCATCATCTGCTTATGGTCCAAGTTCCTAAAAGTACGTTCGTACGTTGTTAACTACGAAATCGTGGAACTGTGGTGTCTGTGTTTTTCGACAAAAAACGAGCCTTTTTAAATTGAGAGTGAATAGGTACTTCATAGACAAGCGTTCTCCACTTTAAAAAAAGTAACGCTAGGTGCGCTAGGTGCAACTCAAGTGTGCATGTTATAGTCTAAAGATAGAAGCTCCGTCGCTTCCGGCTTTGCCTAGTCAATCTTGAGGTCTGATATGATATCTTAATCAAGGTACAAAATAGTAAATCTATTTCCAACTTCGTTTTGTCTAATTCTAATTCACTAAATTGGAGCGTCTTCGAAACCTAATTTTATGATTTCAGAATTTTATTGGATCGCACTTTGACTCAAATAGACCTTTGGGGTACCAATGGGGTAGTCATTTCATGCGTCCTTTTTTTTCTTTTTTTTAAATTTTAATTGACTATACTAAGCTAGTGCTTGTATCATGGACATGGAGCGACTAAAGTACACAATGTGTTACATAGGTAACACATAGGTTACCGATCTGAATTTAGCGAGATTTGAACACGGGTCACATCCATCGTAGAACGCGCTACCGCCAGACCACGGCCGCTCTTTCTAGAGGAACCGACACAGGTTAATTTGCTTTCGAATTTGATTACTAAAGGTACATCCATCAAAAGTCCTCGCTGTTAAGGTTGACTTATTTGGGCCGCAAAGAAATTAGATATATACTGCATTCCCTACAGCTCAAGAAATATGTTTATTATTAACATATGAAAATTAATCTGAACTGGTATAGACAGACGCAATGAATCGCCACCTACTACGAGGAATTAGGGACAAAAGGATCGTTCCTTTCTCGCCTTTTCGCTGTATATAAATATCAAAACCCTTAATTAATTCGAACTTCGCATGGAAGATTCCGTCTACGTCTAATATTAACGCGAACATTCAGGTCAAGTGTACCCACGAGTAAATTTTCATTTCAAATTAAGTTGTGTAATTTTGAGAAATAATTTGTTATTTTACAATTGTTTAGAAACAACATCCTTTATATAATGTTGTAGCACGTGTGAAGTTCTGGCATATTTGTTTCATGGGTTTATTTGCAGAAATCATTGTTTAACAAACGTTATTACTCATTTTATGAGGAACTTACATTGTTATTAATGTTCATTTAAATACGCCCGAATTTGAAAGGTTTCTATAATTCGCCGATCATGATTTTATAACGACTTTTTTAAAAATGTTTTCTTCACCTCATTTCAGGAGTTAATGGCGGCGTCCAGAGGCTACGAAATGAACGAAAGTCCTACACTACTGAAGGTGGAAGCAGAAGCCGAGATGAAGCCTGAAATCGGGGCTTCGGTAGAAACTGCTGGCCCTGAAAATAATGTCAAAGCTATTGATAATGGAGTCGGTGTTGATGTGGCCGATGCCGAAGAGGTTATAAATCGAGAGGATATTAAGGCCGTCCCAAACGATGGCACTAAATGTCCTGGTGAAGGTCCTGCTAGAGGCGATACTGAAGGTGCTAGTGCTGTTGAAACTGCGTTTGCTACTGCTGCGACTGCTGCCACTGCTGCTGCGGTCGCTGCTGTCGCGAGTGCCGAAGCTATTACGTCAGCATTGGCTGCCGTCAGAGCACATAACGCGTCAACTGCAGCTCGATCCAGGGATTATGATCTACCATCGGACGGGTCTCGTCTTCTCGATGAGGCAAGATCGTTGCTGATACCTCCTTCGAAAGCAACGCGGCGGCCTAAAATTCGATTTGATCCAATGATGTTATCATATCACGGCGCATATTATTTTGAAGATGAACTGCCAGAAAGTGGCTTTCCAAATCTCGGACATTGTAATAGTAAACAATGGGTCAAACTCAACGTAGGAGGTATGTGGTTTTTGACCACGAAGACGACGCTCTGTCGAGATCAAAATTCATTCTTTTGCAAATTGGTTGGCGGCGATACTGTGTTAACTTCCGATACCGATCACACTGGGGCGTTCATGATTGATCGAGATCCTACATACTTCGTTCCCGTTCTGAATTATTTGCGTCATGGTAAAATAGTATTGAACCGTGACATGATAGAGGAGGGTCTTTTGGAAGAAGCTGAATTTTATAACTTGCGGGAACTCATGCGAAGCATAAAGGTCCGCATCGCCGATCGTAAAGCCAAGGCTACACCACCGCCAGAGGTCAAGAAGAAGACCGTATATCGGGTAATTCATTTCCATGAACTAGAAATTTCGCAGCTTATATCTACAATGACTGACGGGTGGAAATTTGAACAGATTGTCACCATAGGCTCGATATTCAGCTATTTGGCCTCAGATCGCTCTGAATTTTTGTGCATTGTAAGCCGAGAGTTTGAGGACACCTACGATCCTCGTGAATCTAGTGATAGAATAAGATATTTGCAACAGAAAGGAACACTTTGAATTCGACCCCGAGGCGTACACCGTTATTTTTATTATTGTTGTATTTTATTTGTTGTCGCGATTTTATTATATTTTTTAATAGATTTTTAGGTTCTTTAGTCCCCTTAGTCGCTTCATTTTTTTTTCTCTTGTTATCTATATCTCTTGTAATATGTTAATTATTCATTATCAGTATTTTTTTTAAAGTATCATTAAATTTTGGCAATTTAAATGCCAAATTTTATTAAATCATGATGAAAATTTAATAGGAGAAAATTAATTCAAATAGAAAATTTTTATCATTGATTATAAACTATTCTTTAAAAAAATATTTTATATTTTTTTATAATATCTTTTTAATCGCCATACCTATCTGACCATTTCTTTTTTCATTTATTATATAAATATTTATTTTAAAAAAAACGTGTGCGTCTCGAATGGGATTATAAAAAATGTCCCTTTTGCTATTTACATTATATTATATAATTCGGGCAGAATGTTTGTGTGGATTGTGAGCCCGAAGAAATATTAGTCAATGTATTATAAGGTAGCAATTGATTATATATAAATGTTTCATGTAGTTCATATTAAAAGTGGTAGACAGTCGTGCCACCACTTTCGAATGGAACACCCGTGAAGTGACGTTGTCACGTTTCGGGAACAGTTTGAAAGTAGTCAACGAGAGGAGTGTGCACTGGATGGATAGTGCACATTCGTCTCCTCAAGCCGGTATAGCGAAGGCGACTGCTACCTGTAGAAATTGATCTGTAGTAGTAGTACTTTCCGTTCATGGACCGCACTCTAGCTTAACATGTGGAGTGCAGTCATATATCGAGCTACAATAAAAATAAAAAAGCTTCATATTTCTTGTTTAAAATTCTGATGAAAGATATTTTACTTGTATTTAGTCATTTTAGATTTTTAAAACAGTTTTCTTGTGTCGTCAATTTATAATGATTACTATTGGTGAATTTAATAATAGGTTCAGTAGTTTTGAATCTACGATTAACAAGTAAAAATTATGAATTGACTATAGCGGATAAAAATAGAAAGAAAAAAAAAACTATTAAATGTCTGAATATACTATATTTAGCTTATTGAAATTATATGTAAATGATAAATACGTATTGTGTATTGTAGGTAGTATCAACCTCTTAGTTCAGCGGCTCTCAAGCTTTAAAATTTTAATGCGCTGAATTATTTTCGATAAAGTAGGAAATAATAATAAAATTAAAACAATTATGCGTCCTTTTGGTTTCGTGATTAAGAACATTAAAAGGACGGTCAAAGAGCCATGTTTACGAGACGACAGAGTTCCTCGATCAATCGTTACGACTCTGGACGTATTTCTTACAATTTGTCGTAAGACGCGACGTTTTTACGTATTTACATTTCACGGAATAACCCTAAATATTCAAGTTTGAGAGCCACTGTTTAGCCAATTTCTTAATAAGTACACTCTGCTAATTATATACAGGTGGCCCGAAATAAACGTCCAAACGGCAAGACACGTGTTGGTGCGTGACAATGCGTGTTGTCATTTTCGGGACACATGTATGTGCTCTGATTGATAATTTTTTTTTCTATTTTGGTTATGTATTATACAATGACTGGCGAGGCGCTAGTCGCTTGTCATTTCAAAAAGGCAAATGGCAACTGTGTTAAGCTTGTTTGCAAACTATTGTTCATAGACAACTTTTTTGTTTTTGTTTGTTTAATTATGAAATTGGCTATAAAATTTAAAAAGAAAGCATTTGTGATGATTAATGTATTATAGAGCTCTCGCACTGTGGTTATAAAATATAAATGTTTTAAATAACGGGTGGGAAAATGTCTGCTTACCACTCGTTTACTGTATTGTACCATAATTCTCTAATTTTTTTAAACATAAATGTTATAACCACAGTTTGAGGGAACTATTCATTAGACGAAAAAAAGTTGGTATTTGTGCCAAAATTGTGATCTAAATTGAATTTAAAATTATGTTCTTTTATTTCGATTCAAAACTTTGTGATAGACAATGTTTTAGGCATGGAAAATTTGATATTGCGTTAAAACACTCCTGTGCATCTCTTCTCTGTGTCTCTTCTCTTCCTATGAGTCAATCTGTTGATGTGCATCTTTTCTGTATCAAGTTTCATTGGATGTGGAATTAATCTTTACATTTTAATTTCTTTACAAATGGTTTTTGACCATTGCGAGTCAACAATGCGGCGCTGTTGAGCTCTTTTATAAACATTCCTTTGTATAAGTCACTTAAGTACACCTAGTACTTGGATTTCTTATCTTATCCCTTATAGTTCGTTCGTTCGTTCTCATCTCTGTATCTGAGCTGTGGTAAAGGTGCACCATTTTCCATAAAACTTGATTCAACAATTTTGAATTAGAAGTTTCTGCAAGTTTATCATGCATCAAATTTTCTGAAGCTCATAAGGAACGAGAAGAAACTTTCTTGAAAATGCACGTAAATTGCTCGTGATTAGAGTGATTTTGTTGAGGTTGTCTTAACTAAGGCAAGCCCCATTTGTAACGCTGTATACTGTGTTTTTAGAATTGGAGTTTAAACGCAAACCAGAATTTCATTTAACGCTAGTTTTTGCGAAACGTTTCCCTGGCGGGGTATTACTGTATTGTAAATTATTCTTATAAGTGAACTGTATATGTAAACTTAGGTGTATTTAGTATTATGCTTGTGTAAAACTCTCCACTAACATTTCTATAGAAACTCACATTGTAAGATACAAGAATCAGAAGTTGCTCTTTTTATAATTGAGGCCATGACTTTATTTTATATCATTTTCTGACATTTATTCGTAAAACATCAATTATATAACATTATAGTACTAATATTTATCGTAAAAGTACAAAATATCAAAATCAAGTAATGCAAATTGATATACGACTGGCATTTCCGCGCGGTCACTCAACTCACTGTTTATAGACAGATCATTTGCTCGCGTTCATCTCGGCTTGTTTAACTGGAAAATCTTTAAAAAGCTACTAATACAAAATCTTACAGAAACGTTTTAGTATTGGTAGAGTAATACTACTTCAAAGTGGATTGGTGTATGACTTTTCACACTCTATTTATTTTTGACAATTGTTATAAAATGTTAATACTGAAGAACGAATATTATTATGACAAAAATGCAAGGGTTTTGCTTTTAGATCAGTGGTCGATAACTGGTGGACGAAGGATCTGAACCGGGTGAAAAAATCTGAGCCTTCGAAATGCTTAAAGTATAACATTTTAAGAGAAAACGCGACATGCATTTTTCTTGACTCTGTTCCTAAGTATCCGGACCCCACCTAAAATTACTTGTCAACCCCAGTGTTAGAGTTTAGACATTCCAAGTCAATGTATTATTTTATTGCTAATTTGATGTCGTCTAAATAAAGTTTGTCTTGTCAATTTTTTTGTTTAAGTTTAGATATAATTTAAATTATTATTATATTAATTAAAATGTTAATAAAATAATCACAATAATAATAATATAGCCATAGCATGAATATAATTGATGAATGGAAAAAAAAAATGAATAGAATTAGCATTGGTAAAATATTACCAAACCGTTTTTTCTTTTTTGTAGCTCGGCACATGACAAGACTCCGTCCGATGTAGAGCTAGAATAAACGAAAACAATTGCTTCTATAGATAAAATTCTACAGGCAGTAGTCGTCCCCGCCATGCCGGCCTGAGACGACGGATGTGCACATTCCTTTCGTTATACCTGGTTACTTTCAAACTGTTACCGAAACGCGACAATAACACTTCACGGGTGTTACATTTGAATGTGTGGTACTACTCCAATATGGTTGACTGGGCCAATAACCATCATCAATCTGCTTACCACTCTTTAACTTCTTTCTATTATGAATCTTGCTAATGACACTCGAAGAAAATAATTCAAGACTGACGACATCTTTCTACGGTGCGGCGGCGTCTTCGAAATCCGAATCTAATCAGAACTGAAACCTTTACAAATTAAATTAAACAAAAAAAAATCCTTGTGCCTAAAACAATTTATCTAACTAAGAAAACGTTAAAATTATAAAACAATGCTGTAGGCGAATGCCCGCAGTCCTCATAGTCCGCATAGCGATATCTGTTTTTAATACAACCTCTAGGTAGAATAATATTTCAATACATCAATGCTTAAAAGGTTATCGTATTAAAATATTAATCTGTTGAATAATTTAGTTTAGTCGGAAGAAGTGTATTCCGAGAAATTTGCATACCTATGGTAACACTGAAACAAAGTAGCAGTGTTTGTATTGTGAAGTATATTTATCAAGTTGGCAGTACTTGGTTTTGATAAGTAGGTTTTCGACAAGCTATTGCCACGCCATCTTGAACATTAGTCATCATTTCGATTTTGCGGAAAGAGCACGCGTGTCTCGTTCCATATTTGTGTAGATTTTACCGGACATTTTGAGTCTCAGTTTAAAATAAAGGTGGTAGTAAAAAAAGACTGGTATTGTAATAAAGCTTATTTTCGAGTATGTGTTACAGTGAAAAATAAAAACGTGCCGATTTTCGTAAAGGAAAATTTTGCCCGGGCGTCTGACTGACTAGTCGATATACGTGCGCAAATTTTCATTTAGTAGGGGAGAGGGCCGGGTGAACCGAACGTGTCTCTTAGTACGTCGTGAATAGTGACCGAGTTCGGGTGTGTAATATGCATCATGGCTTCGGAGATAGAAAATAAGTTCATGATGGATATCTGTGAAACTAATACAATTACAGTGGGACTAAATAAAAAAAGAAGAAAGCGCCCTAAAGTGAAACTAGTTTGTGATAAAGAAAATCCTATTGTGGAAGTGAGTGAGGAAGTTCAAGTACCCAATAAGAAAAAAATGGAGGATAAAAAGTTCCTAAAGAAAGTTCAGAAGAAAGAAACTAAAAATGCTGAAGATACTTCGAGTGTTACGAGTGTTTTAGAAGTCAATAATTTAATATATAATGCTGACAGACCTTACGAATCGTCAGAGCCTAAAACTCAACTTAACATTTTACAAGAACAAGATCCCGATAGTCAAGTCAAGAACGATGACCAGTCCGTGGGTATCCCAACTAAGAAGAAAGTTAAAATATCTAATAACGAAAAAAATGCACTTGAAGTAAAAAGTCATCTACAAAAAAATAAAAATAAACATACGTCGTATCCTCGTGATTATCCTTTATTAAAGGGTATTATAAACTCTAAAATACGCCATAAACCTGACAAAAATGATACAATTAAAATAATGGAGCTCAAAAGAGCTGCTGGTAAAAGGAAAGTATCTTTGAACCAAGCAGCCGCCTCAACTGTTGTGACAGAAGACGTAACTGTAACTGAAGATTGTACAATAAAAGACAGAAAAAGATCCAGTAGAAAAACTGCTGCAAAAGAAATAAAATTATCAAATGTATCAACAAAATCGACGGAGACATCCGCTGGAGCACGGGTACTCGAGAAACAGGTAAGAACAATTAAAAATCCTGTATTATTAGCAGATAATTCGGATAATGGACAAGAATTATCGGTACCAATAACTGATGAATTATTTTTCACTACCGAAATTAAAAGCCGCCGTAGTAAGAAAAAAGAATTAAAGAAGTCTTTGAAAAAAATGTCAAAAAAGACAAAACCAATAAAAAATCCTGCCCAATCTGATACTTATACATGTAGCGATGAACAAATAAAATTACCGATAGCTGTAGAACCAGAACCTACCGTAGCCAATAAGAGTGGAAATGACCAAAACGATACACAGAAGGAAGTGAATATTGAAGGAACACAAGCAATTGGTGCGAACAAGGACAATATTTCTACTGCAGAAGGTAACTATGCTCCAAACAGAGACAAAAAGAAAAAAACAAGAAAATGTCGACGACGTAAGAAAGACCCCGTCGTAACTTATCGTGTTGACATCGATGAAGGAGAGCAAGATGTAATAGATAATTGGGAGAATATTAACACGGATGATATTGTACAAAAAAATACTACTAAGCAAAATGTTTGCAATATCACTTCTAGATGTGTGGTCCAATCTGATAAAAATGATGATTCTTTTCCTGGTTGTTCTTATAATTTACGAAGCAAGGCTATAAAAGTCAAAAGAGTTGAAATTTTGGAATACAAGGATAAATACCAAGAAGTAAAAATCATGTCAATGACAACATCAAAAGAGGAAATTTGGTCTGATCATAATAAGTTGGAACAAGAAAATAACAACCTGAGAGCTCAGAAGCCCATAGATCGAGCCGATGGTAATGATCAGGAAGATGACACTGAATGTGGTAATGGAGATAAAGGCACCGGTGAGGTGGGTGGTGATGGGGGCAATAACACAGGTGATGGAAACAACACGCGGGATAACGGTGATAGATCAAACAACGATGTACCTGAACGTGACGAACCCATAGATGATCAACCAGGTGAACCGAATAATGCATCTGGTGATGGTGGTGACCCTCCTGGTGGTGGTGATGATGGGTCTAAAGATAATAAACGAGATGACGACGATAACAATGGTGATGATAATGAAGAGGACGAAGATGAGGTTGATGTTAATATGTCAGAGGGTCAGAGTAGTACTACTTCAGATGAAGATACTTCTGATAATGAAGACTATGAAGAAAATACAGATAATATGTATTCTTCAAGCGATCCAAATATTTCCAGCTCTAATTGGCGAAATAATGTTATTAATTTAGACGATGAAAATACATCTAATGAAAATAAGGTCTCTACTTCCGATAATGTACCCTCTAGTACTGAAGTCAAGATCAACACGAGCCTACCAGTCAGAAGACGGATTAACGTCTCGGGGTACAATGCTTTGAAAGTATTTCGGAAAAGTCGAAAGAATCAATTGAGACAAACTAATGAGCCGACATTGAGAGTAACTTTATTATATGTAGATGCCATAGCATTCGCATCTTTAAGAGAAGAATATATGTATCACATCAGAGTGTATCATTCGAAGTATCACAAAAAGAAATCCAATAGATTCAATTGCGTGGCATTGGTTGATTCTAGGATGGATCTTCGCAAACTGAATTATCACCTGCCTTGTCTTCTAGTAGACGATGTTGATGATGTAGAAGATATTCATACTGTTGCTCCCTCGAAGGGCTACTTTGCAATTAATGGAGTGCTTTACATGGACATGAGGAGTTGTATAAATACCTCGATAAATGAAGTAGGACAGAAGTGGACTTCTATCTTAAATCTTCCTCAAACGTATACTTATCAAAATATGGATTATATTCAACTCCGCGATTTACCTATAGAACTTAGTATGCCTTATGAATGGCGTCATGAAAGATTATGTTCGCATACAATCATATTTTCTGCACGCACGGCTTATAGACCGTTTGATGTGCGGGTTTCTGTCGACGTGCGCAAACACCATAGAGCTATAATATGTACTCAATGCGGAAGGTATGCGGCTAATTATGCTGTCACAGCGAAACATGCTCGTTTACATGCAAATTCTGGCTACCTCTGTTATCTATGTTTCAATATACTATTGTACGAGCATGGAGAAAGAGCAGTTGATTTTAATGCATACCATATCCCGAAATTGAATATTTTGCCCAATGTGCCATATTTTCCGCCCATACCGCAAAGCAGCTCAGTATCAGTTCCCGGCAATAGACCACCGCAGGTTCCTTCGTTTTTCCAACGGGATTTACCATCAACAAGTCGTCAATAGAAATCGAGATATGATTTATTTTATAAATAAAATGAGACGTATAGCCTGGGCCTCCAAATGGCTAAAAAAATTATTGGTGCAATAGGATTTTTTTTGTCAATATTGTAGACATTATGGCATTTTTTTCATTTTACATTTTGCATTTTATTCAGAAATGCCGTCTCCTTCCTTCTGAACAGCTTTCTGCCCTATGAAGTGTGCTGTGCTGTACCCGGCAAACAAGAATAGGGCAGCTGCTTACTACCCCGTGCATGTCGTAAAAGGCGACTAAGGGATCTGGGGTGTTCGTAACAACGTTGGCGATGCGACTAGATACCCCGCCTTTGTGTGTTCAACAGCATCTGTCACCCCCATTATAGGGAACATTTGAACTTATTGGCGAGTCTATTTTTTGTCATTATATCTGGTGAAAACTTTTGTTTTATTTTAGACTTAGTCGACTTCGTCTAAAAACTTATATCTGAAGTTAATAGGATATCTTAGTAGTAACTATTGTTCTATTGACTTCAGGAATGAACGTGTTTTAGGCTATGCCGCACTAAGCTTTTTATTTAACAAAAATTTAAATCACATATAATGATGAAAAATAAGTAACAAAAATAAGTTTATCTCTTTCTCTATGCCGTCATTGATTGCCAATTTAATATGAACGTTTGAAGGTGAGTTCACTATACTATTATCGTATATAATCAAATCTTCTTGCAGAAAGTATAGATAATTGCAACTGCACGCGATTATCGAAGTTCCATCGATGCTTTATGTAGACACTTTGCTGAGCATTAGCAAAACAACCAGGGAATCATATCATTAAAACTATGACTCGAATAATAAACATATAATTAAAATGGTATACAAATTTCTTATAAATATGCAAAAACTCAAAATAATAAAATTACATTTACAATTTTTATCTTGTTTCAATGAGATAAAAGTAGCAATTGTAATTTTATTATATTGAGATTTTGCATATTAGGAGAAATCTGAATACCATTTTGATTTTATGCTCATCGTTCAGGTTTAATATTTTTATTGGTATGTTTCTTGGTGTCGTTCCGCGTTGCCAGCAATGTTGAAGTTATGATTTTGTAAATATATAAACATGCAAATAGTACGTAGTTAATGAAAATATGAGTTGTTGTGATGCTGGTATTTTCATCAACTAATGAAAATTGCATGAGTGAGTAATTATATATTTACGAAGTTATAACAAAAGAACGGTTGTATACGGTAATGTAGTGACCGTGTATACTTCGATCGTTTTGATTATTTTAGCAATGAATGATAGTGTTAGATAGTCCGCATCACGAGTTCGGCACTCTCGATGATCTGTTGGACAGGGATCGAGCCTCTCGTCCCATTGTCGCTATTCGTTCTAGTATCTCATGAGTCTTCAGGAAATTGTGCAGTTTCGGGTGCAGTCTGAAATCGGGAGTTCACTTAGTACATTTAGCTTTAATGGAGGATTGTCTCAACAAATGTTTCGTATAATAGAGAAAGGCTTTTGCTTTTCTCAACAATTAGGAGTGGGAATCCCAAGAAATGCAAATATTGTTTGCATTAATACTATGTATGGTATGTGTTTAAAAATTTATAAAAATATTTTCCGCTCTATTTATTATTAAATAGAAACTTTACCATATCAATTATTCATGAATGCAATGCAAGCATGGCAAATGAAACCACTTCATAAACATTGACTACATGACAAAAGTGTCAATTGAGGTCAGAGTATATATGAATACATTATATTATACATTTCAATAATAATTTTTTGATGTTGTATTAATTAGATTTAAGGAAAAAGTAGGAAACTTCAAGCTGACTGTTAATAATTTCTGTGTCAAGATATTTTTTTCTCTCTATTACTTATATTTTAGCAAGAATCATGTCTATTGTTTGAAACAGAAACACTACCACCACTATATATATATATATATATCCATATCATCGATCAAATAATTAATATCATCGAAAAAATAATTCCTAGCATAGGTTTTGTTATGCAAAATATTCTAAAAGACAATTTCTATTTTCATAAATTATTTACATCTTTCTTAATATTTGTATTTATTATTCCACATTCCATTCCATCGCTTGAATATTCGGTTTAATTACGAATGTAGTTTTGTAAGTTTCCTCAATAGATTTAAGTACTAGTAAGTAAAATTTTGATGTATTTTAGATGTTGATAATTCCCATTTTAGACTTTAAAATAAAATATGTGATTTTGGAAATGTCTTTTGAACGGTGTTGAAAACGCTAACGATATATTCGTATCTCTCGATAGGACTAGAACCGGTAAAGGGTTTTTATATGCGTGGGGCTGTGAAAGCGTGTAAGTTATGCGGTGATACCGCGAACGTACTGATTGGACCCGTCGCGCGACGAAAAAAAGAACTTAGCGTGGAACGAATGCTTAGGTTCTTTGAAATTTAATATTGAAAATTGAGCATCGGTCCTGAAATACATGCATGCAAAAATTGTAATTTTTAACTATGAAAATAACTTTTGAAATGTTGAAAGTGGTTAAATTGTGACTTAAGGAGAAAGTTGTACGCCCGTCTCGACCGAACTATTAACTCGAACCAAATTAAATCGTTCTGTATTTATAATATTGTATTAAAAAAATGTAATGTTTGATCCAATTTGTTTAAAAAGTATTTAGTAACAAAAATTTGTAATAGGTAAAATTGGCTAAATATTGTTGGAAGTTGTAGCTCAACAAATTTGATCAAATACCTTAGTATATTTTTTACTTATATATTTTATTTATTGTATTGTGTTAATTCCACCCTACATAATATCTTCACCCACCCCATCAAAGGTTAGCATATATGTAAAATTAATGTGTTTTAGTATTATTAAGTCGAGACAGGACGAATTCTTGAACACTAAAGCAGCGTATACAGTATGTTCGCACATAAATGTTGCAATGTCATAGAAACAAAAGCATATACGCAAACGTTACGATGCGCGAATACCGGACGTAGTGTACACGCAGCTTTACACTAAATCTCTTAATTCTTAATCACTTGTGATTATTTGGATAATTTTTTTATAACTAATATTTTACTTTATTATAAGTACATTTGTGATTGATTTAACTTGTATCTCCGAGGTGAGCTATTAGTTGAATAAAAAAAGAGGCTAAGACTTCTCCATTGAGGCCGAAATTGTATTTTTCACTTAATTATGTACGTGGTCATTTTTATATGATTACCAAAATATTGAATGATTTTTCAACATTTTTTTTTGTGTTTCAATAACACAAAACATTTATGGTACACATAATAAGTACTGATCTTTATTATATGTAATACAACTGAGATGAAATTGGGCATACATCAGAGTGTGAAGTTTTGGCTATGATTTACAAATATTGTGATTGACAGCTTAAAGATCTTAAACATCAGATTTGAGAAAATTTGTAAAGAAAAATCATTAAAATTTGCAAAAGAGATGACGCGATAGGGGAGCGTTAGGTCTAATTATATTCGCCTTTTATCTTGAACAATATAAATTCCAATTACGTAGTGCGGGATGCTTCGGTGTCCTTTATCAAAAGCGCGTTACCCGGGCGACCGACTGGTAGTTATATTAAAATCGATATACTCGTCTGGTCCTACACCCACAAAGCCGATCGAATAACTCACCTGCCTCCCTAAACGTCTACCTCTTTATAGATCATCCGCTCTGTATTTGAAGTAATGTATATTTCTATGTCTCATATAGGATTCATAATAAACTGTAGAGAAGTGTCGTGGTTGACTGGGGCCTACCCTAGAAGTAAAACATTTTACATCGCAATGTTACGAAAAATGAATCTTCATGAGATGATTGAAGATTACGAATACAGCTACGGCACAGCTGTTCAGTCTAATATGAATCCCTTTTTTATTATTAATAATTAGCGCTTCAAGAAATGCTTTTAAATGTTGTGTATTAATTGTTTAATTAATATGAAACTATATTAAGAATTGAAGGTGAGGACCATAAGTTTCAAGCAAGTTAAATGGTATAGTAGTTGTAGTGATGGACACGCGGTAGGGTCGACTCTTCGGGCTCAGGTTCATCGGCGGGACTCCTCGGGCTTCAACATGGCGGATCGACTGTCATTCACTCTGCTGCGGCGGCTACCCTCGCATTCACATCGCAAGCAAACGGCGGTCGTATTTCAAGCGTTAATATAAACGTAGAGTATTTTTTCGAGGTATTAAATAATTGGAAAAACTTGCTTGTTACTAGTTCCTAGCCTAGGCTTTTGAATGTTTGTATTTTAATCAATTATCAATCTCATTGATGTCTATGTACACGAAACAATGGAAATAAATGTAGTATACTAAATGTGTTTTTTATTTCTTGTTTTTTTTTTAAACTGATTAATTAATAATAATAATAAAATAAATACAATTAACTATTAAAATGAATAACAATGATGGTGGCTGGTACGAGCATTTGCAGATGGTGGTAATAATTAATGTCGGTAAGTATCAAATGTAAGTACTTACAAATAATGCAGGTGACAAATATAACAAGAAATAATTGACAATGCGAATATGTTTTTCTGACATGAGCGTGTTTATGACACAGCACTATAATGCCGGCCTTCCACTGCGAGCGGAGCTCGCTCTGCATTGGCGCTGGCAATGGAAGGCAAAAAATTGCTTTCTCTGAAACTCTTTCTTGATGAAAGGCACAACTATTTTACTCAGTTCCGCTCTGCCATTTCCCGTTCATTACTCTTTGGTGGAAGGCTGGAATAAGTTTTAATAAAAAATAACAAAGAGAAGGGCACCTACAAAGATACATTTATGATTTCAAAAATGTTTAAAAATCACAAAAAAATCATCTAAAACTGATAAAATCCATTTAGCTATAATATATTTTTCCAACTTGGTTGGCGTCGTCTAGGCTCGCCGAATCGACTACATTTACGATGAAGCAGCATTCATTAGGAAGGAACCGAGTTGAATCGCTTCGGGCCTCGCTCGCCAAGCGAATTTCTCACTACTATGCGATATGATACATCCTGTGCCCCAAAATGTGATTCTATTCAGCACGCCTTTAGTCGACGCCAGGCTTTAGATGTTCTTCAATCCCTCTATACTCACCAACTCTCAAACATAAAAGTCGAGTATCAATGATTTTGCCTAATCTAAACTATATTAAAATATATTATTTAAAAAAAAAGTAGATGTAGGGTTCTTTATATAATAACTATACTTAATTTATATACTTTATATTTTAGTTTTTTATTATATAATTCAAAATAATTATATAAGTTTTCAGTCTATATAAGAGACTTATGAAGCTATATGTAAAAGAGAGAGAGAGAGAGAGAGTTATTTAGTCTCCCACGCAGGCCTATTAGTTGGCGCCATCTATCTATTTGTACTAATTTAGTGCTTGTGTATCATAAGAAAGTCTTTGCTGCTTGCTGCTTCTTTTTATTTAAAAACAGATTTCAATAAATGTACTAAAACTTCTATGTATAACAATAAAGTTTAAAAAAAATAAATAAATAAATAAATTACTTAACTAAAAAGACTGGCAAAATCAGGCCTGTGACTTTCTTTATTTTACTAAACCTCTGTTTTGAACTATTGATTGTCATATAACTAAAACGACTAACAAATAGAAATTGCTTCTGTTGAATATGATTCACCACGCTCGCCATGTGACAACATTCCGCCTGATGTAAAGCTAGAGTGCGGTCCATGAACGGAAACAACTGCTGCTACAGAGAAATCTCTACATGCAGCAGTCGGCTCCGCCTGAGGAGACGAGTATGCGCCAACAGTGCACACTTCTCTCGCTATACCTGGTTACTTTCTAACTGCTCCCAAAACGCGATAAAGTCACTCCAGAATGACAGACTGGACTAATAACCATCACCAGTCTGCCTACCACTCTTTAATCAACGACCAAAGTACATGTCGAGCGGTCGTGGTCTAGCGGTAAGACGCGTGAACTCACGATCGATGAGACTCGTGTTCCAACCTCGCTAATTCTGACCGGTACCAATGTAACTTTGTTATATGTACTTTGGTCGCTCAGCGCCTATAGGCACCATTAAAGAGAGGTAGGCAGACTGATGATGTGACTGTCGCGTTTCGGGAATAGTTTGAAAGTAGCCAGGTATAACGAGAGGAGTGTGTACTGTCAATCTAGATGGTACATGCTCGTCTCCTCAAGCCGGCATAGTGGAGGCGACTGCTGCCCGCACAGGTTTCTCTGTAGTAGCAGTTGTTCGCACTCTAGCTTTACATCAGACGGAGTGTTGTCACATGCCGAGCTACAATAAAAAAAAATATATATATAATATATATAACAATATAACAAAGTTACATTGGTACCGGTCTTTAGCGAGGTTCGAACACTGGTTTCATTGATCGTGAGTTTACGCATCTTACCGTCTTATGCTAAAAGAAAAAAAAACTAAAACATATCTAATGTAGTCCATTATCAGATCGTGTGACAAGCAATGAAAGTTCAACGAACTCTGAATACACATCTAATTTTATTGAATCCGTCTCCAAGCCTTTAATTAATTGAACATAAGAAACTCTTTGGAAACTCTCGAAAATTACACCGTCCTCAGTTATTTCGTAAAAGTATTCCGGATCATCATTTAGCTATCTACACGGACTTCTCAAAAGCATTTGATCGTGTAAATCAATAAATATTGCTAATGAAAGGTGCTTAGATCTCAGCCTGCATGGCCGTCTGCATCGCTGCCTGGTGCGAATTTTACCTTTTGCACTGCAGCCCTTACCATTAAAAAAAAATTGATGTGTAGACAATAAATCAATAAAACATCAAGTGGTATGAAGAAGTTATTCATTATGCTCCTCTTAAAAACTTAATATTTTCTCCAACCAGTTGGAATTGATTAACTATCTAAATACTGGTCTAATTTCAAAGGAGAATGCCCATTTTTGGGCCCACTTGATGCCTAGTAGTTTGGTAACAAAACAATATTCTGAAATAATATTTTATTTTTTTCTTAATTAATTTTAATTATATCTACAACTCATTTACCAAGCAAAAGATAATGTTTAATTACATAAAAAACAGATATCATCACTATTAAATCATTTAAAATAATAATAACCTCAAATATTGCATGAGAAAACATCTAATTACTCAATACCCCGGATGAAAAAAAAAATAAAACAGATTGGTAATAAGGAAGTAGATTTATTTTTCTACAAAATAAACTAAAAATCATCGACAAACTCGAGATAAAAATTGTGGGCCAATTTTACTTAGGCGAATGGGCATTCTCCTTTCCATACAAAAAGCTGTTTTAATAAAGATTATCGAGACAGTCTTGAGCTGCGACGTTATATTTGTTTGATACATATTTTCAATTTTTTTGCTGTGTATAACTGTAATTTTGGTTTCAAGTGTACGTATTATTATTTTACTTTTTGTTGTGTATTTAATTAAAAATTTGTTGTACCTATATATACATACATATATGTATACAATGTATATATACTCAAACAGGAGGAAGTTTCTAGAAAGATCTCGTCGAAGTTGTTTACTATTACATATAATGTAAGCGAGGTCACAGGTCACGCCACTTTTGTGGGCGTGGTTAAGATGTTTACGCTACGCCGCTTATACGAGAATTTTCAAGAAACTTCGACGCATGCTATCTCTCTCGCACCCCGGGTGACGTAACACTATATTTTAAAAATATTCCGGTGATATTTTATCTACACAATAGACTTCTTTGATAATCGTAATTCTCTCGAATCAATACGCAATTCTCATTTCAGTACACTCATGAACAAAGTTAAAGTTTAACATGATTCAACCACTTCATATTAGAGCTGAGTGTACGGCGTCGCAAATGTGTTTATAACACTGAACAGTACTTGTAATATTGTTTATGTTATATTAGTCATCGGGATCGTCTGTGTAGGTGTAAGTGATTCGGCAAGGTGCGTGCATTCCATACGATTAGAGATGTGCATTAATTTATATTTCAAATATATCGATTATTTTACGAACTATCTAGTAAATCGTTCAATACATTTTTCCCAATCAAAATAGTGAAATAATAAAAAAGTAATTCTCATACTTGGACTAAAACTCGGCGTCAGCGTCATATTGTACTAAATAGTAAAATTAATTACATAGCATTGTTTTAAGTTCATATTATAGCACCCGCAGAGAAATAAGAGCATAAGTCTCTTATGCTGGTTTTAAGTTATAAGTATAGTTAGTCCTAATAATTAGTGATGCAACGGATAGTAGTTTAGCTGGATACCGAATATTCGCCCAACATTTTGGCCGGATGGCCGGATATTCGGCCGCCGGATATCCGGCGGTACTTTGCCATTTGGTGCAGCACACTTGCGTAGGCGGCGCGTGAACAATCGGGTGGACTCGGTCCAATTCGGGTCTTTTAACAATACCCAAAGTTAACAAACTTTGTCAAAATCTATCAATACTCACCCTCATGTAAAGCTTGAGTGCGGTCCATGAATGGAAATAACTGCTCTTAGAAAATCTCTACGGGAAGCAGTCGCCTCCGCTATGCCGGCCTAAGGAGACAGTGCCCAGCTATAAAAAAAAGTATGCACCACCTAGATTGACAATGCACACTCCACCACCTGCTCCCAAAACGCGACAATGTCACTTCACGGGTGTTACATTGGAAAGTGGTGGTACTACCCCAGGACGACAAACGGGGCTAATAACCATCATCCGTCTGCCTACCACTTTTTAATAGTGCCTATAGGCACTGAGCGATATATAACAAAGTTACATTGGTACCGGTAACAATTATCAAAGTTCGAACCCGAGTTGTGAGTTCATTTGACTTACCACGTAGACCACGGTCGCCCCGAAGTGTGTGCAGCGAGACTTTTTCTGAAGCTAGCCTTATTTACGAAGGCAAGCGAAACCGCTTGCTACCTCTTAATGCAGAGAAATTAGTATTCATTCATCGCAATATGTTTTAGTGCAGTATGAGTACTAATTCAAAGTTGTAGAATTATCTGTGACTAGCTGTTGGTCCCCGGTGCTACCCGGGCTTATTAATTTAAAGTATGAAAAGTAAGAAAAGAATACCTCATATTTTACTTCGTTTCCATAGTAACAACAAACAAAGAACTGTGTTATCACTAATAACATAAACATACACATGCAAACAAATTCCAAATTAAATGTATTTATCTGTAAATATAAATTATTGAAATTAGGTGATGTCAAAGACAATTGTGTTCACAGTTAAATACGCTTAATTAATAACACATTTATTTGGATAAAGAATAATATTATTATGTTGATACAACTCTGACAAATAATTTGAAATAATGTATTAATTTCGACCAAATTTGATTATCATAAAAACGGTTATTGTCAGTTAATCTTAAAAGATAAACATATACTGTTGAGGACATTTTTTTAGATAATTTAAAGAGGAATAATTCTTTCGTACATATTTTTTGGGTATCTCGAACGGTTTTCGCAGCGCACGCAACGGAAGCTCTCAAAGATGAATAATATTCCCCGTTTTTTCCACATTTTCGACTGTTTCTTCGCTCCTATTAGTCGCAACGTGATGTTATATAGCCTAAAGCCTTCCTCGATAAATGATCTATCCAACACAAAAAGAATTTTTCAATTCGAACCAGTAGTTCCTGAGATTAGCGCGTTCAAACAAACAAACAAACAAACAAACTCTTCAGCTTTATAATATTATAGTATAGATTAATGATTGCATTTCTTAAGTGATACTAAATAAAGCAATTAATTACTTTAATATATATTTTTTAAATCCGGTATTCGGCCGAATAGGCGCTAAATGTCTGGTATCCGGCCGGATAATATCTAGGCCGCCGGGTTGGCCGGATACCGCATAGTTGCCGGATATCCGTTGTATCTCTACTAATAATTAATCCTAATCTTTTTTCATAATTTTATCAATAAAATTTTATGCAAGATGTTATACGAGTATATTACGTTGTTTGACAGTTCCAATTTTCTTATTAACAAATAACAGAATATATGTTGATTACGCAAAAATAGTATTGTTTAATTAAACGTAATGACTCATATGATATTTATTCATATCATAAATTTTATTAGTAAGAAAAAAGTGTTAAGGATGATTCACGCTACACCGTGTCGTGAACGGGCCGTGCCCCGGCCGGGACACGTCCGCCGTGCGCCCGGTTTATGAATGATTCACGCTACACCGTGTCGCGACTGGGCCGTGCCCCGGCCGGGACACATCCGCCGTGCGCCCGGCCGTACCAGTCATACATTTTGCCCGGGCGCATATGTTCACGTTACAACGTACCGGGGCCGGACCGTGCCGGAGCCGGGAAACAATACCCACCGACAATTCAACGCCGTGCCCCAGCCGAGTCCCGGCGGCGCACGGTCGAGCCACGGTTAGGCATTAATTACTTCATACAAAAAGTATACCATAATACCACGGCCCGGTCGCCACACGGGGCGTGGCGTGAATCATCCTTTATGATGTTTATCCACAAATTAAAAATACATTTGATAAAAATGTTTATTCCATTTTTCTGTTCGAATAAAATTCACACTCATCAAGTAAATATTCTTAACGTTATAATTATTTTTTTAGCATCGCCACTAAAAGTGTAATACAGCGGCTACTCTCAACTGCTAATATCATAAACCTGGACCCACAAACAGATAAAGATCCCCAAAACAGGTACAGGAGTAATGACTAATAGATATAAAACGTACTAGCTGTTTGCTACTTCGTATACATATAACTAGTAGGCATAGTGGTAGGTCATTCTGCACTTCTGCAGTGGTGGGAAAGTACCACCATTTTCAAATCTAATACCCGTGAAGTAATCTGATCACATTTCGGCATAAGTTTTGTAGTAGCCGGGTCTATGCACTGTTAACCTGAATGGTGCACATTTGCCTTCTCAAGCTAACATAGTAGTCCAGGACATGACGGTAAAAAAATGATAATACCTCGCAATTTTTTCGTCCAGCACTGATTTGTACAAAAATTTGGGATTAGGCTTATTTCACCCTCTAGTTCATTTTCTATATTGTGCCATTGTACGCTTTTTGTTTTTTTAGGGGTGAAAACTACCCCTTGTTGTTGTGAATAAAATAACATTAAAAACCTTAATATGGTTAAAAATAGTTAAATAATGATTGTTTCATGCTTTAGGATACAATTTCATAATCATTGAAAACTACCTTCGAAAAAAAAATTGATCGGTTTTTTAAGCATAGCTCCTTCATTTTAGGTGATACAAAATTTTTTTCAGAAACGATTTTATAGGGCTTTTCAAGAGCTATAAGACTATGTGAATTAAATTACTTAAGATCCCTTAATTTTTAAATGGGGAGAGTTTAAAGCGCTTGAATAATGTGATGTTCGATCGTAAATGTAGGTGTTAAACGGCTATATCTCGCCGAATATTCACTGTACAAAAAATCTGCACACAGGGAAATTTTTGTCATTAAAAAAGCTACAATTTAGTACTAAATAGTTTTTTCGTATCTTTAGTATTATGGGAGATATTTTTAAGAAAATGCTGAAAAACACGAAATTGAAAAAAATCGTTTTCTCTTTAAACTCAAATTTTTCCTAAATTAGGCATTTTAAATTGGTCAAACTTCTTGGGTGTATTAATAGTACATATATAAAGAGAATCACAGAAGGGTGGCGATCAATTTTAATTGGGGGGTACTTTGGGGGTTGTTTTCACAAATTTTTTTCGTAGAAAAAAGCGGGTACCGATCTTATTTTGATCATAAGTCGGTCAATTTTCATGCTAGAGACATTTTTTTTTGTTTGAACGCTCTAATCAAATACTTCAGAAAAGATTCTATGGGCTTTCTTCGAAAAATGCAAATTTTTCTCGTTATTTCCCTTTAAATCTTCCAATTTATGCATTTGACGAAAAAAGCTAAGCATTAATTTGCTGTATCTCAGTTCGTATTTGTCGTAGAAAAATTATAAAAAAGCATTGTTTTTGTTTTTTTAAAGCTACAATTTGGCTCTCGACACTTTTTTTGATAAAATGCATATTTTTAGAGTTATTCGCAAAAAACCATTTAAAAAAGTCGATTTTTTCGTCAAAAAACTGTTATTTTCAACTTCGAATAACTCATAAAATTTTAGTTTTACGAAAAAAACGTATAGAACATTTTTTTCTTAGAATTAGTTTTTTCGTCGATTCCTATAGTTAAAATGTAATAAAACATTTCCACCCCCGAGATGGGGTAGCAACCACCCCCAAGGCTCTAGCGTACAGCGGCATGATATAGAAAATAATCCTTGAGCTATTCCCTACCTTCTGTGAAAATTTGAAGTAAATCCATGGTGGACGAAAAAATTGCGAACCAAAATGCTTCTTTTCCTGGACTATAGCGGCGATTGCTGCCTAGACAAATTTGTACAAATGTTGAAAGACGTGATTTTGTGAAGATTTTATGCTGCATTTCATGGAAATCTGACTAAAAAATGTTTTCCAATGCAATTTTCCTCTTTTAATACTATTAGAGGTTTAATTTTTAAGAAATTCTTTCTTAGCTTATAAAAACCTATCTATCAGATTTCAAGTTGCTAGGCGTTATAATTCTGGATTTCGTGATGAATAAATCAAAAGATCAGTGGTATTCAGCTTATATATCTTACAGTTATCTCATTGTAGTTTGCAATCAAAATAATAACATACTACTTTCCATTTATTTAGGATGTACTATAACCATATTAACAAACTGAATTAATCATAGTATGCTGTTTTATTTGATCGTTTAAATGACGTTTTAAACATTCTTTTAGGTCAAGGGGAAAAAGGTTATATCCATTTAAACTCTTTTTGGTCTATTTGATTTTTTCATCTTATGCCGTTTTCCTTTGGTGGCGTGATATAATTAAACAAAAATATTCCATTAAAAAATAGAGAATCGGCGATTAATTGCAAGAACTCAAATTATAGAATGTAGAATAAATTTATGATTAGTCAGCGCTTGCGCTCAAACTAGATTGAGCATTTTATACTAACTATTCAAAAAAAAAAAGTGCTTATTTCTCTCTAGTCGTGTGTGTTGAAATCGCATATTTACGTGGCCGATGCTTATGTGTGTGTGTGCAATATAATGTTGCTGATGGAAAACCATTACCCGTAAAATAGGGAATTAATTGAAATAAATTATTGTATATTTAATTAAAATAGGAAATTTGAAGACAAGGGAAGTCAGACTAACAACTCGAGAATATGTTCTATCCATTTTGGAGAAAACGGTTTCATATCGACAAAATGTTTTGGAATGCTCGACAAAACAGCAATTCCCGTGTGTACGACGGTTTTAAAAGAAATAATAAAAATCAAGTTCTGAACGTATGTAAAAGTGTTGATAAACTGCTGCACCCCTTTGCTTATTTTATATTACTTTTAGGACGATTATAATGGAAATATATGTTAATAAAAAAAATCGTAGATCTTATTTTTTTTTCTACTTTTATTTATTACTTTCCGTACTAAGTGTTAATAAAAAGATAGTTATTGCATAAATAATTCTACGCTTTTTGCGTACTACTTACTACGTGTCTTTGAACTGTCGACTAATCAAATTGGAAGCAAATGTTCGTTGCAATTTTTATAAATGAATTTTTTAAAAGTAAAATACAGTTTATTAATATTGGGTAAAATATCTGTTGATATATAGTTTAATATTAATTAAAAAATAACATATGTTTTTAGAATATTGTTCTAGATCTTAGTTTGTTAACAAGTTGACCTGAAAATCGGCATTATTTTTTTAAAATTAAAAATTTGGGAAATTTTAAGTTAATTTACTAGCAACAACATAGGCGTTCCGGCGCGATATTTATATTTTAGACCGGCGCGCGAGTGCTCCATCTATAGTCGGATTTATAATTAGATAGACAAAAATGACATTTGAAGGGATGCCGAGTTTTGGAAAAAAATAAATAGTGTTGTAATTTTGTGACCCAGCTTTTAATTGAAAATTCAAGTCAGGCGCAAGTGGCCGACCAATCATAAATCTATGGATTATAGATTTTTAAAAAAAACCTTAATTTCGAAAAAGTAAGTTGTCAAAATATGTCAAGGATGTCAAGCCTTTGTTTTTTTTTTACGTCAGAAGATATATTGAGCGGCCGTGGTCTAGCGGTAAGACGCGTGAACTCACGATCGATGAGACCCGTGTTCGAACCTCGCTAAAGACCGGTACCAATTTAACTTTGTTATATGTACTTTGGTCGCTCAGTGCCTATAGGCACTATTAAAGAGTGGTAGGCAGACTGATGATGGTTATTTGTCCAGTCTGTCGTCCTGGGGCAGTACCACCACTTTCGAATGTAACACCCGTGAAGTGACCTTGTCGCGTTTCGGGGATAGTTTGAAAGTAGCCAGGTATAAGAGAGGAGTGTGCACTGTTAATCTAGATGGTACATGCTCGTCTCCTCAAGCCGGCATAGTGGAGGCGACTGCAGCCCGTAGAGATTTCTCTGTGGTAGCAGTTGTTTCCATTCATGGACCGCACTCTAGCTTTACATCAGGCGGAGTGTTGTCACATGTCGAGCTACAATAAAAAAAAAAAAAAAATATATATTATTTTACTCGAGTAAAAACATGTTTTATTTAATTTAATTGGAGCATCTCTTTTCACACCAAATTGTTGACGCCGACAATGTTCACTCCAAATTGATGTCTTTGACATATTCTGACATCTTACTTTTTAAAAGAAAACTTTTTTAATAGAGGTTGCCACAAAATTATGTTTAAAGTTGTATGAGTAGGTACTAAAACTAATTACATTGAAAGCTTTATACATTCTCTTTAGAAGCTAAAGTAATTTGTCCGCTACCATGCATTTTAGTAAACCCAACTAGCATAATATATGAAATGAAAATGAATATATAACGATGAAAATCACTAGACTGTACGATGCAGGAGCGGTTGCTACACGTTTCAAATCATAGCGCTAGTTATAACTAAACATGTACCTATAGCAACGAATGTAATAACAAGGCAGTGCAATTCTGATCAATAAATCATTATTTATTAACCGACTTGGAATAGGAGAAGGTTTTATGTTCGTCGCGTATATTTTTTTAATGTATGTTCATCGATTTTTTGAAAACAGCTCAAACAATTTCAATTATTCAAATTGTACTGTGTTAATCTGCATCCCATAGTGATCCCATATATTTGTCTAAGATGCACGGTGTGCAGTTTTTTTTAGTAAACTGGAAATAAACATCAGTTTGAATTTTTTTACTCACATTTACTTGATGCTTCACTACATAAATAATGAAACATTCGTTTCAACCCCGAAGAGGGTGAAATGGGGTGAAATAGGTTCAACATTTTTTAGTGACATAGTACAGTATAAAATACGATCTACAATATAAACAATTAAATTTTAAGATATCAAGTATATCTATAAACCATACATGGACCAGGATTTCCAAGAAAATACGATATTTTCAATCAATGCAGTTCCACGTATGCTTGGTACCTACTCCAGAAATGTGGTAAGTATGTACAAATAATTTGTACATAATTTTTATATTAATTTGTGCATCTATTAGTGTTAATGTCTATTATTTTGTGTGTAGATACTCTTGTTAAAAATTATTTATCACTTTTCACCTCGAGCGTTTATTGAAGCTGGTTCAACTTTTTTTTAAAAGATTTTTATTATTATATTTTATTAAGTTTTAAGTTAATGTGTAGCAGGAGAAAGTCTACAAATATACTCCTATTAATAATATTTAAATTAAAATTAAAAAGAAACGAATTTAAACTGTTAAGAATTTAAACATTAATACAGCATTTAATCAGGCACGTTTGTCTAGAGTCTATCTACACATATCTACATATCTACCCTCATCACACGTCTATACAATTAATAGTGTGGTCTCAGTCAAAGGGAGCATCACCTATTCAGTTTAGTTTTCAGTTTTTCTTACAATTATTTTTAGTAATGTAGTAATAAGTTTTCTAAAAGTTTCAAGTGGAGTTTTGGAAGGAAAATAAAAAGACATTCTATTCGGAATTATTCGCTTATACTAATGCACCTTTACGAACACAACAAGCTAATAAGCTTATAATAATTCACTGTTATTTATTTATTTATAGAATATTAAAATGTTTTTATAGAAGTGTTTAAAAACATTTATCTCCCGGACCTCGCCATAAACTCTATACAATTGTAATATTGTTTTTATTAGGTTCATCATGTATAAGGATCTAAGTCGCAAATAAAGGAAGTTTTACATAAATAATAATAAAAAAAATTATAGTATGTATATTAAGTACAATTTTTTTCATCGATCGTTCTCGTCTGTACAATGACAGACATCCCTACAGTAGTTAAAAATATAAATAGAAGTGCGTTGGCGTAGTTCGCTCGCTCACCTCTCTCGCGTTATTTTCAAAACTCTGTGGACAGCTGCGGAATGGTTACGAGTGTCGCGGAAAAACATATTTCATAATTCGCAAAATTAAATAACTGGGATATATATATATTGCTGTTTATTTTATTAACCATCTTAATTCAATTTACAATTTAAAAAAGTATTAACATTAAAAAATAAGTAAAAATAATATTATATTAATCCCTAAATCTAATATGAAATTTTGCCTAACCGTACCCATAATACGTCCAATGTAAAAATATAAAACCATCCAAGATCAAAGCAAAGAGAAAATTGTATTTTCAATATACATTATGTACTTTTCTCTATCAAACAAGTCCCTCCGCTTGCTCGTAAATCGTTATATATTTGTGGGTGCGGTGAAGACTGCACACAAAGTCCCACAAAGTACATACATACACATTCTATCTACATGTACAGAATTTTATCACACACTTGAAATGGGCTTGTATCTTGTTTCCTATGTGTGCGTTCCAGACATGCATGTGAAATTTCCACGTTTCCCGGGAAGTACGCCGCATATGCTTTATTCAATTTCACCCTGCAGCAAATACAAATAGAGTATAAGTACTATTATTCACGTATTATTTTTTTATTTATTTTTAACTTTTTATCATAAGAAAGTAGATACAATAAAAAAGAAAGCCTTTTTGGAAAATGCAGGAAAATCAGTTAGAACATAATTTTTTGAGTCCTATTTTTTATCTTACGCTTTAGTTTTTAAATATACCCCAAAAACACTGATCATTAAAAGGTAATTAAGTTTTCTTCAAAAGCATTTTTTTTTCTAAGAAATATAAAACTGTAACCTACTTGGAATCGAACCAAAAACTTTGAGCGAAAACAAATAATTACGGACAATATTTTTTTCTTACCCAAAAAAAAAAACAAAATCTTATTTTAATACTCGTACAGGGACTCCAAAAATTCCCATTTTTGCAAAAACGCTGTATTACTAAAATTACTGAAAAAATGCGCAGGCGTAAGTGGGAGCTAATCAGCCCGCGAAGAAAATAGAAACCGGTATTCTATAAAATTAACTTAACATACAAAGTAGTCAAATAAAAAACAGTATTTAAAATGACGGGGCACGCGCATCCATCCTTCAGCGAGACAAGTTTTTTTTACTAATATTTTTATCAGTTTGACACCTTATGTGAGAGTACAAATATTAAACAATATTAATATGAAATGTTTCTTTGCTTTTCATCTGTACCGACTACGGGAGAAAAGAAAAACAAGTATATGAGAAAATTATTGTCGTATCAAATCTACTTAATATATATATTATTTACGAAACACACACATACAGGTATGTGCGAATTAGACGAAAATGTTATGTGGGCGAGATACTATTTTAATTTATCTCTGAAGTAGTACATACAAATAATAATTTATATTTTTCTCTATCTAATAACGCCAATATTAAATTAAGAAATAAATAACAAATAATTCAACATTCTAAAAATGCAAACAACGTCCTGTGTCCTTCAGTTTCAATAAAGTCAGTACAAAGCGTTCTCTAAACATACGGCTGTTCAAATTACCTTAGCAACTCCGTACATTTTATACTATTTAAGTACTAAATCGATACGCCGCCGCCGGGAGGTAGGTGGACGGTAGATGGGGACGAATACGAAACTCTCCTGCCACCACTCAAGGGGTAATACACTACATGAACAAATAATTCATTCCCTCCTGCTTTAACTAGTGCAGTCTGGCAACTATCCTTTTCATACTTCAGAAACCTACGTACAGGTATCAATATTTATAATAACATTTAAGCCGTATTTTACATGTTGACGAATATGAATTGAAATGAAATGAAAATATTTTCTAATAGCAAATGCGTGGGCTCGGCTTGCACTTGTTCATCGTCAGACTCTACCATGTCTTTGAAAAGGCGTATGATTAAAGAACTACCACAAGTTTTGAGTCATTGTAAAAATCAATGGAAGATTATTTTTTTTAAATGTACTAAACTCTTTTCGATTTTTAATACCAAAATATTTTACTTAATCTGTACAGTACTTTATAAACACGAGACATAACATTAACGCTTGTTAAATTTTCCAACGAGGGGAAATACGAACGAGAAACATAAGAATTATCAAACGATAATAGCTTTTAATACCATGAAGTTATGGTTGCATTTCGAAAATTTTATTTAAGACCTAACTTCACTAAATATTATAGGTTATAAACAAATGTTATTAGGGTTCACTTTTGTATGCAGTAAATAGCAACAATGTTGTCTTTAGCCACACGCTCGTCATCCACCTTTCCTGTCCCGGGCAGAGCTTTTAGCTGGGGATGCTGTTAAAATATGGATCGATTGTTCATAAACTCATTTCAAAATGCATATTTGCTTGGATAAAAAAATTTGAATCAGTTATAGCGGATTTTAAATAGCGACTTCTTATTACTTTTATATTACTAACAATAAAAAAAACTAATCTAGTCTTTTCTCGAAGATAAATATGTACCTAGATATTCCATCATCCTTAGAATCAAACTAGTTTTTTGGGCGCGCTTCGCAGCGCTGAAAAAGTTATTTTTCGGGTAATTTGAAAAAAAAATTTTTTTTTGAAAAAACAAAGTATGGATTTCGATATTAGAGGGCATTCCCTACGACTTTTGTTCCGGCACTTGTGCCCTATCTCGTTCCGTTTCCGAGATATCGGCATCGCTTCCGGTCCAGAGTCCGCTTCCGGTCAAAGTCGAGGTTTTCCCGAGGTCCCGGGACCGCCCTCTACACGCCCCAAAAAGAATCACCCCTCTGACCCCCCGGCAAGTGCTTTATTATATATGTCAGTCAGTGAGTGAGTCAGTGGTAATCGAGCTTTATATAATATGACTAGTTTTTTGGGCGCGCTTCGCGGCGCTGAAAAAGTTATTTTTCGGGTAATTTGAAAGAGAAAATTTTTTTGAAAAACCAAATTATGGATTTCGATATTAGAGGGCATTCCCTACGACTTTTGTTCCGGCACTTGTGCCCTATCTCGTTCCGTTTCCGAGATATCGGCATCGCTTCCGGTCCAAAGTCCACTTCCGGTCAAAGTCGAGGTTTTCCCGGGGTCGCGGGAGCGCCCTCTACACGCCACAAAAAGAATCATCTCTCTAACCTCCCGGCAAGTGCTTCATAATATATGTCAGTCAGTGAGTCAGTCAGTCAGTGGTAATCGAGCTTTATATAATATGACTAGTTTTTTGGGCGCGCTTCGCGGCGCTGAAAAAGTTTTTTTTCGGGTAGTTTTGAAAAAAATTTTTTTTGAAAAAACAAATTATGGATTTCGATATTAGAGGGCATTCCCTACGACTTTTGTTCCGGCACTTGTGCCCTACCTCGTTTCGTTGCCGAGATATCGCCGTCACTTCCGGTCCAGAGTCCACTTCCGGTCAAAGTCGAGGTTTTTCTGGGGTCGCGGGAACGCCCTCTGCACGCCCCAAAAAGAATCATCTCTCTTACCCCCCGGCAAGTGCTTCATAATATATGTCAGTGAGTCAGTCAGTCAGTGGTAATCGAGCTTTATATAATATGACTAGTTTTTTGGGCGCGCTTCGCGGCGCTGAAAAAGTTTTTTTTCGGGTAGTTTTGAAAAAAAAATTTTTTTTAAAACAACAAATTATGGATATCGATATTAGAGGGCATTCCCTACGACTTTTGTTCCGGCACTTGTGCCCTATCTCTTACCGTTTCCGAGATATCGCCACCACTTCCGGTCCAGAGTCCGCTTCCGGTCAAAGTCGAGGTTTTCCCGGGGTCGCGGGAGCGCCCTCTATACACCCCAAAAAGAATCATCTCGCTAACCCCCCGGCAAGTGCTCCATAATATATGTCAGTGAGTCAGTCAGTCAGTGGTAATCGAGCTGTATATAATATAACTAGTTTTTTGGGCGCGCTTCGCGGCGCTGAAAAAGTTTTTTTCGGGTAGTTTTGAAAAAAAAATTTTTTGGAAAAAACAAATTATGAATTTCGATATTAGAGGGCATTCCCTACGACTTTTGCTTCGGCACTCGTGCCCTATCTCGTTCCGTTTCCGAGATATCGGCTTTGCTTCCGGTCCAGAGTCCGCTTCCGGTCAAAGTCGAGGTTTTCCCGGGGTCGCGGGAGCGCCCTCTATACACCCCAAAAAGAATCATCTCGCTAACCCCCCGGCAAGTGCTTCATAATATATGTCAGTCAGTGAGTCAGTGAGTGGTAATCGAGCTGTATATAATATAACTAGTTTTTTGGGCGCGCTTCGCGGCGCTGAAAAAGTTATTTTTCGGGTAGTTTTGAAAAAAAATTTTTTTTTGAAAAAACAAATTATGGATTTCGATATTAGAGGGCATTCCCTACGACTTTTGTTTCGGCACTTGTGCCCTATCTCGTTTCGTTTCCGAGATATCGGCATCGCTTCCGGTCCAAAGTCCACTTCCGGTCAAAGTCGAAGTTTTCCTGGGGTCGCGGGAACGCCCTCTACACGCCCCAAAAAGAATCATCTCGCTAACCCCCCGGCAAGTGCTTCATAATATATGTCAGTCAGTGAGTGAGTCAGTGGTAATCGAGCTTTATATAATATGACTAGCGATCTGGGTGTTCCCGCGGGCGCAAGCGGCCCGCGGAGGGCTATTTCGTGACCGTTTCGGGCTTCTGGAGAAACTTTTTTTTGGGTACTTTTCGGAAAAAAGGGTTTAGAACTTACACGAGATATAACAATTATACTAAAAATTTATAGTACTCATCATAATGACCAAAATCACTCTGTGCATGATCGCGCTAACTCAACTACTTTTCGAGATATATCCGTTTCTTAAGAAAAATAAAAATAATAGTGCTCATCATACTAAACAAAATCACCTTTTACACGAACGCGCTAACTCTTCTACTTTCCGAGATATAGCAGTTTCTTAAAAAAATTAAAATAAATAAATAACAAAAAATATTAGTGCACGTCATACTGAACAAAATCGCCTTTTACACGAACGCGGTAACTCTTCTACTTTCCGAGATATAGCCGTTTCTTAAAAAAATAAAAATAAATAAATAAATAACAAAAAATTATAGTGCTTATCATATTGAACAAAATCGCCTTTTATACGAACGCGCTAACTCTTCTACTTTTCAAGATACAGTAATTTTAGAAAAGTTTCTGCTTACCCCTCGACAGAGACAAGGGTGTAAAATTATATAGTACTTTCTACATTTACATTGTATTGAGGACACTTATTTGTAGATAGATATGTGAAGACAAAATACAGCATGGAGTGTTACCTTTTTTAAAATATTATTTAATTTTGGCGCAATTATCAAGCCTATCCAACTGTATGTACTTATAGTATTTGTCTTTGTCTCTGTTATATAAAACTGGAACGTGTGAGCGTAGGCTACACATAGGAAGAACTGGAACGCGAAGGGAAGTGTCAGATGAATGAAGAATGCCGTGTCATCGGTTGTTAGTTTTAATTTAAATATAATACACTTAATTGAATAACAATAAAGGAATTTTAATAAATTAGTATGCAATTAAAAGATGACATAATATAATCTACCAATCAAGGTAGTGCATTCAATATTTGATAGATGGCGCTTTACTCGTGTTTGAGCCCACCCCTTATCATCGAATTAAACTCCATCTATCCTCCCCGCTCGGAACCAAAATCGACCGTCGCGACAATGGGCCTTCTTGAGGGGATTTTCGTACACGTAAAAGGAATCATTATAATAAAACAATTTACTTATTAACAATAATGTATTTATTAAAACAATTACAATGGCTAAAACACATAAAAGTAGTTATATAATTATCGTGATTCGGTAACCTAAAAATAATAATAGAGCTCATCTTGTGTCTTACGCCTCGACAAAGAGAAGGGTGTATAGTACTTCATACATTTACATTGTATTGAGGACACTTGTTTGTAGATAGATATGTGAAGACAAAATACAGCATGAAGTATTGCCTTTTTTATAATATTATTTAATTTTGGCACAATTATCAAACCAATGCAACTGTATGTACATATATTATAGTAGGTATCCTAGTAAAAGAAATTGAAGCTAAATAAAAAGAGTACAGAGTACATTCTGTTTGACAAATCTTGTAAAATGAAGATCACCGCAGCCACTTGATACATTCCTTTCACACCTCCGGAAGTGTCCTTATCATGCAGAGGAATTCCTGACATGTACTCCAAGAACACATGTGTGAGCTTCCATATATCATTTACATAGGGGGATGTCTGTAACATTAAAAGTAAATAAGAGTTTGTTGCGCAGACATTGCCCTGTTATAGAGCCAACAACTGAGTGGTGCTGGTGAATATCAGTGAATATTAAGCAGGTCTCATGTCAAGTGCAAGAACTGCTTTAACAACTCGTTATAAACAAAGAAAAACGAAGGCTGGACATAGAATGTCGATCCTTGAAAGTCAATCTTTCACAACTCTATATACTACTATATACTATATACAAACTATTGATATTCTAAAAAAGAAATGTTATTTCATAATTCAAGCCCTACTATGAATTGCTTCAGGTAAAGCGGCCGACTGTATGTAGTATGTACCTATCACAGGCAGCAAAAACCCGTTTTACTTTACGGATTTCTGTGTTTACTAAATTACCATGCTTTACGTTAACACTTGAGTCAGTCTTTGAAACAGGTAGAATAGATAATTATGTCGAATATGATATCAATTAATTTAAAAACAATACTCACCTTTATATGCGTATGAGCACTTCGACCTCGAAATACCGTCGTAAAATTCCATATCAATATAGATAGATTATTAAAAATACATTTCTTCTTACACATTAGACTCTCACATAATATAAATACTTCATGATTTTCGTAATAAATGCAATTTCACTACATCGCTATACCTTAACCTCGAATTTGACAAAAAAAACCCTCGACCACAGAGTATTATAAAGGTACTTCATGCCACAGCTAAATCAATTTATTACAATAATATAAAAATAAATTATTTTAACAAATATGACGTATTTAACAAGTTCTTTATACAATAAGCTATTATATTAAATTAAATAAATAAAATTGTTAAAATGAATCGGGTTACGACATTTACATGATATGCTTTCGTGTTTAGGTTTGAGTATGCATTTACCTTTTCGCGGCATAAAAAATTCAAATGAAGCGATCCTATTGGTGGAGAATTCTCATTTTATCATCAATATTAATCTATTTAAAAATACGACTACATAATATAAAATTACTTTATTTTCTGTAAATATATTTGTGGCGTGCCCACCCTGTGACCTCGAATTCTGTTTTATTATATTTTTTAATTCTTTTTGTATATAAATGTAAATTGTCAAACGGTTGCTTAGGTGATTATTATTTTGTCGAACGAACTGTCAAGAATAAAAATACGAGTTTTTCCTATCTCAAGCTCTTTATTTATTATTTAAATACCATCAAGTTAGCAGAAGGCACATTTGGTGACCCCGACAATCCATAAGGATGTCTCTGAATATCGTGAGTCGCCTGTACAGTTTGTCCAGAAATTAAGGGACATGATGTGGTCGTTAAGACCGGTGCAGACACAGCATCATGGACCGCACTCTATTTTTGTTCACAAAGATTTACATACCAGCAAGCATGTGTTTGTCCGCAACGATTCTGTACGGAAATCTTTACAGCCTCCATACGACGGCCCATATCTAGTTTTAGAGAGAACACCCAAGCATTATAAATTAGATGTGAAAGGGAAGCCCATTTCAGTTTCGATCGATCGTCTCAAACCAGCTACGATAGAACGTCACAATGGCGACGTGGCTCCAGCAATTCCACATTCATCATCACCTCTGCCACCGTCACCACCACCTCTATCATTACCGCTTACACCACCACCACCCGCGCCCAACCTGTCACCACCCGCACCCAGCCTGTTACCACCCGCACCCAACCTGTCACCACCCGCACCCAACCTGCCTACTCCTGTTACATCCAGGTACGGTCGGCAGATTAGAGCTCCGAGCAGATACATCGACGTTTTCACTGGTGGCGGAGTATGTGGCGTGCCCACCCTGTGACCTCGAATTCTGTTTTATTATATTTTTTAATTCTTTTTGTATATAAATGTAAATTGTCAAACGGTTGCTTAGGTGATTATTATTTTGTCGAACGAACTGTCAAGAATAAAAATACGAGTTTTTCCTATCTCAAGCTCTTTATTTATTATTTAAATACCATCAAGTTAGCAGAAGGCACATATTATATTAATCATTTTACGACATAAATACTAACGTTTTGTCATAAGTGTTTATAAAGACTGTCATGTCTAATTTCCGCCATTTTTGTTTGTTAATGAAGCCAATCTTTGTTTATGTTTTCTTAATTCTTAATATTATTTAAAGTTAGATGAGGATTATTTAGCATATTACTCAAGTGTTTAATTTGTTATTTTAGTTTGTTTTATTTTATTTTAAGTACCTAAATTTAATGTGATTAGGCTGGTGGCCTAAGATCGGTGCCTTATATTTAAAAAAATATTTTTGTTGGTAAAAAGTATAACCTAATTCTATAAATATATAATTATTATAGTAGTTTTGTTTTTCAGTTCAATTTATTTCAGAGGATGAATTAAAACAGAAAACATTGCACCAAATAAATGGCAATACTACTTATGTATGGGAACATAACAACAACTAACTATGGTCACAATACCTACCTACCTTTTATTTTATGTTTTTGTGTTTTTACACAATTCTTTTTGTTTTAGGAGTTGAATTAAAACACAACAGAAATTGAGAAATACAGATATATTATAAAGTTTAATGAAAAACGGAGATTATAAAGCTCAAAGTACTGATAAATGTTTAATGGTGTAAAATTCAAGATTACTTTTTTTTCTATGTTATGATGTAGGTAGTCTATTTAGTGAGTGTAACTGTATGTGATTTTTAATTGTTTACCTATATAGTGCACATACAAGTTGCTTTAATTCAATAAATATAATAAAATGGAATATATTCAAATGTTCATGCTGTTTTTGTCATTGTTAATGAATACCTGTCCTCATTGGGTACTATAATTACTGTGTTTTGTCATTGTTAACAAAAACCTGTTCTCCTTATGGCCTCCCTATAGAATTCCCATAACAAAAAGCTAAAATTACCATATTTTGACTCCGGAGCATAAGACTTAGTTTTCCTTGGCAAGTTTGCTTTATTTCTTTCTTTAGGTATTTATTTGCTTTGGTACACTAAAAATGTTCATGACTTACTCCCGTGTCCTAATAATTAACGAATGAATTATAAAAATGAATTTATTGGTTGTTTTTATTTTTTATTTATAGTTGTTTTTATTTTAATATTATTATTTTTTCTCTTTTTACTTATCTTATTTTTATTATTATTGTTATTTTTTAAGATAGTTTAATGTTTATTTTTGTAATGCGTTTAATGTTGAAATTAATAGTGAGTTGACAATCTCATGTCATATTGCATGTATATACGTTTGGGGGGACATGAAACCATTGATAAATTATTAGTATACGAAATTTGTTGTATCCTGCTGTATAAATAAATAAAACCTACAACCTGGGATAAGCGTCGTTGTAGAGACACGTGGAGATTTGTGTCCTCACTAAAGTAAAAGAAAACACTCGTATGTTTCACATTGAAAATGTAATACACGTAAAAACCTCACAAAATGACACTGACTCACACTATCACACTATATATTAGTAGAAATAAATAAAAATAAATGCACCGCGAGGCGTACGACGCCGCCTACGTCACGCGACAGCGGCCGTCACAACTAACAATCTATACCAAGCATCGGAGGCCCCTACCATGGTAGCAGATATTTTCGTCCGGACACCGCACTCGATATTTTCATTGCGCGCTCTGAGCGGGCTGTAAATAGCAACGCGGACCCCGACGAGCGACGTAGCGAGAATCGGGTCGCACCTACGCCGATGTCCGAACGCACGCGCCGCGGTGCTCGCCAGGCCACGCCCAAGCGCCGTGCTCCGTTTCAGATCGGCGTACGGGCGGGAAAAGGATGTCGATACGATCGAGGAAAAATGATTTTTTGGGCAATTTTGAAAAAAAAGGTGTCGATTTCGAAATTAGAGGGCATTCCCTACAAGGTTTGTTCCGGCACTTTTGCCCCATCTCTTACCGTTTCCGAGATATCGCCACCACTTCCGGTCCAGAGTCCGCTTCCGGTCAAAGTCGAGGTTTTCCCGGGGTCGCGGGAGCGCCCTCTATACACCCCAAAAAGAATCATCTCGCTAACCCCCCGGCAAGTGCTCCATAATATATGTCAGTGAGTCAGTCAGTCAGTGGTAATCGAGCTGTATATAATATAAAAAATTCAAATGAAGCGATCCTATTGGTGGAGAATTCTCATTTTATCATCAATATTAATCTATTTAAAAATACGACTACATAATATAAAATTACTTTATTTTCTGTAAATATATTTGTGGCGTGCCCACCCTGTGACCTCGAATTCTGTTTTATTATATTTTTTAATTCTTTTTGTATATAAATGTAAATTGTCAAACGGTTGCTTAGGTGATTATTATTTTGTCGAACGAACTGTCAAGAATAAAAATACGAGTTTTTCCTATCTCAAGCTCTTTATTTATTATTTAAATACCATCAAGTTAGCAGAAGGCACATTTGGTGACCCCGACAATCCATAAGGATGTCTCTGAATATCGTGAGTCGCCTGTACAGTTTGTCCAGAAATTAAGGGACATGATGTGGTCGTTAAGACCGGTGCAGACACAGCATCATGGACCGCACTCTATTTTTGTTCACAAAGATTTACATACCAGCAAGCATGTGTTTGTCCGCAACGATTCTGTACGGAAATCTTTACAGCCTCCATACGACGGCCCATATCTAGTTTTAGAGAGAACACCCAAGCATTATAAATTAGATGTGAAAGGGAAGCCCATTTCAGTTTCGATCGATCGTCTCAAACCAGCTACGATAGAACGTCACAATGGCGACGTGGCTCCAGCAATTCCACATTCATCATCACCTCTGCCACCGTCACCACCACCTCTATCATTACCGCTTACACCACCACCACCCGCGCCCAACCTGTCACCACCCGCACCCAGCCTGTTACCACCCGCACCCAACCTGTCACCACCCGCACCCAACCTGCCTACTCCTGTTACATCCAGGTACGGTCGGCAGATTAGAGCTCCGAGCAGATACATCGACGTTTTCACTGGTGGCGGAGTATGTGGCGTGCCCACCCTGTGACCTCGAATTCTGTTTTATTATATTTTTTAATTCTTTTTGTATATAAATGTAAATTGTCAAACGGTTGCTTAGGTGATTATTATTTTGTCGAACGAACTGTCAAGAATAAAAATACGAGTTTTTCCTATCTCAAGCTCTTTATTTATTATTTAAATACCATCAAGTTAGCAGAAGGCACATATTATATTAATCATTTTACGACATAAATACTAACGTTTTGTCATAAGTGTTTATAAAGACTGTCATGTCTAATTTCCGCCATTTTTGTTTGTTAATGAAGCCAATCTTTGTTTATGTTTTCTTAATTCTTAATATTATTTAAAGTTAGATGAGGATTATTTAGCATATTACTCAAGTGTTTAATTTGTTATTTTAGTTTGTTTTATTTTATTTTAAGTACCTAAATTTAATGTGATTAGGCTGGTGGCCTAAGATCGGTGCCTTATATTTAAAAAAATATTTTTGTTGGTAAAAAGTATAACCTAATTCTATAAATATATAATTATTATAGTAGTTTTGTTTTTCAGTTCAATTTATTTCAGAGGATGAATTAAAACAGAAAACATTGCACCAAATAAATGGCAATACTACTTATGTATGGGAACATAACAACAACTAACTATGGTCACAATACCTACCTACCTTTTATTTTATGTTTTTGTGTTTTTACACAATTCTTTTTGTTTTAGGAGTTGAATTAAAACACAACAGAAATTGAGAAATACAGATATATTATAAAGTTTAATGAAAAACGGAGATTATAAAGCTCAAAGTACTGATAAATGTTTAATGGTGTAAAATTCAAGATTACTTTTTTTTCTATGTTATGATGTAGGTAGTCTATTTAGTGAGTGTAACTGTATGTGATTTTTAATTGTTTACCTATATAGTGCACATACAAGTTGCTTTAATTCAATAAATATAATAAAATGGAATATATTCAAATGTTCATGCTGTTTTTGTCATTGTTAATGAATACCTGTCCTCATTGGGTACTATAATTACTGTGTTTTGTCATTGTTAACAAAAACCTGTTCTCCTTATGGCCTCCCTATAGAATTCCCATAACAAAAAGCTAAAATTACCATATTTTGACTCCGGAGCATAAGACTTAGTTTTCCTTGGCAAGTTTGCTTTATTTCTTTCTTTAGGTATTTATTTGCTTTGGTACACTAAAAATGTTCATGACTTACTCCCGTGTCCTAATAATTAACGAATGAATTATAAAAATGAATTTATTGGTTGTTTTTATTTTTTATTTATAGTTGTTTTTATTTTAATATTATTATTTTTTCTCTTTTTACTTATCTTATTTTTATTATTATTGTTATTTTTTAAGATAGTTTAATGTTTATTTTTGTAATGCGTTTAATGTTGAAATTAATAGTGAGTTGACAATCTCATGTCATATTGCATGTATATACGTTTGGGGGGACATGAAACCATTGATAAATTATTAGTATACGAAATTTGTTGTATCCTGCTGTATAAATAAATAAAACCTACAACCTGGGATAAGCGTCGTTGTAGAGACACGTGGAGATTTGTGTCCTCACTAAAGTAAAAGAAAACACTCGTATGTTTCACATTGAAAATGTAATACACGTAAAAACCTCACAAAATGACACTGACTCACACTATCACACTATATATTAGTAGAAATAAATAAAAATAAATGCACCGCGAGGCGTACGACGCCGCCTACGTCACGCGACAGCGGCCGTCACAACTAACAATCTATACCAAGCATCGGAGGCCCCTACCATGGTAGCAGATATTTTCGTCCGGACACCGCACTCGATATTTTCATTGCGCGCTCTGAGCGGGCTGTAAATAGCAACGCGGACCCCGACGAGCGACGTAGCGAGAATCGGGTCGCACCTACGCCGATGTCCGAACGCACGCGCCGCGGTGCTCGCCAGGCCACGCCCAAGCGCCGTGCTCCGTTTCAGATCGGCGTACGGGCGGGAAAAGGATGTCGATACGATCGAGGAAAAATGATTTTTTGGGCAATTTTGAAAAAAAAGGTGTCGATTTCGAAATTAGAGGGCATTCCCTACAAGGTTTGTTCCGGCACTTTTGCCCCATCTCTTACCGTTTCCGAGATATCGCCACCACTTCCGGTCCAGAGTCCGCTTCCGGTCAAAGTCGAGGTTTTCCCGGGGTCGCGGGAGCGCCCTCTATACACCCCAAAAAGAATCATCTCGCTAACCCCCCGGCAAGTGCTCCATAATATATGTCAGTGAGTCAGTCAGTCAGTGGTAATCGAGCTGTATATAATATAATTAAACTTCATGTTTCGGGATCACTTTGGAAGTAGTCCGGTATAACGAAAAGAGTGCCGGCATAGCGGAGGCGAGGCTGCCTGTGAAACATTGTATAAGCAACAAGCATTAAATAATTACATAGAATAGAAGAAAAAATATAATTTTCCCCTCTAGTTTATTCCACAAACGTACTTATTGTTATCCTTATACAAAGACTGTACCGGTACAAAGGAAAGGTATAAAATTAAATTCAACAAAGGAAAAAATATTAGTTTCATATTTCAAAGGCAAAAAGAGCCCGACCGTTCTAATAAAGTTGAGAGCTGAATTTCCCGGGGTTACCATGACAATGTGTTCGTGGAGCGCTCGATCGATAGTGAAGCGAGGGCACGCACACAAGCTGAGTTTATTGCATTTAGGTTGCCTGAAAAGCCTTGATTCTGCCCGGGATGCCTCGCAAAGCGCATGTCGAATGGCCTCGCTTTAAATAGCATCTACGTGTCCCTATCGACCGGTGAAGGCTTTATTAAGTGTATTATGTGCATTGTCCATTCCACGCCATGCTTCAATAATTTTAGCATAGAGTTGGAACATAATTTAGGACAGGTTACAGGATACTTTATTGTAGAAGGTTTCAGCTTTATTTTTGGATTAATATAGGTTCCTTTACGTGTATTTAGACAAAAGTACTTCCAATGCCACTGTGTTACTCAAAAAAAGTAGTATGAAATATCTAATAGTATAATTTTTTATATAAAAGAAGTATCGACCGACTTTTTTATTATTATTATGACACGACAGGTATCCTCGACTGGCCTGGTGGTAAGCACAGTGGAGGTCCATGAGCACTGACGACTCGACAACCCCTTACACTCCAGCCGCCATTACTACGGTATTATTTATGCTCCGCTTGAAGAATAAAATAATTCCATTTATACTGTCTGATTTATAAAATCAGAGTTCAACCAAAACTATGAGAGCTGGCGACCTGAAATTTTAAGTGTGTGGGTGCGCGTTAAAAAATGCAAAATTTTCATCAGATCCGGAACTAACCGAGTCTAGAAGATTATTTCGGAACTAAAATTGTAGTGATGTACATAACTTGAAAATATTATCCAGACTATAATGTGTCACTGGTTTTTTTTTAATGTAAAGTAATTTTAATGCACGAAAATCCAGTGATGAGCAATATATATTGTAGGGTTTGTATCCAAAGCTGTTAAAATGAAAATTCTAAATCTGCGTTGACAGCAAATTTAAAGATTATTATATATTTTCGAAATTGCCATAGAAAATTTATAATACAATACAGAAAAGTAATTTTAATATCTCAACAAAGAGCGTCTTGCGACTATACAAAAAGAAAAACTGCACGGGAAATGCTTTTGAGTAAATAGAGTTTTGCTTCAAAATAAAATAAGCTCTAGATAGAACCGTATCTATAAAATGAACTTAGACATTATTTTCACGAACGAACACTATTTAGCTTTAGCTGTATTTAGTTAGAATTGGAATATGTTTAGAAATTATTGATTGTTGTGCTTACATCTGAAGTATGGGCATGATATACTGCTGTAGTTGATGAATCTGTCTAAGAAAAGCCTTTCCTATGGCACCTACTGCCACTTTCCGACAGTTCCAACTAGAGATGGGTCGTTGACGATTTTTTCGTTGTCGTTTATGTGTACTGATTAACTGGTTGGAAAACTAGTTGACGCTATTAACTGGTTTAGATAAACGTTAACTAACTTCATTGAACTAAGTAACGGTTGCACGTGGTTTTTAGAATAAAAATTAAACTTGCTGACATTATCTCAATTTAAAATGAAAGCGAATTTTAAATAATTTTAAAATACTTTATTAATTACGATTTATTTTGATTTTATGGTATGGTATATTCTATTTTAGTGATAAACACGGTTTGGAGTGATAGGAGACGCTCCAGTCAAACAAAATAAAACATGTTGTTGCTTGAGTAAAAATATATTTCATACTGCATAAAAAATAAACAAAAGATCGAGGTCATATTCCTGACATATTACTTTATAAAACAAAACTATTAAATAGAGGTCGCCACAATACCCCCCTACGTAGAAAGAAACTCTATAACAAAAATAAAAAAATAAAAAATCGTGGACCTGAGGTTATTGACCTCAACGGTGATCTCACAAGACTGCACGTTCACGGCGCGCCGGCACTCGGAGGTAGATGGGATGCGCGTTCAGCGATCAGCACTGAACATGATGTAGTAGTGTCACTCAACACTGCATACAGCGACGTTTTCCACACGACGAATATTGTAGAGACGAGTCGTGGAATAGCTACGCACCAACACACAATTTGTTATTTCAATGCTTTTATAATAGACTTCACTTTTCTTCATTGTTTTAGAGTTCAAAAATTGTCGGAGTCACCAATTTGGAGTGATAGGAGACACTCCAGTCAAACAAAATAAAACATGTTGCTGCTTGAGTAAAAATATATTTCATACTGCATAAAAAAATAAAAGATCGAGGTCATATTCCTGACATATTACTTTATAAAACAAAACTTTTAAATTGAGGTCGGCACAACGGAAAGCCATTGTATCGTGTCACAATAGGACCCATTGATAATGCGACTCAAAGAAATAGTATGTGGCGTGTCACCCTGTGACCTCGAATTCTGTTTTATTATATTTTTAAATTCTTTTTGTATATAAATGTAAATTATCAAACGGATGTTTATGTCATTATTGCTTTGGTTGAACGAACTGTCAAGAATAAAAATACGAGTTTTTTCTATCGCAAGCTCTTTATTTATTATTAAAATACACTCAAGTTAGCTGAAGGCACATTTGGTGACCGTGGCACCAGCAATTCCACATTCATCATCACCTCTGTCACCGTCACCACCACCTCCATCATCACCGCTTACACCACCACCACCACCCGCGCCCAACCTGTCACCTCTCGCGCCCAACCTGCCTACTCCTGTTACATCCAGGTACGGTCGGCAGATTAGAGCTCCGAGCAGATACATCGACGTTTTCACTGGTGGCGGAGTATGTGGCGTGCCTACCCCGTAACCTCGAATTCGGTTTTATTATATTTTTTAATTCTTTTTGTATATAAATGTAAATTGTCAAATGGATGCTTATGTCATTATTGCTTTTATTGAACGAACTGTCAAGAATAAAAATACGAGTTTTTTCTATCTCAATTTTTTTTTTTTTTTAATTATTAAAATACACTCAACTTAGCTGAAGGCACATTTGGTGAATAATATATTTTTTCTGCAATAAGCCTGGCTCTTCTTATTAGTCGAACGACAATGCTTTTATCTCGTTCACGCTAAAACAACTTATACTGTTGGTATCTCTCTCACTCATTCGTAAACGTTCATTGCATTATTTACATTTCGTTTCGGTTGATCAACGTCTTCGGTGCTCGCCGTTTTATTCAACGAACAACTCCTTTCAAAACGGAACGTTTTTGTTTACAAGCAGTTGATGGATTCAACTGGTTTCGCTAAAAACGAAAAACGGTTAATTCGTTGACGATAGAAAAACAATTGATAAAAACAGTTCGTTGAATCAACACCCATCTTTAGTTCCAACCACATTTGCATGATTTCTCGTCCATTCTTTTCAAATGCTAAACCCCCTCAACTTCAAGTTTTATTTAGAAGAAGCCTCTCATTATTGTAGCTCGATATATGATAACACTCAGCTTGAGTGCGATCCATGAATGGAAACGATCGTTATACCCAGGTGGCTACTTTCACACTATTCCCGAAACGCGACAAGGTCACTTTACGGGTGTTACATTCGAAAGTAGTGGTACTACCCTAGGATGGCAGACTGGGCTAATAACCATCATCAGTCTGTCTATCACTCGTAATTAAATATAGTGGTACCCCGATACGTTCCGCAAAAACTCGCGTTAAGTGAAATTCGCGTACAAGGGGGTCACGTTTAAGCATAACCAAAAGTCAGTACAAAATGGAAATTAATAATAATAATAATAAATTCTTTATTGCATTTAACACAGTTAAAGAAATACAAAATCATAAATAAGTTACTGCAATTGGCGGTCTTATCACTAAAAGCAATTTCTTCCAGACAACCAATTGATATTAAATAAATTGTAAGGAAAAGAGAAAAGCGGGTAATGCAGTCAAGAATTAATACACACTTTAATTCTAAAAACATTGTGTAGCTTTCCTTTATGCTTTTTTTTTTACGGAAAAATGTATCTATTGTCTGGGTTGCGTTTCGTTTACGGTCTTATAAAATATTTTCATAACACGCAACACTGTTTTTTATTGATTGACATACGGTTAAAACACGGCCATCATCACTGTCTATGCTCTGCAATATGTCCAAAGCTGAATTAATCTTTGAAAGAGCCATTTTAGCGCGAAATTTGAAATTCGCGTAAAACCGAAACCGCGCATAACGGGGTCGCGTAAAGCCTGTACTGTTACTGGTACTGTAAATTACTGTACTTTATTATTATTAAGTAATTTATTTAATGCGTTTTCGTTTGTTTGTTGATGAAAGGTATTATCTCATTTTGGCAAATTATTAACGTAAAGGTCTCAAATAGTATAATCGACTAGACATGGGCGTTGATTCAACGAACTGGTTTTATCAACTGTTTTTCTACCATCAACGAGTTAACAGTTTTTCGTTTTTAGCGAAACCAGTTGAATCCATCAACTGTTTGTAAATGAAAACGTTTCGTTTCAAAACGAGTTGTTCGTTGAATCAACGAGCACCGAAGACGTTGATCAACCGAAACGAAATGTAAATAACGTTAACGGTTTCGTTTCGTTGATGAAAAATTCGTTAACGACCCATCTCTAATATCGACATTGTTTCGACTGACTCATAAAGTTTATTTTTGTATTATCGATGATTTTTAATAGTAAGAATTATTGTTGTGTCTTTACGTTCTCATCTTATCTCTTAAATATTTAAATTTGTGCTTGCTCCACTCAATTTATCTTATGGTCGTCATTATACAAAGTACCGTCTACAAATACGGGTCTCTAAATGTATTATGCTCTTTTATGCTTTTCCGTTGCAGTACTTGCAGACTTAATGGAAATTGTGTTTATTTTATTTTTAGTCCTTTCCTTTGTGTGCACTTTACAAGATCTACTTCTAAAGGTAAATGCAATTTACTTGTAGTAAAAGGAACTACAGGTACATAAAACAAATATTAAATGTTTAATAATATATTAATTTAAAAATAGGAGGTTAGGTGGCCGCACTCCGCTGGATCAGGTAACAGTCCTATCCGCTATGCCGGCATGCACTGTACCAAAATTTTTACGAGGTTTGAACACTGGTCTCATCGATCGTGAGTTCACACTTTCTACCGCTAGACCACGGCCGCTCTAATTTCTACTTACTCCATTTTAACAAGAAGTCTTGTAATGTCTATAACGGCTATTTTTATTGAGGTATTTTTAGATTATCTAAATGAAGAAAAATAATATGAAGCAAATTAAAAGCTTTTATTAATCCGAGTTAATAATATACGCGCGTTTTTTTTTAAAGTAATTTTATTTAGTTGATATTACTTTCTATATATGCAGCCGACAAATCACGAAGGTAAGTGTCATGAATAAAACTTTCCTTACCGAATAATCTGACAAAAATAGTTTCGAAGCGTCATGAGTGTTAGTCAGAGATGTGGTGGAAAACATTGAGTTCTTCGCATATTTTGGTCGAATCCCGGTGTGTCATCGGAGACACGGGGGCGGGGGAACGACGGTAGAAGGGGGGACACGGAAAGAGTTGGCCTACTTCGCAGGTACAAATATAACTGAATATTATAACTGCTGAAACCACCTGTGATATTTTTAAGGGGGTAACACATCTTATGTTTATCTGTGCAATATTAACGTCTGGTTTCATATTATCTGAGTGATAAACTGTATGAACTGAAAATTTTAGACCTTCTTGTTCTATGTTGCTATATTAAACATCTATCTCCTTTTGTCTTTGAAAACTCAAACTGTATTTACTTTGGGACAGATTTAAAATAGCTGTAAATGGGTTTAGAACGAACATGTAGTAGAAGTCATGAATGTAATCGCCGAAATTCGTGTCCAAACTTCACTAAATTCTGACCAGTGTCAATGTAACTATGTTGCTCAGTGTCACTCAGTTCCTATGAAACAAGCAAGTACTAGCTTAGTTAGTATAGACTTCTAAAAAAAACTTGTTGAAAGTGAAGAGAAAAATTAAGAAAATTTAGTTCATATAAATGTAAAAATATTTCATACGGTTATTTACGAGATAATATAATTACGATAGTAAAAGTGAAGAGTGTAGATTGTAGCCCCTTAACAGTTTTCGCTGACTGTACAGTCCGATACAACAGTTTTTAAAACATATTTTTTTTTTAGAATTTATCACCATACTACAAGCCCACGGTCACCATTTCGTCATAAAAACATTAACTTTCTAAATAATCGAATAATCTTATGTAAGAATAATAAACAACAATAATAAAAAAGAAAAATAAAATAAAAATAAATATGAGAATATAAATTAACATTCAACTGTCTGCACATATACTGTATCCATGGAAATAATAGTACATACGGGCAGGAAATTGAATTATGGACAGGAGAACTAACAAACGCAGGCCAAAGCACTCTGTCTGTTCAGACTAGTGATGTAACATCACTCACAAAGTAATTTCACAATACATACATTAATAAATATAAAAAGCTTTATTCTCGAAAATATATCCTAGATGTATAATATCCCACACCTGCCAATTTTAATGTGCTCCAGGATCTCCAGGAAACTCCTGATATCAGTCCATGAGTGAAGACAACTATTATAAAAAAAGGTTGTCAGAGACTCCTCTCGGAATGGGCATAATTATGGGCTCACCTAATATCCAACGGCTTCTTAAAAAAATATCTAATATATTATAAAATAATAGCTTATTTTTTCATTAATTCGTTTTAATTATATCTAAAATTTACCAACCAATAGACAATGTTTAATTACACAAAACCCGATATCATCAATATAATAACATCAAATATTGCATCAGAAAAGTCTAATTACTCAATAATGGCCAAATGGCTGGGCCAAACAGTCTATCACATAACTTTAATGGAAGCGAGGCCGGCTGCCATCACTGGCGCTTAGCACCACCACTGGCTTTTAAAACTAAATTACTAAAACGATTTTGTTATTACTAGTGAGTTTTTTTTAAATTAACAATTTTAGTTTAGACACGCCTGGTTTTATTCACGGCACATCACTACATTCCAGGAACAATATTAAATTCCTCTCAACTCAAGGGGAGCTTAAAATTTAATAATTGGATTTTCTGCAATATGGATTTTACACGTGCAAATTCCATTATAACAAATACTTAATGGAATTTCCACATGACATATCAAATTGAAATATTGCTTTACTAATTGTACTGTACACACAATAATTTTACAAAATATGACTATTTCACGGTTTTTTATTTTTATTATTTAAATTGTAGCAGCAATCCCCTCCACTATGCCGGCTTGAGGTGACGAGCATGTACCATCTAGATTGACAGTACACACTGTCTCTTATACCTAGCTCCTTTCAAACTATTCCCGAAACGCGACAAGGTCACTTAACGGGTGTTGCATTCGACAGTGGTGGTACTTCCCCAGGACGGCAGACTGGACAAATGACGATCATCAGTCTGCTACTGCTCTTAAAAAACTTAAGCTAATCATACATAGCTGTTGGCGTGACTATCACGTTTGTCCAATAAGCGTGAGTCGCTGGTCTGACGTCACAACTAGGAAACCAGGAACCTGAAAGTCTAGCAGCAGATGACATCACACAGCGCCTTTCACGGTGAAGATGCAAATGCTATGCAACCTTCCTTTATTAGTTTTCTGTTATAAAAAATTGTAATTAAGTGCTCACTTTATCATCAATCAACGACTGCAGGCATTAATCCATCACAGCACATCAAAAGTACGATTATCTATTAATATTTCAGACATTAAAAGGGTCGAACCCCATTTAATCCCCTCTGCAAATTGTTTTTACATTGTTCGGTCTCTGAACTACTCTAGGTGCAGTATTTTGAAGGGAAGTATATAGGTATATGTATTGGTATGTATATATATATGGATTAGTGTTTCCCTACAGAATCCCTTGTAATCCCCCATTCTTATCCAATGTAACATACATAATTTTTAATATTTTGACTTAAATGATAGGTTTTAGGAAGAAATCACTAGGAAATTGTTAACGAAACACAGCCGTCTGCCGCAGGGACTTGAGGACGCCAAACACCCAGTTGATATTTTGGTCTCGTCTAGCGAAATTATATCTAATAATTATTTACCACACTTTTTTCGTTACTTTTGGCACCGAAATCTAGCATTGGGGTTAAGCAGTTAGTGAAAGGGTTAGACCCGTCACGAGTCTGTTTTCGAATTGCCTCCCTGTGGGGCGTGGGCCCCATGTTGGGAAACACTGGTTTAAACCCTTATTTTAACATGGAAGTTCATTAATACTTGTACTCATTTAAATTATTAATTAATATTTTGTGCATGACTATATCGAATATATTTAAGTGATGGCGCATAGAGAACGTAATTAATTGTCGAGTACGGATCTCTAATATATGCACCTCACTAATTTATTGCAACGTCGGAAGCTGATATTCGGCGTTATGATTGGTCGACCGAACTATATCTTGATTACTTTAGATGCCTGTAGAGGGCGTTGACTTCTTGACAGGTTTAGTGGCAGCTGCTCACGAACATGGTATTCGGTGAAACGTTGTTTTATTATCTCAACCATTAAATCAAATAATTCCTACATATGTATATAAATTTTATTGTCAGTCCCCATTAGTTGAGTCAATCCACACTAAAAAGTAAACTGTTTTATACAAAAAAAAGACCTCTAGGGTGAGTAGAGAGAAAGTAATCAACGAGAGAGTGTTCGTGTATATGTACGAGTATATCTGTTTTTGTTTTTAGAGTTCACAAACTAGCTAATCCGTTTTATATTTCCCCCCACAGAACTCATTCCCCATTCAGGCGGTAAGGTTTTTCGAAGGTATATATTTTGTTTTTTAAACTAATACTTAGATAAATAATAGTCACTTGTGTTACTGACTGTACAATGTTGAAAATAGATTGGTGATTAATTTCAGACAATATTATGGGATCGAGAGAGTACTGTGAAGCCGAAAATTTTGTGTTATTCTCATTTTTTTATTCATCATCAATTATCGCGTCTTTTCCCCACATTTATACGCATATATAAGTTATACGCGTTTATTAACGTCGACATTTTTAATGAAAAAGCAAACAAAAGCAAAATCTACATTAAAAGTAGTACAAGTCGTAATATTTCAGGATTAGGTTGAAAAGGTATCACGAGAGCACATTTGTCTTTTCAAGCCGGCATAGCGGAAAGCTGAAAATATTTCTCTCTAGCAGCAGTTGATTCCGCTTATAGACTACACTAGTGGTTCTCAACCTTTTTTTAATGCGGCACACTTTTCACGATTTAAAAATTTGGCGGCACACAAAGAAAAAGATAAGTTTAAAAATTATTTACATACCTATAACACACTGCGTAAAATAGTTTATAGTAATAATTTTAAATGTGCTAAATAAAATAATATGTACTACAAAAATAACTGTACGTTTATTAAGGGATTAATTACAAGTTAATAATAAGAATACTTGTAATGCGTCTTTTTCTTTAAATCATATTATTTAATAATATTAACATAATTATATTATCTAAAATTTGGCGGCACACTTTTAGAATTTAGCGGCACACAAAAGTGCCGCGGCACAGTGGTTGAGAATCACTCCTAGACCTAGATAACGCATAGTGTTGTATATAAAAATACTTTAAAAAAAAAGTTGTTTAAATTTATTTGAAAAAATTTCAAACATAACAACTCACTACATACTATAATTGCAAAAATAAATAAATTGTAACATAGGAACATTGTATTTGTGAACACTGCAACAAACAGATAGAGTTACTCTTACATTTATACAAGGTAACATCAAGAAGACCATTTCAAGGCCATGCCTCAGCGACAACTGATTGGCTATAGCTGCAACATCCTTATTCTCCTTGGCGCTCAACAAATCTCCTTGCTCATGCATTATATCGAAACTTCTCATTATAGCAATTATTTGTTTATATAAAGTATTATATTTAGACTAGAAGATCGACTGCTTTAAGTCCACCAGTTGTTACAATAAATAGTATAAATAAATGACCCCTTAAGTAGTGGTTAACGGAATTCTGATAATAGAAAAGTATATTAGATGTTAGTATTAATATAGATAAGATGTTTCCTCTCTGAGTCATGTGTTACTTCGTCAATTAAAGAATCTATTGGAGACGGTGACGCACTATTTGTGTCTTGTTCACTTATTACTGTACCCATGCCTGAATGGACAACAAAAAATAAATTTTACATCAGTATTATTTATATAACTATAACTTTTTAAGGGCTCTATACCTTGAGCCTGCGATTGCTTTAACTTTGACATAGCGTAAACGTGCAAAGAACCTACTTGACTCTCACGTTGCTTCCTACAAAAAACGAAAGATAATAGTGCTTGAAGTCTAGTAGTCAAAAATGCTTGAACCAACTTTGTGCTACTCTTACTGGCAAGTTCTACATTATTTTCACTCATTTTCACAAAGCAAGCGTACAGAGACGAATACTTTTTCGTGATCTATTAATTTAAATTTTCGGAGGTTTCTTATAGTAAAAAAAAACGCTAAAAGGTGTAAGTTGATATTCAGGTTCTTTAATTACGAAAATCAAAGAAGATCACTGAAAACCATGTTTATGTTATGGTGGTTTATACAACAGCTCTCTTTCTCTCTCATACGCTATGCAAACGAGAAGGATGCATTGCATTTTCAAGGCAAAACATAATTGTAACATGTATGTAAGCACGATTGCTGTTTACATTAACCCAGTTCCGATTCAGGTTAGAAAATTGGAATTGGTTATTGTTTATGAAAGTGTATGTTTAGACGAAGTGATTGGTATTTAGACCACGTAATAATAGCTGTTTACAGTATTATTTAGCGGTGCAAGTTCATTGTTAAGTTTGCATCGCGCTGGCATTTCACGTCTGCCAGAGATCGACAAGAATCCATCATGAAGACATGAGTAGTGGCTCCCACGGGCTGCCCAGCACTCCGCTGCATTCCACGATTACGACGGTCGCGTCGCGCCTTTTCGCACGCACGTTACGTTGCACCAACTTTTCTCACCTCACCGCTTCTCGCGGTTTCGAGAACATTCTACAGGTTACCTGCAACTTCATGAAATTTTGGGCAAAACAAACAAAAGCCGAGCATAGGCGGGCTGTAAGGCGGGTGTGGCTATAAAAGGTCGAGCGGGAGGGGTGCGCGGGGGTGGTAACACGATCCGCCTGCTCCAGGCGGCCGACGAGCTCTGGAGCGGGGAGCGGGGCGAGGCTTTGCGCACACGCAGAGACCGTCCGCTCTCACTAGTCGAGCGGTGGCTGACCGGTAACGTTGCGCCGAGTGCCGAGTGCGACAAACGAACGCAGCGACCATGTCCGCCGTGGCGAAGACATCCAAATATTCGTACCGCTCTAGCGGCGGCGGCACCACCGACGTCAACATCGAGTACAGCGCCGACCTGAGCGCTCTCTCCAGGCTGGAGGTACGCGCCAAGTGCCCAGTGAAGTGTTTGTGCACCAAGTGATACCGAGGATACATCATATGTTGTATTTTTCAGGACAAGATTCGTCTCCTCCAAGATGATCTGGAATCCGAAAGGGAGCTGCGTCAGAGGGTAAGGATGCTGTGATAACGTGTGAGGAAATGTGATATGCTATCGGTCGCCTTAGCGGGCGGCGCGTGCGCCACAGGTGGGGGCGGGGCATCTCAAATTTGGCTACATGATAGATGGTTATTTTTAACGAAGGCCTTTTTTCAGTGCTATTAATGAGTTCTATTGTAATATATTATTTGAGACTTTACCATCCGGAATATGGTGACACAATTTCTCGAGTGTATAGCGCGCCAGTTTGTTAAACAGATGTCCCGGGTTCGATTCCCAATCAAAATAAATTTTATTTATTTATCAAGATATTACAGGTAGTAACTATTTGTTTTATTTGGGGTTAGAGTTTTGTATGTAGTCATTCACTTATTATGCTTCACATTCTCTCAAGTGCTAATAATCTCAAATTACATCAACAACATTAAATGTATTGTGCAGACTGCTACAAAATTCGTAGCACGTTGCAGCAACGTAGCTTTTTATTTACATAAATCTATCAAAATTATATATTCTGTTATTATTCATCAATCTTGAAATATTTTTTATTATTTGACATAAATCAAGTAATATTGATTATAATAAGTAGTTTAGGTGTATCCAGTGGCAAAGTTCATTATCACCGATATCATTCAAACATCTATAAAATTGGCACATTATCATGATGGGTGGTAATATCGCAAGTCTTAAATTAAAATGATTGCATGAGTGCGGCGCACGAGTGCCCGTCATAGAGTTCGAATGCGATCTGAGATCTTTAGAGTAACAACGATGTCCGCGATGAGAGTTATATTTAGACGAGGAGCGAAAGCAGTTTTCGAAATCTCAACATCTCACTCTTCGGTCTCTCGTTTGAATCTGGGCCAAATAATTTTCGTTCCCGGTGAGAATGCCACAATATTAAAATATAATAATAGAGCATGGAATAAGTATAGAACAAAAATATCTCCGGGTTAGTCAGCGACGACGCGTACCGTCTAATTGTTATTTTTAGTATTGATTTCACTGATTCGTGTACCTTTTCCTTGCATAATTAATACGTAACTTTTGCACTTTTATGGTCTATTATGCACATTATTTTGATAAATACATGAAGATAAATCTAAACTTAGTCCAAATTAATTTTCGCCTAATCACTTCCTTAATCGACATCACTAGGTTAATGACTTTCTTTTTTAATTTAAAAAATATTATTTTAAAATACGCGTTGTGTTTTTTTTTAAGTATAATAACAGTGAATTAAATAATTCTATTAAATCTTAACAATATATATAAATAAAATAAATTTATTTTTAAATTTATTTATTTTTAAATATTAATTGATTGAATTTTAATAATTCCAGATCGAGAGGGAAAAAGCAGATTTAAGCGTGCAAGTTATCCAACTTTCTGAAAGGCTGGAGGAAGCTGAGGGCGGAGCTGAAAGTCAGGTAAAGATTACTTTAATAAATATATTTTCAATTTTACAGTAAAAAAATCCCAAATGTGTGGAGGTTATAAAATATTATAATAAATAAATTGAAGCATAGAATTTTAAAATACAATAAGTTGAAGGGAAATGAACCAAGGACATTAAGAATACAATTGATAAATATGTAACAGTGATGTAACACCCGAGCACTAAACGTCGAGAAGAATCTGAAAAATTTGAAGCGCAGCCAAAACTTATGAAACCGACCGTTTTAGCAGAAATTTCTAAAAAACAAACAAACAAACCTGACTTATGACATAATTAAGAATATTGAACAAATCTATTTTAGACATGCATAAAACCAAATTTAATTAGAATGGATTAAAAAGGATGAAGGATTTCGAATGTTTGTGACATTTATAAGAAAAACCATAAGTTCGATCCTGTTTTATTTAATGGGATGAAATTCTTAAAACACTCTATGGCTGTATTGGTTAAATAAAATAAATCGTCAGGTGAAGGTACAGAAGCAAAAGAGACCTCCACACATTTTTTGGAATTATCATTATCAAAATTATGTAAATAATTTCATATTTCTGCTATGCATAATTTTCAATAAAAAAAGCTGGAGCGACTATCATTTTACTAATCAACATTTGCGTTTATTTCACATTCTTTTTGACATAAAACTTCAGGAATTAGAACACTACATAGCTGCTGTTAGCTATCCATATTGGTCAGAAAATATTATTAGCTATAAACATTTAATTGGTACTGGAGGAAATTTTGGCATCGAAAATATCGATAATTGAGTAAAAGATTTATTACAAACTCGATTAACAATTGTAGCCCAGTTTCACACTAATTGGAATTCCTTCGATTTGTGCCAAAATTTTAAGCTTCTATTTTCAGGGTTAATATTTGAAAGTCTACATTAATATTTGCAGTTCGAGATCAACAGGAAAAGAGATACAGAGCTGACCAAGCTTCGCAAACTTCTGGAAGACGTTCATCTAGAATCCGAGGAGACCGCCCATCTGTTGAAGAGGAAACATCAGGAGATCGTTGTCGACTTCCAGGAACAAATCGACCAGCTTACTAAAGGCAAAGCCAGGTAACAATATAACTACTTAGTTAGCATTTTCTAATATAAAACTATTTTCTTGGATTTTTTTGCTGTTGTTGTGTTTAAAAGATATGCGATCCAAGAAAAGTGTTTTAAGTCATTTGTGATCATACACTAACTGAATGTTTCTGAATGTTAAGTATAAAGGCAATGCGAACAAATAGTTTTTGAAGTAGCAACGCGACTTTAAAATTTTTTTTTTATCATAATCATTACATACCATTAATCTACGAGTTGAGAATACCACGAAGATTTTCTTTGTCATCAGGGTTGAGAAGGAGAAATCTAAGTTCCAAGCTGAGGTATACGAGCTTTTGGCTCAAGTTGAAAATGTCAACAAGGAGAAGATCACTATCAGCAAAACTTGCGAGAAACTCGAGATTAGCATCAGTGAGTTGCACATCAAGATCGAGGAACTTAACCGCACCATCGTTGACATCACCTCACATAAACAACGTCTCTCACAAGAGAATATCGAACTCATCAAGGAAGTTCAAGACCTTAAGGTAAGAATAAATGATAAAAATATAAGCAACTACCACATTTTTTCAAAATATATTTAATTTGAAGGATATGGATGGATGGATTGTATAGGAATACAATTTTTATTTCTAAATATGAAAATTTAATATACAAAGACATGTACTTGCATTAGATTTTATTTTTAAAAGAATTTTTGGTATTATACTTATATGGATTTACTACTAATTACTAACTTTCGAAGTAATTTTCAGGTGAACATTGAGAACGTTGTGTACCTTAAGAGCCAGCTGATTAGCCAACTTGAGGATGCGCGTCGTAGGCTCGAGGATGAGGACAGAAGACGCTCTATCCTGGAAGCTAATCTTCACCAGGTATATTTCAAAATAGCCTCTAATTTGGAACGTTTATATATTTTAATTAAGTTGTCACATGCACGTGCAGGTCATTTGACCGCGCCCTTTTGAAAATAAAGAACAAAGCAACTGAAAATTAAATTTCCCCTTGAACATATTTTTGACATGTTCCACCCTATCTTGTAATTAACCTGACATATGCAGCGGTGTCTTGGCTAAATTCATATTATCGATTAAACGTATTTTAAGCTCGTAACATGAGTTTTCAATTAGTTTCAATTTTAATATAATTGGTTCTAATTTTGTGGACTTTTTATAGTATATAATTGTATTTTTTATATAACCAGGTTGAAATTGATCTTGAATCCGTACGTGTGCAATTGGAAGAAGAGTCGGAGGCTCGCCTTGACCTTGAACGTCAATTGGTTAAATCAAATGGTGAAACCCAACATTGGAGGTCCAAGTTTGAAGCAGAAGCAGCTGCTAGAGCCGAAGAAATTGAAGAGATCCGTCGCAAATACTCCATTCGCATTCAGGAACAAGAAGAACAGATTGAGACCTTAATTGTTAAGATCAATAACGTTGAGAAGCAGAAGTCTCGTTTGCAGAGCGAGGTTAGTTATTTTTTTAAACTTTAAAATAGTTTACGGTTCATTATTATTATTTTAAATATTGAAATTAGCTCGGTAAGACTAGAGAATATTATTAATGTAGTAACTAAAGTACATTATTCCAACAGATTTCAATTACATTGTCTTAAAATTAATATTTTTTACAGGTCGAGGTACTCATCATCGACCTAGAGAAGGCCAACGGAACTGCTAGGGAACTGCAAAAGAGAAATGAACAACTGGAACGTATTAATATCGAAATTAAATCCAGGCTCGAGGAGACGGTGCAACTATACGAACAATCGCAAAGGGACTTGCGCAACAAACAAACTGAAATTCAGCGCATTAGTCACGAGCTCGACAAGACACGCGAGCAAAAAGATACACTCGCCCGTGAAAACAAGAAGTTGGGTGGTAAGTAATCACTCACACTCAAAATTACTAATAAAGAAATTATTATTATTATTATTTTTTATTGTAGCTCGGCATGTGACATACCCCAGAGAAATCTCTACGGGCAGCAGTCGTCTCCACTATGCCGGCTTGAGGAGTCGAGCCTGTACCATCTAGATTGACAGTGCACACTCCTCTCGTTAAACCTGGCTACTTTCAAACTATTCCCGAAACGCGACAAGGTCACTTCACGGGTGTTACATTCGCAAGTGGTGGTAGTACCCCAGGACGGCAGACTGGGCTAATAATCATTATCAGTCTGCCTACCACTCTTTAATAGTGCCTATAGGCACTGAGCGACCAAAGTACATATAACAAAGTTACATTGGTATCGGTCAGAATTAACGAGGTTCGAACACGGGTCTCATCGATCGTGAGTTCACGCGTCTTACCGCTGCTTACTGTTGCCCGCACTCGTTTCTCTGTAGTAGCAGTTGTTTCCATTCATGGACCGCACTTTACATCAGGCGGAGTGTTGTCACATGTCGAGCTGAAAGAAAAAAAAAGTTTCTTACTCTAAAATATACTTATTTATTTTTAGATGAATTGCATGACGCCCGCGCCAACCTTACTGAGTTGAACCGCCGTCTTCACGAGCTCGAGATCGAGCTGCGCCGTCTTGAGAACGAGCGAGAAGAACTCACCGCGGCCTACAAGGAAGCTGAGGCTGTGAGTAGCTATGATATATATATTTGTTAATATCTACATTTTTACTTTAAAGAAAATTAAAAGCTATGATGCATATTGGATATACCAAATGACGAGGGGAATTAGAAGAGTTAGAGAGAAGGTGTAAAATATAAGTTTGGTTAAGGAAAGTCCAAACTTCAGAGCGGCCGTGGTCTAGCGGTAAGACGCGTGATGAGACCCGTGTTCGAACCTCGGTAATTCTGACCAATGTAACTATGTTATATGTAGGTATTTTGATCGCTCATTGCCTATAGGCACTATTAAAGAATGGTAGGCAGACTGATGATGGTTTATAGGTCAGTCTGCCGTCTTGGGATAGTAACCCGTGAAGTGACCTTGTCGCGGTTCGGGAATAGCACTGTCAATCTAGATGGTACTCGTCTCCCCAAGCCGGCATAGTGGAGGCGACTGCCGCCCGCACAGGTTTCTCTGTAGTAGCAGTTGTTTCCATTCATGGACCTCACTCTAGCTTTACTTTAGGCGGAGTGTTGTCACCTGCCGAGCTATAATAAAAAATAAACTTCTGATAAATTTCTCACATTGCGTCGGCAATTTATGATTCAGATAATTATAACACATAAAATGCATTACATACATGCAAGTTGTAATCTATGAAACTATGAAATTATATTTAATAAATGTATACTCGTATGCAAGGGCGTCGCCAAGGGGGGCAGGCCGGGGCAGCTGACCCCCAACCTAGAGATACTAAATAAGTTATCAAATGTAAATTTATTTATTGTACAGTCAAGAGATCGTGTAGCTTTACACGTTGGACTCTGTACCGTTGTTATTACAATCGCCGTAGATGTAAGGCTCGTACTACAAGTGAAAATCTTTATGTGCTCTCGACTTACAACTCATACTGTTCTCATGCTCCATATCAACGTGCAAAGCCCCCTCCCCCCCCCTGACCATCGCGCGGCTGGCAACGCTCTTGCTCGTATGTGTATGTATGAGTGTATGACTCGTCTTCATACAATATTAAAAGTGTTTTAATTGTTTACGTTGTTTTAAATTCATCAATTGTAAACGGCTTACAATTGTATTTATCATGATTGTTTAAATTCAACGCGATATAATGAGAGGACGCGACGCCGAAAAGATGTAGGTCAAGCTGAACTTCAATTCCCTATATTACTTCAAAATATGAAACAATAATAATAATTTTAAACAATAACAAAACCTTGGTGTACTTGACCTAGTCTAGATCTAAAGCTATGGTTAAATAAACTTTGCCAAACATCATAAAACAAAAACAGTTCAATTTAAATACATTTCACTCAAGAGTGATAGATTTTTTAAATTATGGCTCGGTATATGAAACAACTACATGAAGCAGTCGCCCTCGCTATGCCAACGAGGGGAGGCGAGTATGCACCATCTAGATTGACAGTGCACACTCCTCTCGCTAAACCTGACTACTTTCAAACTGCTCCCGAAACGCGACAAGGTCATTTCACGGGTGTTACATTTGATAGTTATGGTGCTACGCCAGGCCGACAGACTGGACTAATAACCATCATCAGTCTGCCTTATATTATTTTTGATTGTATCTTAATGACGTCACAAAATGATTTCAATCATGTTTTAAAAGGTCATGGTACGAAATTCACATTAAGATTATAATGATATTGCTATAACAGTTTATGGTAGGCGCCCAGTAGGTGTTTTACATATATTTTAAATGAAACATAGTTATGTATTATAGAAAAATAATTATTATTTGTAACAATAAATATATAATATACTTGAAGTATATATTTTTTATTCAAACAAGAATTTAAATTAGTGTCGAATTGAAAACATTCTCTGACAAACTTTCAGTGTTTTTAATATCTTGTGTACAAATAAATAAATGACGAGTTGCGTCGTTGAAATTCATAGCGAAACTGAGTTAAATTTTCTTATAAATGGATTTTGTGTCTTAATGCAGTTTCATTTAACTTATGGTTTAACTGGTTTACTTTGTTTATTTTGATTTTCATTATTTAATTTAGTTTAATTTATTAAGTTTGGGTGCATTTTGGCAACTGTAGCCGTTGTTAGATAATCTTTAAATAATCTTGGATAGAAGCGTATATTTCTCGACGAGCAGCAAACGAAAGTATAAATAGACTGACCAAAAATAAATACGAGGACAATAAACTTTCGTAGTTGTCGCTAAATCAAAAATTGTGAACAAAAAATAGACTTAATATTTAAAAAAGACATGAAAATAATGTTAGAATAACTTTAATAATATTATATATATGGGAAGGGTGTTTTTAACTAGTGAAATCTGCTAAGATAATAAAAATAATACCTAATCTTGATAAGACGCCAAATATATATATAATACAGGTTCAGTTTTCGCGCTAAAATGTATTTTATTTCTTTGTAATAGGGTCGTAAAGCTGAGGAGCAACGTGCACAGAGGTTGACGGCTGAACTTGGACAGTTCCGTCATGAAGCCGAACGCCGTCTCCAGGAGAAGGAAGAGGAAATTGAAGCTATACGGTAAGTGTAATATAAACAATAAAATTGTTATCACAGAATCAAACGTAAATATTTAAGCTGACATGCGTTGGGGAAAACTGTAAAAGACTTCAAGACTATTAGCCATAGACACACACGCACTTCAATATGAGACTTTATTATTTGCACATACATGTATATAATATTTCTGACTTTATTAAGCAGAACAACTCATATTTGTAACGCACTTGTTTTGCCCCGTGAAAAAAACCAATAATACTATAAATGTGAACGTGGTTAGCTATAGCTTGCCCAAACACAACTAACACTAATTCTAATGCGTCAACATAAATTACTGATTATTACCCCCACTACAAATGTAATTTGCGATTGAGTGACGAATGTCATGCTTCAATAAAATTTATCAATCGCAGCCGTGACATATAAAAAGTAGGCTTACAGCCAATAAAAACATTGTAATAAATGATACACTTTACTCCGATAAATACAATACTTTAACGACGCAAAAATAACATTTTAATGAAACTATCAATTGGCAAACATCTGCATCGCGGCATTTAGTTATTAGGACGTGAACTTATGAGATCCGAGAGACCCGGATAGCTTACATTTCGCTTATATATTATGACATAAATTGGCACCGGCTACGTTTATATTTATACCCTCACCTCATTGGCGAATATTAGTACTATGCATCAAGGCTATTAAATATGTACAAAAGACGTTGTCAAACTCCGCTCAGTTCTAATTGTTCGACCCCAGTCCTCGATGAAAGATATCTGGGTGACCGATATTGCAATAGATCGTAAATTGCAATACAATTGGCATGGCACCTGTTAGGATCCCTACCTGCAATAAGTGGAACAAACCCCCCACCTCCGTCTATGAGAATAATTATGGCTACGGAATAAATTTCTACCAGCCGATGATAGACTATATCAATGCCAAAGAGCACGGAGTCGCGACTAAACCGCCGCATCTGCCATGGAATAACGAACGTGGTTTGGAGAAATACAGAACAGATAAACCGGTGCGAACATATTCTAACGAAGACCTGACAAGATATTCACAAGAGGTGTCCGAGCAAGCAAAAAAAGATCTCAATACTTTTAATATAGCAAAGAGATCACCATTTTCAGTATGCGCGACCGCTGCGGCGGCTAATGTAACAAAACACGTGGGTGTTGAAAGTGTTACTGCCAAAACAAGGAAGAAGAAAGTTGATAAAGAAAAAATTAAGTTAGAACGACAAAAGAAAAGAATGGATGACATTCACAAAGAACTCGACTTGTATGAAGCTGAAGCAAATATTGCAAACGAATTAAGAGGAAAAGCAGTTATGTATCGTGGAAAATCCGCAAAAGCAATTGCGCAGACTTTATTAGCTGAAAGTAGAAATAATGTAGACCATGGAAAGTATATACATCGAGATTACAAAGAGAATATGTCACATAAACGCAATATAGAACGTAAATTGCAATCGGACTATCATCAGTCTTGTGTTACTGAAAATATCAAGACAGTGAGAACTGTGTCGCCTCTAATGTGTGTTGTCAAATTTAAAACCGAAAAAGAAACATCTGACACGAGTTATCTTGAACCTTTGCGCAAAATAAAGGAAACGCTGAAACAATTCAACTATCTCAACACTAGTTTTTTAATAGACAAAAGGTTATAAAATCTTTTTTTTTTTGTTTAAGAGTACATGTAAATATGAAATATTTTGTGATTAACCGTTATATTTCGTTGTAGCAAGCAGACCAGCATTGAGATCGAGCAGCTCAACGCTCGTGTAGTAGAAGCTGAAACCAAGCTGAAGACCGAAATCACTCGCATTAAAAAGAAGTTACAAATCCAGATCACTGAGTTGGAGTTGTCCCTTGACGTTGCCAACAAAACCAACATTGATTTGCAAAAAACCATCAAGAAGCAATCTCTGCAGGTAATAATTGTTTATAGCCTTACGTCCTAATTGATCCTAATTGTTGTCCTAAATCTAATTGATCAATAGTAATAGTTTTAATAGCTCAATAATATATTTTAGCTCACCGAGATTCAAACTCACTATGATGAAGTCCAGAGACAATTGCAAGTGACCCTCGACCAATACGGCGTTGCTCAACGCAGAATACAGTCGCTCACCGGAGAAGTTGAAGAGATTCGTGGCAATTACGAACAGGTACACAGCCTCCAAAAAAAAAAAAAAATATGTCTCTAACATCAGCGTCATCACAATTTAAAATCTTTATATCCTAATAAATAATATTTTACCTTTTTTTGGATTATAAATTGTAGGCCCTCCGTGCTAAGCGTACCGTCGAACAAGCGTATGAAGAGTCTCAGACCCGCATTAACGAGTTGACTGTTATCAACGTAAACTTGTCAAGCAGCAAGGCCAAGATTGAACAGGAACTGGCTGCCGTCGCTGCAGATTATGATGAAATTACTAAGGAACTTCGTGTTTCCGATGAGAGATTCCAACGCGTACAGGTAATTAATTATCTTTTAAGAATTTAAAATTAGATTCTCTTAAATTTTTATTGATTAAATCGGGGCTTTAAGTATCTACAAGTATGAAGTGTTAAATAACTTTTGAGATTAACCATGAATTTATAATATACATACAGCCTAAAGTTCTACATGTAAATTAATTAGTTAATTTCTCATAATAGCGAAGAGTTCATATGGCAACATGCCAAATATTCGATACGGAAATTGTTAGTGGAACAAATTATAATAAAATTTTCACACGCATTTGGTATATTATGTTTGATGTATGATATTAAGTCGTGATTGTACATTTTCAGACTGAATTGAAACACACGGTTGAACATTTGCACGAGGAACAAGAAAGGATTGTTAAGATTGAAGCCGTTAAGAAGTCCCTCGAAATCGAAGTCAAGGTAAATAATCATACAATTTTATTTGGTTTCGTCTTTTAGAAGGACCTGGGACTACTATAATTATCTTGGTATATAAGTTATTTGATTTTTGTTTCGTTTTTTGTAGAACCTATCTGTTCGCCTCGAGGAAGTAGAAGCCAACGCTATTGTTGGGGGCAAGCGTATTATTAGCAAACTAGAGGCCCGCATTAAGGATATGGAATTGGAATTAGACGAAGAGAAGAGGAGACACGCTGAAACTATTAAGATCCTCCGCAAGAAGGAGCGCTCTCTCAAGGAGGTTATGATTCAATGTGAAGAGGATCAGAAGAACATTGTCCTCCTTCAAGACTCTCTCGAGAAGACTTCTCAAAAAGTAAACATTTACAAGAGGCAGTTGACTGAACAGGTAAAGATTCTGGGGTTAAATAAAAATGTTTTGATCTTCTATGGTTTTATATTATTCTAAATCCATTTGCAGGAGGGTGTGTCACAACAGAGTGTAACCAGAGTGCGACGATTCCAACGTGAGCTAGAAGCCGCAGAAGATCGCGCTGACGTCGCCGAGAGTAACCTCTCCCTCATCCGCGCCAAACATCGCACCTTCGTAACCACCTCTACCGTCCCTGGTTCCCAAGTATACCTGGTGCAGGAATCTCGTGCGCTCAGCTCTGAGCGAATTTGAAAAGCCGAATAATTCGCCCCGAAGACCGACAGCATTTCTACCCGACCCAACATCACTCGGGGCGCTTTCTCCGGTCTTAGCCTAATCGTTCGTTAAGTGACGACCGCTCGTGAAGCACCAGTATCAGTTACTGACGCTTCACAAGCGGTCGGTAGTCCGGGACTGCCGCTGTGCTGGTCGTGTTCGGCCCTAAGCCGTGTCTCGAGGCCGCCATTGCTCACCGCTAGTCCCGCGCTTCTTTTCCCTAAGCGAAGCAAAGGAACCAAACTCGATCTTTTTTCACTATTTTTCTATTATAATTGTAACGGCACAAATCAATGTCGTCAGTTAACCAACCGTTTCAGGTGCCTTAATTGCAAATTATTATTTTATATTATTTATTAATTGTACAAAATAATTGTACGTTTTTAACTGTAACTTGTAATATTTTAAAATAAATGCTATTTATGTTAAAGTACAAAAAAAGCAATAAAAGTTTAAAAGCATATGATGTAGTTTTTATTACTAAGTTCTTTAAGTAAATTTATAATTTTATTTATCCTACAATATCCTTTACATGCATCAATTATGGCAAGTGGTGGTACTTTCACAGGATGGCAGACTAGTCTTATAAACATCAATCATCATCTTGACGCGCCTTTACCGGCTCTCATACTTGTCATGCTGTGCATCTCGGGTGTGAAGGAGGGCCAATATGTAACCGGTTCCTAAAAAGGGTAACCATAACCTCAGTCCTCTGCAAGGGCATGGAACGGCTACTTAATGTCCAGCTCATAGCATACATAGGAGATCACTAGTTGATTAACGACCGCCAATGACTTATGAACTTATAGGTTATATTATGTATGTCTGGGGTAAGGCTGTGGATGGTCATGGAGAAGTCCTGGCTATAGCCCTGGTACTACCAAAGCGTTTGACAGGGTTTGGCACCCTTCTTTCTAAGCTTGAGGCTATTAGCCCAGTCTGCCGTCCTGGGGTAACTTTCGAATGTAACACCCGTGAAGTGACCTTGTTGCGATTCCGGAGCAGTCTGAAAGAAGCCAGATATAGAGAGAGGAGTGTGCACTGTCAATCTAGATGATGCACACGCGTCTCCTCATTCCGGCATTGCGGAAGTGACTGCTCCCCGTAGAGATTTGTCTGAGGTAGGAGTTGTTTCCGCTCATTGACCGCACTCTATCATTGGCCGGAGTGTTGCCATATGCCGAGCGAAATCTATTGTGCGAGCATTTATACTTATTTTAACATTACAGCGATTTCATTTTAACGATCAATGCTTACTTAGTCTTTAAAAAATAAGAAGACCGGCAACGCCTAATCCCTCTCTTTTTCCAAAAATTAAAGTCTTCCGTTTTCAGTTGAAATTTTTTTTTGTTATTACTCACAATTACTGATATTAATACTTATTAGTCGCCTTTTAGTATTACTTAATCCTAATATAATAATATAAAATTTTTAATATTATACGTTAATAATTGTGTGGATATCATTAGTTAGTTAGTGCAATTTTGTTCAGTATGACCAGGACTATTTGTATTTAAAGTTTTTTTTTAATTTTTAAATCGCCATATGTCATAAAATACATACGTCAGCGTAACCGTTTAAAGACCAATTTTGTATGTAGTATAACCAGCACAATTTATTTTTGTTTTTGTTTTTTTTTAAATCGCTATTACTCAAAAAGTACATACGTAAGCGCAGTCGTGTAAAGACAATTTTTGTTCTGTATGACCGCTTTTACACGGTGAACTAAATTTTTTGAAACCTACCCTAAAATCTTTTCGATCTAATACGTTTTACGACAAAAAGGGCCGTTTACGCAACAGCTAGTTGATATATAAAACCAGATGTGTAATAGCACTCCCAATGCAAAATAACACCAATTTTAAACAATAATAACCACTAACTAATTAAGGAAAGGGATAAGAAAACAACTCAACACACTCGGCTCCCACTGTGATGCGAAAAATAAATATGGCCATAGCCACGTTTAGGTTCTCTGTCAATTAGTATTTCATTTGACGGCAACATTGTCAAACCGTTCGAAGCGTCCTACGGTTTTTTTTTATGTCAGATGTATGAAGTTTGCACTTCCAGTGTATATATCTATGGTGAATATTATGAAAAAAAAAACTTGTCTATGGAAGTCTCCCCTCCCCTTTCTCTATACTATATTGACAGAACATCAAAATCATCACAAGGTGCGTGCGCGTGGGCTCGGTACGAGCTGGTGCGTTTGAATAATAATAATTCTTCGATTTTTATAAATTATCGTGAATAATATTGAACAAAATGATTAGAAATAGGTCAAAGTTATTGGATCACATCGCGCAGTTCGAAGATAAGGAACTATCTCTGTGCGACTATGTTGATTTACTACTAAGTTTCAAGAAATTATGTTTGGGTAAGTTTAACTGCATGAATATTGTGAACGAATAATTAGTCCCTTTTTAACTAAATGACATTATGAGGATTTTTGTATCACATACTATGGCGACAGTCATTGTATCTGGCCTCACTATATTTTTACTTAATTGATGCAACACATTCCTCTCCTTAACTTGGCATAGCGAGGCGACTACTGTCTGCATAAATTTTACTATAGTAGTGGTTGTTTCTGCTAATGGACTGCACTCTTAACATCAGGCCGAGACCTAATTAGTGTGACATTAGTTTCATTGTTAATTTATTCGCATGATTTTAGTAAGCACGCCCATTGGGGCAAGAAAATCGGCATTCTTGTTAGCTTTACGTTATCGCATTAACGTATTTTATTAAAAAATCCCCATTTTCGGGCCCACTTGTCAAGAAATTAATATCTGGTTTGTTAACAGAACAATATTCGAAAACATATATTATTTTTTCATTAATATTGAACTATATATCAATACAATCCATTTAAAGTGTTGACAGATTTTCGAACATACGATGAATCGATCCGAGATTATTTATTGTGTCGATATTTTCAACTTGTTTTTATAAATAATAATTATTAATAAATTCAAAACTTCCTTTAATTATGTATGTACAGTTAATTTATAAAATATCACAATTATTATATTTTTTCATATTTGATTAATTATTTGTAGTAGTAGTAGTAGGTAAATAATCGATTTAAAAATATTGCATCTAGCAACACCGCTACGGACGGTTAGCGCGGCCGCGTGAACATCGAATTTGCCCCGCCCGACGACCTCTAGCTACAATTTTTTTTGAATATTTTGAACGGCTATATCTCGAAAAGTAGATACGACAGAGTAACCATGTAGAGCCCAAAAATATCTGGTACTATGGTAGGGGCCTCCGATGTTTAGATATAATTTTTTTTTATAGTTATGTATAGTAAAAATTTGTGAGTTATCTCATGCACTTTTCTCTCTGTTTAGAGGCAAGCAGGTACAAGTGTTATTATTTTTAACTACAATATCTCGGAAAGTAGAAGAGTTACCGCGCTCGTGTAAAAGACGGTTTTTACTCAGTTTAGTGCTCGTCATAGCACTAATTTTTTTTATAATTTAAATATATATATATTTTTTTCAAATAAACGGCTATATCTCGAAACGTAGCCTCGTATAAAGACCGATTTGTTCAGAGAGACGAACGCTTTTCAATGGATAGCCACACTGTTTTTCAAAACTACCCACAAAACTATCCCAGAGCTCGCGAAGTGCGCCACAAAAAAAACTATTTGTAGATATAAGCCTCTCTAACTGAAAAATTAAATTACAAGATATTATGTATGATTGTATAAGTATAATAATGCGATAGCACAATGCAAACTATACATTATTAGTCTTCGATTCGATTCGATACGAGAATCCCCAGTAATCACAAAATGTCAGCTGAATATGGGAAGTTCCACTGCTAATTTAATTCGACGCGTGTTTTGGGGAAACTTTTATATTCGTTTTGTTGCTTTTTAATTATTTAAAAAAACACGCTTCTAATACAGTGATCTCGGAACGGAGCTGAACCATAATTATTATGCATTAATGGTAATTTAAGAATAATCTATATTGCTAGCAGTAAATTAAATTATACGTCTTATCACCCTACTGTGATGACTTATGAGACGCATAAGCTAGCTGTGTCTTCTAGCTATCTACGCCACTTTCACTACATTGCACTTTCGCTCCCACCAATTCCATTAAACTTGATTAATTCAAATTTGTTTCAGAGGAAAAGAAGCAAGCAGAACGAAGCAGCTTCGAGCAACATCAAGCCTTGAGTGCCAAACAGTTTCAATCAATGTGTCACCAGTCACCAGGAATGCACCAGGAGGATCCAAATAATGTATGTTGCCGCAATGCTGCCGCTGAATTTATGGAGTGTCCGACCAAAATGCGGTTTTAAATTTTGCCCATTAAAACTTCGCTTTTTTTTCGTTCGATACAAACAAGCAGCTCACATAAACATTTTAACTTTCTCACAAATGCTACCAAAATATCACTAGATTTCATTACATATGCACCGAAAATAAAATCAAAATTACCATTTATTAACGAATCAAAGCACTTCTTATATTCTCATTCTCTCAATACCATTCGGTTTGTTTTTTGTTCCTTTTCTTCTCATGTTTGTTTTGATTTATATCTTTCATATAGAGTGGGATTACTTTTTATTTTTTCTCTTTTCTCGGGATGTTAAATGTCTTCTCGGTTTAAGAATTTCTTCTTTGGTCTTGTTTAGTTTCTCAATACTTAAAAAAAAATGTTACCAAAAAACAATCAACCGAACATTCAAATAACAGACGGCGAGTACCACGATGTAATATTCTGGTCCCACATTAATTTATTTATATTTTTTGCAATAGCATAGCAAAGCCGAGGTGAAGCTTTTAAACAGGTTGAATTCCGAATTGACACAATTGCATCGTGAATCCAGATGCCGTCTTGATGCGATGGAAGCAGAAGCTAAAGCTGTTCGGTAAGCGTCAAGTATATTCATTAGTCATTAAAGTATAGATGAGATACATAAACAACTTGAATTATGAGATAAAGAAAACGACAACAAAAAGCAGTTATGTATCTGTTAAATCTTCAAAAGTAACAGAGTTTGCACGTAATAAGTAGGGAGTAGAATACAAAAGTAGTGTAGGGTTGTGTAGTATTAATGCAGTGTTGAAAGTAGATTGCAATCTATCATCAGCATTGTTAACCATTCTATTACATATAGCAAACAGCTCAAGGATTGTAGTTCGGAAGTTAAATTAGAATTGAAGATCGGTGTAGATCGTATTAGGAAGAAGCTGCAAGAACAAATTACCGAGTTGAAGCAGTCCTGTGCATTTACCAACGAAACCAACATTTATTTGAAGAATACCATAGAGAAACAATCATTACAGGTAATAATTGTTTAATGCCGTTTGCAATTTTGACTCGATTCTAGTCGGTTAGTAGTAATGATTATTCATTCAATAATTAATTTTCAGCTGACCGTTATCGAAAATAATCACAAAAATGCCCTCAAGCAATTGCAAGTATCCAAGGAGCAATATACCGTAGCTGAGGGCAAAGTGGCAACACTTACTTCCGATGTCGAATATATTCGTGGCACATACGAACAGGTATACAATTAATAGCTTACTGAAAAAGTAAAATATAATAGCTGAAGTAACCGCCGTAGATGTAGTTTTTTTTTGTCTCAATTTGTTTTATATCACGCTTGTGGATTTTGTAGGAGGTTGTGTCACTAAAAAGTGATCTGAAAGCCGCAGAAGTGCGCGAGAAACAACTACTAACGCGAATCTCCCGCTTGAAGCAGGTTAACGTTCATCAAGATAAATCTAAAACCAAGTCGAAGGCTATGAGTGCTTTCGTTAAGGAGATTTTACAGAAACAGATCAGCGAGTTGCGGCCGTTTCTTGATGGTACCAAGAAACGCAACATTAAATTGAAACAAAATATTAGGCGCCAACGTCTTCAGGTATTTATTGTTTATCGTTGTTTGTAATTTTTGTCTCTAAATCTGTCAGTTACTTGCAATAAACTAATAACTCAATAACTCATTTTTAGCTCACTAAGGTCCAAAAGAACTATCAAGAGGCCCTGAAGCAACGAAAAATGGCGAACAATAATTATAACGTCGCCAAAGGCAAGATACGGTCACTCGCCGCTGAGCTTGAAGAGATTCGTTCTAAATACGAACAGGTATACAAATAATAGCCTACTGAATATACAATACAATTATCACGCCTTTTTCCCACAGTGCAGGGATAGGCAGAGACACCGGAATGCCTTTTACCACGATCCTGACACAACGCTTCACATCCACAATTCTCTTCATCCACGCCCGACGGTTGCGGGCACTAGGCAACCCAGCTTTTATGAGTATGCCTCCGATTTGATCGGAAAACACCCTTATGGGGTCTGCATCCATTCACCTAAGATTTATATATTCCTTTCGTCAATCTCCTTTCATTCATCCTTTCCATGTGCCGAAACCATCGAATGCTAATCACAACAGTATTATTTATTCTATCCGCTATCGTGACTCCACTTGACCGCATTAATCCTACTCTCTTGCTTCTTCTGCCATACCCAATATTCACTTCCATACATTAATGTTGGAACAAGTACCGCGTTATGAACAGCCATCCGTGACTTTTTGGACATTATTTGGCTGTTCATTATACTATGGATGGCACCGTTCACTACATTACCCTTTTGCACCCTTCTCTCAATGTCTCCATCACACTTACCATCCCTTGTAAACATACTTCCCAAGTAAACAAATTGTTTAACTTGTTCCACTTTCTTACCGTTTTTTTAAATATTTTTTATATTTCGATCTCAAATTGTTTTATATCACGCTTGTGAATTTTGTAGGAAGTAGGATCACGAGAAAATGCAGCCGATGAACCCAAAAGAGCCTCACGCGTCGAGAAGCTCAACACTCGTGAAGTCGATGCGGAAGCCAATTTGGAGTCCATGGTCACTAACATCAGCGATGAGTTGCGGAAAGAAATTGTGGAGCTGCGGTCGTCTTTAGACGAAATCACGAAAAACAAAACTAAATTAGATGATATCGGAAAAAAACTATCTCTACAGGTATTAATTACTTGGGCCAATTAGAAATTTTTGTGATGTTTTTTAAAAACACCTCTATCAGCAACAACATCTAACCAATATCACCTCATGCGTCTAAACCAATTTTCAAGACACTTTTTCGACACTTTGTCGATATGAAAATTTAATGTTTCACCATCTATAATAATGCCTTTCATCTATAATAATAAATAATGCTGTGACGCGCCTGCTTCAGTAGCAATCATGTCACGCTACCATCGAGTTAACAGAAAGCATTAGAGAATCATCAAGCGAAAACATTTCCACGCAGATGCATTTTTCCATGAGCGATTATTTTTTGAAATAAGCGGAAGGGAAAATATAAGTATGTCGAATATTTGAAAATGGTATTTTCAACATAAATTATTTATTGAAAATGTTATACCTAAAATTCTTTTTCTTATAACTTTCTGCTTGTTTATGTCCGTTATTTTTGTCGCAAATTAGTCGTAATAAATTAAAAACTCAATAATTTTTAGTTCACCAAGGCCCAAAACGACCACGCTGAGGCCCTGAGAGAATTAGACGAAGCGTACAACCAAGACATTATCGACAAAGAGAAAGTAAAAACACTGATCGAGAAAATAAATAAAATTCAAGAGACATGCGAACAGGTATATACTGAAAAATAAAAACGCATCTTTTTTATTGTAACTCTGCATATGACAATACTCCGCCTGATGTTAGGCTTGAGTGCGGTCTGCTACTACAGAGAAATTTTAGCAGACGGTTACCTCCTTTGCAGATACTGACTCGAGGAGACGAATCTGCATCATCCAGGTTGACACCAGTGCACACCACTCTTCTGTTATACCTAGTTATATATATTTTCAAACTTGACCCGAAACGCGACATGGTCGCTTCACGAGATTTACATGCGAAAGTACTCCCGACCACGGAAGGCAGGGCTAATAACTATCATCATCACCACCCTGTAGCTCTTCGACGTCATATTTTCTTCTCTTTTAATCTCAATTACTTTTAATCTCAAATGCTTGGGAATTTTGTAGAATGCAACGTCACAAGAGAGAATCACAGAAACACAAAATTTGGTTAATATAGCAAGGAGAGTTGAAGGCGATCGATTAGAAAAACTGCTCAGACTCGCATCTGGCGAATCTGGAATTGATGAATTAATCGAGTTGAATGAATCAGTTAAGACGGCGGTTAGAGAACAGATCGCCGAGTTGGAAAAATCTATCGACGGTACTGACCAAGACCAGACCAGACCAGACCACAAGACAAACCAAGAACATCAAGGTAATAAATAATTGTTTATCGCCGTTATTGTTTGTTTCAAATCTTTTGGTATTAAATTTATTTTAATTTTATTTATTTTTGTTATTTTTTTTTTGTGTTATTTATTAAGATATCAAACAATTTTATACATAAATATGAAACTCAAAAAATATGCATTGAGCAAGTGCAAACAACGCGTAATTGGCACCACAGATAATAGTAATTAATACCTCAATAACTCACTTTCAGCTCAATAATATACAAAAAACTGCAATGAGATCCTGAATCAACTGGAAGAGGCGATCAACCAACATCACCGTTGCTGAAAACCAATGTAAAACGTGCCGTGCGACTTAAACGATTCGACGCAACGATTAATAATTATAAATTGAAGCAAATTCGATCATTTTTCACTAATAATCTTTTTTAATTATAATTTTGGGTGTTTGATTTGCAAATAATTAATTTCTATTGTTGATTAATAAAAAAAAACTATAATAGTTAAATGGCATGTCCTGTGGTTTTAATTACTGGGCTTTTCCGCTTCCCTTTTCATTTAGCTTAATTTTCGCGTTCTCTACGAAAAAATCCCCTCCTCTTCCAACTCTTCGTAGTATCCTCGCGATGTTTCTTCACTACGATCTGAATCACTGAGATCATATTATCGTGTGAGCATTTAAAATAACATCCTGAACAAGGTGCGACAGTTTTTAGCGCCGGTTCATCGCCTATTTATTATTGTACAAAGCACAAATTTGCTCTTGCGCGGAGTACTGTTCACTCGACTGGGTAATCATTAGGTACCTTTTAGTATTACTGAATCATGATATAATAATATAAAATTTATAATATTATAAGTTAATGTCATTGATATGTAAAACCAGATGTGCAATAACGATCCAATCTGCCAATGTCGAGTAGTAAATTCTTAATGTTTTTGCATCAAATTGCAATGGTGTTTTATAATTTGACGCTTTCTTGGAGTATTTGGCGGCAATTCACCCGGTCACGTCACAATATGAGCGTTTTCGCCATAAAAAAAACCGCCGTCTCATATAGAGTGAATTTTAATGTTTCCACAATTACTCACAAGCGCAGCATAAATTTATGCAAAATAACACCAATTTTACACAATAATAACCACTAACTAATTAAGGAAAGGGATAAGAAAACAACTCAACATACTCGGCTCCCACTGTGATGCGAAAAAAAGATATGGCCATAGCCACGTTTAGGTTCTCTGTCAGTTAGTATTTCAATTGACGGCAACATTGTCAAATCGTTCGAAGCGTCCTACGGTTTTTTTATGTCAGATGTATGAAGTTTGCAACTCTATGGTGAAGTGTTTGGCGCGCTTTTGTTCGGGAAGGTCCTTAATTAGTTTAGTGGTTATTATTGTGTAAAATTGGTGTAATTTTGCGTAATTTTATGCTGCGCATGTGAGTAATTGTGGAAACATTAAAATTCACTCTATATGAGGCAACAGAAGCGGTTTTTTTTTGTGGTTATCCCACGCAGTGAAAACGCTCATATTGTGACGTGACCAGGTGAATTGCCGCCAAATACTCCAAGAAAGCGTCAAATTGTAAAACATCATTGCAATTTGATGTGAAAACTTCAAGAATTTACTACAAATGAGATATATATTATATTACTGAAGACATGGCTGTATGGGCTTTGATCCCTTTGCCTTCACAGAATGGGAGAATTAACAAAAAAAAAATCTCTATGGTGAATATTATGAAAAAAAAAACTTGTCTATCCAAGTCTCCCCTCCCCTTTCTCTATACTATATTGACAGAACATCAAAATCATCACAAGGTGCGTGCGCGTGGGCTCGGTACGAGCTGGTGCGTTTGAATAATAATAATTCTTCGATTTTTATAAATTATCGTGAATAATATTGAACAAAATGATTAGAAATAGGTCAAAGTTATTGGATCACATCGCGCAGTTCGAAGATAAGGAACTATCTCTGTGCGACTATGTTGATTTACTACTAAGTTTCAAGAAATTATGTTTGGGTAAGTTTAACTGCATGAATATTGTGAACGAATAATTAGTACCTTTTTAACTAAATGACATTATGAGGATTTTTGTATCACATACTATGGCGACAGTCATTGTATCTGGCCTCACTATATTTTTACTTAATTGATGCAACACATTCCTCTCCTTAACTTGGCATAGCGAGGCGACTACTGTCTGCATAAATTTTACTATAGTAGTGGTTGTTTCTGCTAATGGACTGCACTCTTAACATCAGGCCGAGACCTAATTAGTGTGATATTAGTTTCATTGTTAATTTATTCGCATGATTTTAGTAAGCACGCCCATTGGGGCAAGAAAATCGGCATTCTTGTTAGCTTTACGTTATCGCATTAACGTATTTTATTTAAAAAATCCCCATTTTCGGGCCCACTTGTCAAGAAATTAATATCTGGTTTGTTAACAGAACAATATTCGAAAACATATATTATTTTTTCATTAATATTGAACTATATATCAATACAATCCATTTAAAGTGTTGACAGATTTTCGAACATACGATGAATCGATCCGAGATTATTTATTGCGTCGATATTTTCAACTTGTTTTTATAAATAATAATTATTAATAAATTCAAAACTTTTCGATGTACAAGTGTTATTATTTTTAACTATAATATCTCGGAAAGTAGAAGAGTTACCGCGCTCGTGTAAAAGACGGTTTTTGCTCAGTTTAGTGCTCGTCATAGCACTAATTTTTTTTATAATTTAAATATATATATATATTTTCAAATAAACGGCTATATCTCGAAACGTAGACTCGTATAAAGACCGATTTGTTCAGAGAGACGAACGCTTTTCAATGGATAGCCACACTGTTTTTCAAAACTACCCACAAAACTATCCCAGAGCTCGCGAAGCGCGCCACAAAAAAAACTATTTGTAGATATAAGCCTCTCTAACTGAAAAATTAAATTACAAGATATTATGTATAATTGTATAAGTATAATAATGCGATAGCACAATGCAAACTATACATTATTAGTCTTCGATTCGATTCGATACGAGAATCCCCAGTAATCACAAAATGTCAGCTGAATATGGGAAGTTCCACTGCTAATTTAATTCGACGCGTGTTTTGGGGAAACTTTTATATTCGTTTTGTTGCTTTTTAATTATTTAAAAAAACACGCTTCTAATACAGTGATCTCGGAACGGAGCTGAACCATAATTATTATGCATTAATGGTAATTTAAGAATAATCTATATTGCTAGCAGTAAATTAAATTATACGTCTTATCACCCTACTGTGATGACTTATGAGACGCATAAGCTAGCTGTGTCTTCTAGCTATCTACGCCACTTTCACTACATTGCACTTTCGCTCCCACCAATTCCATTAAACTTGATTAATTCAAATTTGTTTCAGAGGAAAAGAAGCAAGCAGAACGAAGCAGCTTCGAGCAACATCAAGCCTTGAGTGCCAAACAGTTTCAATCAATGTGTCACCAGTCACCAGGAATGCACCAGGAGGATCCAAATAATGTATGTTGCCGCAATGCTGCCGCTGAATTTATAGAGTGTCCGACCAAAATGCGGTTTTAAATTTTGCCCATTCGCTTTTTTTTCGTTCGATACAAACAAGCAGCTCACATAAACATTTTAACTTTCTCACAAATGCTACCAAAATATCACTAGATTTCATTACATATGCACCGTAAATAAAATCAAAATTACCATTTATTAACGAATCAAAGCACTCCGAGCAGGTTGACGCTCCTCAAGTTAAATCTAAAACCAAGTCGAAGGCTATGGGTGCTTTCGTCAAGGAGATGTTGCAGAAACAGATCAGCGAGTTGGGGCCGTTTCTTGGTGGTATCAAGAAACGCAACATTAAATTGAAAAAAATTATTAGGCACCAACGTCTTCAGGTATTTATTGTTTATCGTTGTTTGTAATTTTTGTCTCTAAATCTGTTGATTAGCAGGAATAAATTAATAACTCAATAACTCATTTTTAGCTCACTAAGGTCCAAAAGAACTATCAAGAGGCCCTGAAGCAACGAAAAATGGCGAACAACAGATATAACGTCGCCAAAGGCAAGATACGGTCACTCGCCGCTGAGCTTGAAGAGATTCGTTCTAAATACGAACAGGTATACAAATAATAGCCTACTGAAAATACAATACAATTGTCACGCCTTTTTCCCACAGGACAGGGATAGGCAGAGACACCGGAATGCCTTTTACCACGATCCTGACACAACGCTTCACATCCACAATTCTCTTCATCCACGCCCGACGGTTGCGGGCACTAGGCAACCCAGCTTTTATGAGTATGCGTCCGATTTGATCGGAAAACACCCTTATGGGTCTGCATCCATTCACATCAGATTTATATATTCCTTTCGTCAATCTCCTTTCATTCATTCTTTCCATGTGCCCAAACCATCGAAGCATTCCTTTCTCAATCCTCGTCACTACTTCATCTTTCAAACCACATCTATCACATGCTAATCACAACAGTATTATTTATTTTATCCACTATCTTGACTCCACTTGACCGCATTAATCCTACTCTCTTGCTTCTTCTGCCATACCCAATATTCACTTCCATACATTAATGTCGGAACAAGTACCGCGTTATGAACAGCCATCCGTGACTTTTTGGACATTATTTGGCTGTTCATTATAGTATGGTTGGCACCGTTCACTACATTACCCTTTTGCACCCTTCTCTCAATGTCTCCATCACACTTACCATCCCTTGTAAACATACTTCCCAAGTAAACAAATTGTTTAACTTGTTCCACTTTCTTACCGTTTTTTTAAATAATTTTTATATTTCGATCTCAAATTGTTTTATATCACGCTTGTGAATTTTGTAGGAAGTAGGATCACGAGAAAATGCAGCCGATGAACCCAAAAGAGCCTCACGCGTCGAGAAGCTCAACACTCGTGAAGTCGATGCGGAAGCCAATTTGGAGTCCATAGCCACTAACATCAGCGATGAGTTGCGGAAAGAAATTGTGGAGCTGCGGTCGTCTTTAGACGAAATCACGAAAAACAAAACTAAATTAGATGATATCAGAAAAGAACAATCTCTACAGGTATTAATTACTTGGGTCAATTAGAAAATTTTATGATGTTTTTTCCAACGTGTTTTTAAAAACACCTCTATCAGCAACAACATCTAACCAATATCACCTCATGCGTCTAAACCAATTTTCAAGACACTTTTTCGACACTTCGCCGATATGAAAATTCAATGTTTCACCATCTATATTAATACCTTTCATCTATAATAATAAATAATGCTGTGACGCGCCTGCTTCAGTAGCAATCATGTCACGCTACCATCGAGTTAACAGAAAGCATTAGAGAATCATCAAGCGAAAACATTTCCACGCAGATGCATTTTTCCATGAGCGATGATTTTTTGAAATAAGCGGAAGGGAAAATATAAGTATGTCGAATATTTGAAAATGGTATTTTCAACATAAATTATTTATTGAAAATGTTATACATAAAATTCTTTTTCTTATAACTTTCTGCTTGTTTATGTCCGTTATTTTTGTCGCAAATTAGTCGTAATAAATTAAAAACTCAATAATTTTTAGTTCACCAAGGCCCAAAACGACCACGCTGAGGCCCTGAGAGAATTGGACGAAGCCTACAACCAAGACATTATCGACATAGAGAAAGTAGAAACACTGATCGAGAAAATAAATAAAATTCAAGAGACATGCAAGCAGGTATATACTGAAAAATAAAAAAGCATCTTTTTTATTGTAGCTCTGCATATGACAATACTCCGCCTGATGTTAGGCTTGAGTGCGGTCTGCTACTACAGAGAAATTTTAGCAGACGGTTACCTCCTTTGCAGATACTGACTCGAGGAGACGAATCTGCATCATCCAAGTTGACACCAGTGCACACCACTCTTCTGTTATACCTAGTGTATATACTTTCAAACTTGTCCCGAAACGCGACATGGTCGCTTCACGAGATTTACATGCGAAAGTACTCCCGACCACGGAAGGCAGGGCTAATAACTATCATCATCACCACTCTGTAGCTCTTCGACGTCATATTTTCTTCTCTTTTAATCTCAATTACTTTTAATCTCAAATGCTTGGGAATTTTGTAGAATGCAACGTCACAAGAGAGAATCACAGAAACACAAAATTTGGTTAATTTTGCAAGGAAAGTTGAATTAGATCGATTAGAAAAACTGCTCAGATTCGCCTCCTGCATCCGAAGGCAGGAATTTAATATTAGCGAATCTGAAATTGATGAATTAATCGAGTTGAATGACATATATCCTCCGGTTAAGACGGCGATTAGAGAACAGATCGCCGAGTTGGAAAAATCTATCGACGGTACTGACCAAGACCAGACCAGACCAGACCACAAGACAAACCAAGGACATCAAGGTAATAAATAATTGTTTATCGCCGTTATTGTTTGTTTCAAATCTTTTGGTATTAAATATATTTTAATTTTATTTTATTTTATGTATTATTATTTTTTTGTTTTATTTATTAAGATATCAAACAATTTTATACATAAATATGAAACTCAAAAAATATGCATTGAGCAAGTGCAAACAACGCGTAACTGGCACCACAGATAATAGCAATTAATACCTCAATAACTCACTTTCAGCTCAATAATATACAAAAAACTGCAATGAGATCCTGAATCAACTGGAAGAGGCGATCAACCAACATCACCGTTGCTGAAAACCGCTGTAAAACGTGCCGCGCGACTTAAACGATTCGACGCAACGATTAATAATTATAAATTGAAGCAAATTCGATCATTTTTCACTAATAATCTTTTTTAATTATAATTTTGGGTGTTTGATTTGCAAATAATTAATTTCTATTGTTGATTAATAAAAAAAACTATAATAGTTAAATGGCATGTCCTGTGGTTTTAATTACTGAGCCTTTTTCCGCTTCCTAAAAGATTTAGAAATACAGGCCAAGAGCATTAGCCCAGCGTATACAGGGCCGATTTGCATGTTTTTCTTGCCCTTTAATAGGAAATGTATAAGCTATGTTAAGGGAAACGCTAAAAAGTTTTCCTTCACGTTTTATTATATTACTAGCTGTTGTGTAATTGCCGCGGGCGCAAGCGGCCCTTTTTCTCGCAAAACGTGTTAGAACGAAAAGATTTTAAGGTAGTTTTGAAATAGCAAATAAAAAAAATAGTGCTGGTCATACTGAACAAAATTGGCCTTTACATGGTTACGCTGACGTATGTACTTTTTGAGATATAGTAGTTCAAAATATTTTTAAAAAATTGTAGAACTCGTCGCACACGGGGCAAATTCGGATCGCTGCACTGTCCGACCGAATGACCGAGATGTAGTCGTTTCGAGTGCTTTTGGCGTGCTTTTGCCCGGTAAGTTTGAGTTGTTTTCTTATCCCTTTCTTTAATTAGTTAGTGGTTATTGTTGTGTAAAATTGGTGTTATTTTGCATAAATTTATGCTGCGCTTGTGAGTAATTGTGGAAACATTAAAATTCACTCTATATGAGACGGCGGTTTTTTTTATGGCGAAAACGCTCATATTGTGACGTGACCGGGTGAATTGCCGCCAAATACTCCAAAAAAGCGTCAAATTATAAAACACCATTGCAATTTGATGCAAAAACATTAAGAATTTACTACTCGACATTGGCAGATTGGATCGTTATTACACATCTGGTTTTATATATCAATGACATTAACTTATAATATTATAAATTTTATATTATTATATCATGATTCAGTAATACTAAAAGGTACCTAATGATTACCCAGTCGAGTGAACAGTACTCCGCGCAAGAGCAAATTTGTGCTTTGTACAATAATAAACAGGCGATGAACCGGCGCTAAAAACTGTCGCACCTTGTTCAGGATGTTATTTTAAATGCTCACACGATAATATGATCTCAGTGATTCAGATCGTAGTGAAGAAACATCGCGAGGATACTACGAAGAGTTGGAAGAGGAGGGGATTTTTTCGTCGAGAACGCGAAAATTAAGCTAAATGAAAAGGGAAGCGGAAAAGCCCAGTAATTAAAACCACAGGACATGCCATTTAACTATACTATATAGTTTTTTTTTATTAATCAACAATAGAAATTAATTATTTGCAAATCAAACACCCAAAATTATAATTAAAAAAGATTATTAGTGAAAAATGATCGAATTTGCTTCAATTTATAATTATTAATCGTTGCGTCGAATCGTTTAAGTCGCGCGGCACGTTTTACAGCGGTTTTCAGCAACGGTGATGTTGGTTGATCGCCTCTTCCAGTTGATTCAGGATCTCATTGCAGTTTTTTGTATATTATTGAGCTGAAAGTGAGTTATTAAGGTATTAATTACTGTGGTGCCAATTACGCGTTGTTTGCATATGCTCAATGCATATTTTTTGAGTTTCATATTTATGTATAAAATTGTTTGATATCTTAATAAATAAAACAAAAAAAAAATAACAAAAATAAATAAAATTAAAATAAATTTAATACCAAAAGATTTGAAACAAACAATAACGGCGATAAACAATTATTTATTACCTTGATGTTCTTGGTTTGTCTTGTGGTCTGGTCTGGTCTGGTCTTGGTCAGTACCGTCGACAGATTTTTCCAACTCGGCGATATGTTCACTAACCACCGTCTTAACCTGAGGATATATGTCATTCAACTCAATTAATTCATCAATTTCAGATTCGCCAATATTAAATTCCTGCCTCCGGATGCAGGAGGCAAGTCTGAGCAGTTTTTCTAATCGATCGCCTTCAACTTTCCTTGCAAAATTAACCAAATTTTGTGTTTCTGTGATTCTCTCTTGTGATGTTGCATTCTACAAAATTCCCAAGCATTTGAGATTAAAAGTAATTGAGTAAATATATACCTGTTCGCATGTCTCTTCAATTTTATTTATTTTCTCGATTAGTGTATCTACTATCTCTATGTCGATAATGTCTTGGTTGTACGCTTCGTCCAATTCTCTCAGGGCCTCAGCGTGGTCGTTTTGGGCCTTGGTGAACTAAAAATTATTGAGTTTTTAATTTATTACGACTAATTTGCGACAAAAATAACGGACATAAACAAGCAGAAAGTTATAAGAAAAAGAATTTTATGTATAACATTTTCAATAAATAATTTATGTTGAAAATACCATTTTCAAATATTCGACATACTTATATTTTCCCTTCCGCTTATTTCAAAAAATAATCGCTCATGGAAAAATGCATCTGCGTGGAAATGTTTTCGCTCGATGGTAGCGTGACATGATTGCTACTGAAGCAGGCGCGTCACAGCATTATTTATTATTATAGATGAAAGGCATTATTATAGATGGTGAAACATTGAATTTTCATATCGAATTTTCGTGTCGAAAAAGTGTCTTGAAAATTGGTTTAGACGCATGAGGTGATATTGGTTAGATGTTGTTGCTGATAGAGGTGTTTTTAAAAACACGTTGGAAAAAACATCATAAAATTTTCTAATTGACCCAAGTAATTAATACCTGTAGAGATAGTTTTTTTCCGATATCATCTAATTTAGTTTTGTTTTTCGTGATTTCGTCTAAAGACGACCGCAGCTCCACAATTTCTTTCCGCAACTCATCGCTGATGTTAGTGACCATGGACTCCAAATTGGCTTCCGCATCGACTTCACGAGTGTTGAGCTTCTCGACGCGTGAGGCTCTTTTGGGTTCATCGGCTGCATTTTCTCGTGATCCTACTTCCTACAAAATTCACAAGCGTGATATAAAACAATTTGAGATCGAAATATAAAAAATATTTAAAAAAACGGTAAGAAAGTGGAACAAGTTAAACAATTTGTTTACTTGGGAAGTATGTTTACAAGGGATGGTAAGTGTGATGGAGACATTGAGAGAAGGGTGCAAAAGGGTAATGTAGTGAACGGTGCCATCCATAGTATAATGAACAGCCAAATAATGTCCAAAAAGTCACGGATGGCTGTTCATAACGCGGTACTTGTTCCAACATTAATGTATGGAAGTGAATATTGGGTATGGCAGAAGAAGCAAGAGAGTAGGATTAATGCGGTCAAGTGGAGTCACGATAGCGGATAGAATAAATAATACTGTTGTGATTAGCATTCGATGGTTTCGGCACATGGAAAGGATGAATGAAAGGAGATTGACGAAAGGAATATATAAATCTTAGGTGAATGGATGCAGACCCCATAAGGGTGTTTTCCGATCAAATCGGAGGCATACTCATAAAAGCTGGGTTGCCTAGTGCCCGCAACCGTCGGGCGTGGATGAAGAGAATTGTGGATGTGAAGCGTTGTGTCAGGATCGTGGTAAAAGGCATTCCGGTGTCTCTGCCTATCCCTGCACTGTGGGAAAAAGGCGTGATAATTGTATTGTATATTCAGTAGGCTATTATTTGTATACCTGTTCGTATTTAGAACGAATCTCTTCAAGCTCAGCGGCGAGTGACCGTATCTTGCCTTTGGCGACGTTATAATTATTGTTCGCCATTTTTCGTTGCTTCAGGGCCTCTTGATAGTTCTTTTGGACCTTAGTGAGCTAAAAATGAGTTATTGAGTTATTAGTTTATTGCAAGTAACTGACAGATTTAGAGACAAAAATTACAAACAACGATAAACAATAAATACCTGAAGACGTTGGCGCCTAATATTTTGTTTCAATTTAATGTTGCGTTTCTTGGTACCATCAAGAAACGGCCGCAACTCGCTGATCTGTTTCTGTAAAATCTCCTTAACGAAAGCACTCATAGCCTTCGACTTGGTTTTAGATTTATCTTGATGAACGTTAACCTGCTTCAAGCGGGAGATTCGCGTTAGTAGTTGTTTCTCGCGCACTTCTGCGGCTTTCAGATCACTTTTTAGTGACACAACCTCCTACAAAATCCACAAGCGTGATATAAAACAAATTGAGACAAAAAAAAACTACATCTACGGCGGTTACTTCAGCTATTATATTTTACTTTTTCAGTAAGCTATTAATTGTATACCTGTTCGTATGTGCCACGAATATATTCGACATCGGAAGTAAGTGTTGCCACTTTGCCCTCAGCTACGGTATATTGCTCCTTGGATACTTGCAATTGCTTGAGGGCATTTTTGTGATTATTTTCGATAACGGTCAGCTGAAAATTAATTATTGAATGAATAATCATTACTACTAACCGACTAGAATCGAGTCAAAATTGCAAACGGCATTAAACAATTATTACCTGTAATGATTGTTTCTCTATGGTATTCTTCAAATAAATGTTGGTTTCGTTGGTAAATGCACAGGACTGCTTCAACTCGGTAATTTGTTCTTGCAGCTTCTTCCTAATACGATCTACACCGATCTTCAATTCTAATTTAACTTCCGAACTACAATCCTTGAGCTGTTTGCTATATGTAATAGAATGGTTAACAATGCTGATGATAGATTGCAATCTACTTTCAACACTGCATTAATACTACACAACCCTACACTACTTTTGTATTCTACTCCCTACTTATTACGTGCAAACTCTGTTACTTTTGAAGATTTAACAGATACATAACTGCTTTTTGTTGTCGTTTTCTTTATCTCATAATTCAAGTTGTTTATGTATCTCATCTATACTTTAATGACTAATGAATATACTTGACGCTTACCGAACAGCTTTAGCTTCTGCTTCCATCGCATCAAGACGGCATCTGGATTCACGATGCAATTGTGTCAATTCGGAATTCAACCTGTTTAAAAGCTTCACCTCGGCTTTGCTATGCTATTGCAAAAAATATAAATAAATTAATGTGGGACCAGAATATTACATCGTGGTACTCGCCGTCTGTTATTTGAATGTTCGGTTGATTGTTTTTTGGTAACATTTTTTTTTAAGTATTGAGAAACTAAACAAGACCAAAGAAGAAATTCTTAAACCGAGAAGACATTTAACATCCCGAGAAAAGAGAAAAAATAAAAAGTAATCCCACTCTATATGAAAGATATAAATCAAAACAAACATGAGAAGAAAAGGAACAAAAAACAAACCGAATGGTATTGAGAGAATGAGAATATAAGAAGTGCTTTGATTCGTTAATAAATGGTAATTTTGATTTTATTTTCGGTGCATATGTAATGAAATCTAGTGATATTTTGGTAGCATTTGTGAGAAAGTTAAAATGTTTATGTGAGCTGCTTGTTTGTATCGAACGAAAAAAAAGCGAAGTTTTAATGGGCAAAATTTAAAACCGCATTTTGGTCGGACACTCCATAAATTCAGCGGCAGCATTGCGGCAACATACATTATTTGGATCCTCCTGGTGCATTCCTGGTGACTGGTGACACATTGATTGAAACTGTTTGGCACTCAAGGCTTGATGTTGCTCGAAGCTGCTTCGTTCTGCTTGCTTCTTTTCCTCTGAAACAAATTTGAATTAATCAAGTTTAATGGAATTGGTGGGAGCGAAAGTGCAATGTAGTGAAAGTGGCGTAGATAGCTAGAAGACACAGCTAGCTTATGCGTCTCATAAGTCATCACAGTAGGGTGATAAGACGTATAATTTAATTTACTGCTAGCAATATAGATTATTCTTAAATTACCATTAATGCATAATAATTATGGTTCAGCTCCGTTCCGAGATCACTGTATTAGAAGCGTGTTTTTTTAAATAATTAAAAAGCAACAAAACGAATATAAAAGTTTCCCCAAAACACGCGTCGAATTAAATTAGCAGTGGAACTTCCCATATTCAGCTGACATTTTGTGATTACTGGGGATTCTCGTATCGAATCGAATCGAAGACTAATAATGTATAGTTTGCATTGTGCTATCGCATTATTATACTTATACAATCATACATAATATCTTGTAATTTAATTTTTCAGTTAGAGAGGCTTATATCTACAAATAGTTTTTTTTGTGGCGCACTTCGCGAGCTCTGGGATAGTTTTGTGGGTAGTTTTGAAAAACAGTGTGGCTATCCATTGAAAAGCGTTCGTCTCTCTGAACAAATCGGTCTTTATACGAGGCTACGTTTCGAGATATAGCCGTTTATTTGAAAAAAATATATATATATTTAAATTATAAAAAAAATTAGTGCTATGACGAGCACTAAACTGAGTAAAAACCGTCTTTTACACGAGCGCGGTAACTCTTCTACTTTCCGAGATATTGTAGTTAAAAATAATAACACTTGTACCTGCTTGCCTCTAAACAGAGAGAAAAGTGCATGAGATAACTCACAAATTTTTACTATACATAACTATAAAAAAAAATTATATCTAAACATCGGAGGCCCCTACCATAGTACCAGATATTTTTGGGCTCTACATGGTTACTCTGTCGTATCTACTTTTCGAGATATAGCCGTTCAAAATATTCAAAAAAAATTGTAGCTAGAGGTCGTCGGGCGGGGCAAATTCGATGTTCACGCGGCCGCGCTAACCGTCCGACTGACCGAGATATAGCCGTTTCGATTGTTCGTCGTATGAAAACTTTTCGAATCTTTTAGAAGACCCATGCAACCTGCGATAAAATACGACATGTTCCAGAAGTCAATTTCGTTCGTTTCCGGAACACGATGTCTCCGAAAAATATTACGTCTATATCTCTATATAGTGAGAATGACTGACAATGACTGGGAATGAGGGCAGCACTTCGTGTGCCATTTTATAACTCATCTGTCATCCCCCTGACGACGATGCTCCGTGACAGGTCCATCGATGTCAGCCGCCGCCCCGTAGCGGTGTTGCTAGATGCAATATTTTTAAATCGATTATTTACCTACTACTACTACTACAAATAATTAATCAAATATGAAAAAATATAATAATTGTGATATTTTATAAATTAACTGTACAATGTACATACATAATTAAAGGAAGTTTTGAATTTATTAAAATTTTTTTTTTTTTTTTTAATTTCGAAAGTACAAGCTATTAATGTCATACTTTTAAACTTGTGTAAAATATGTATTGATATATAGTTCAATATTTATGAAAAAATAATATATGTTTTCGAATATTGTTCTGTTAACAAACCAGATATTAATTTCTTGACAAGTGGACCCGAAAATGGGGATTTTTTAAATAAAATACGTTAATGCGATAACGTAAAGCTAACAAGAATGCCGATTTTCTTGCCCCAATGGGCGTGCTTACTAAAATCATGCGAATAAATTAACAATGAAACTAATATCACACTAATTAGGTCTCGGCCTGATGTTAAGAGTGCAGTCCATTAGCAGAAACAACCACTACTATAGTAAAATTTATGCAGACAGTAGTCGCCTCGCTATGCCAAGTTAAGGAGAGGAATGTGTTGCATCAATTAAGTAAAAATATAGTGAGGCCAGATACAATGACTGTCGCCATAGTATGTGATACAAAAATCCTCATAATGTCATTTAGTTAAAAAGGGACTAATTATTCGTTCACAATATTCATGCAGTTAAACTTACCCAAACATAATTTCTTGAAACTTAGTAGTAAATCAACATAGTCGCACAGAGATAGTTCCTTATCTTCGAACTGCGCGATGTGATCCAATAACTTTGACCTATTTCTAATCATTTTGTTCAATATTATTCACGATAATTTATAAAAATCGAAGAATTATTATTATTCAAACGCACCAGCTCGTACCGAGCCCACGCGCACGCACCTTGTGATGATTTTGATGTTCTGTCAATATAGTATAGATAAAGGGGAGGGGAGACTTCCATAGACAAGTTTTTTTTTCATAATATTCTTCATAGAGATTTTTTTTTGTTAATTCTCCCATTCTGGGAAGGCAAAGGGATCAAAGCCCATACAGCCATATCTTCAGTAATATAATATATATCTCATTTGTAGTAAATTCTTGAAGTTTTCACATCAAATTGCAATGGTGTTTTACAATTTGACGCTTTCTTGGAGTATTTGGCGGCAATTCACTCGGTCACGTCACAATATGAGCGTTTTCACTGCGTGGGATAACCACAAAAAAAACCGCTTCTGTTGCCTCATATAGAGTGAATTTTAATGTTTCCACAATTACTCACATGCGCAGCATAAAATTACGCAAAATAACACCAATTTTACACAATAATAACCACTAAACTAATTAAGGACCTTCCCGGGCAAAAGCGCGCCAAACACTTCACCATAGAGTTGAAGTTTGCAACATCATACATATGAGATAAAAAAAACCGTAGGACGCTTCGAACGATTTGACAATGTTGCCGTCAAATGAAATACTAACTGACAGAGAACCTAAACGTGGCTATGGCCATATCTTTTTTTCGCATCACAGTGGGAGCCGAGTATGTTGAGTTGTTTTCTTGTCCCTTTCCTTAATTAGTTAGTGGTTATTATTGCGTAAAATTGGTGTTATTTTGCATAAATTTATGCTACGCTTGTGAGTGATTGTGGAAACATTAAAATTCACTCTATATGAGGAGACGGAAGCGGCTTTTTTTATGGCGAAAACGCTCATATTGTGACGTGACCGGGTGAATTGCCGCCAAATACTCCAAGAAAGCGTCAAATTGTAAAACACCATTGCATTTTGATGCAAAAACATGAAGAATTTTCTACTCGACATTGGCAGATTGGATCGTTATTACATATCTGGCTTTATATATCAATGATATTAACATATAATATTATAAATTTTATATTATTATATCATGATTCAGTAATACTAAAAGGTACCTAATGATTACCCAGTCGAGTGAACAGTACTCCGCGCAAGAGCAAATTTGTGCTTTGTACAATAATAAATAGGCGATGAACCGGCGCTAAAAACTGTCGCACCTTGTTCAGGATGTTATTTTAAATGCTCACACGATAATATGATCTCAGTGATTCAGATCCTAGTGAAGAAACATCGCGAGGATACTACGAAGAGTTGGAAGAGGAGGGGATTTTTTCGTAGAGAACGCGAAAATTAAGCTAAATGAAAAGGGAAGCGGAAAAGCCCAGTAATTAAAACCACAGGACATGCCATTTAACTATTATAGTTTTTTTTTATTAATCAACAATAGAAATTAATTATTTGCAAATCAAACACCCAAAATTATAATTAAAAAGATTATTAGTGAAAAATGATCGAATTTGCTTCAATTTATAATTATTAATCGTTGCGTCGAATCGTTTAAGTCGCGCGGCACGTTTTACAGCGGTTTTCAGCAACGGTGATGTTGGTTGATCGCCTCTTCCAGTTGATTCAGGATCTCATTGCAGTTTTTTGTATATTATTGAGCTGAAAGTGAGTTATTGAGGTATTAATTACTATTATCTGTGGTGCCAATTACGCGTTGTTTGCACTTGCTCAATGCATATTTTTTGAGTTTCATATTTATGTATAAAATTGTTTGATATCTTAATAAATAAAACAAAAAAAAAAATAACAAAAATAAAATAAAATTAAAATAAATTTAATACCAAAAGATTTGAAACAAACAATAACGGCGATAAACAATTATTTATTACCTTGATGTTCTTGGTTTGTCTTGTGGTCTGGTCTGGTCTGGTCTTGGTCAGTACCGTCGACAGATTTTTCCAACTCGGCGATCTGTTCTCTAACCGCCGTCGTAACCTGAGGATATATGTCATTCAACTCAATTAATTCATCAATTTCAGATTCGCCAATATTAAATTCCTGCCTCCGGATGCAGGAGGCGAGTCTGAGCAGTTTTTCTAATCGATCGCCTTCAACTTTCCTTGCAAAATTAACCAAATTTTGTGTTTCTGTGATTCTCTCTTGTGATGTTGCATTCTACAAAATTCCCAAGCATTTGAGATTAAAAGTAATTGAGTAAATATATACCTGTTCGCATGTCTCTTGAATTTTATTTATTTTCTCGATTAGTGTATCTACTTTCTCTATGTCGATAACGTCTTGGTTGTACGCTTCGTCCAATTCTCTCAGGGCCTCAGCGTGGTCGTTTTGGGCCTTGATGAACTAAAAATTATTGAGTTTTTAATTTATTACGACTAATTTGCGACAAAAATAACGGATATAAACAAGCAGAAAGTTATAAGAAAAAGAATTTTATGTATAACATTTTCAATAAATAATTTATGTTGAAAATACCATTTTCAAATATTCGACATACTTATATTTTCCCTTCCGCTTATTTCAAAAAATAATCGCTCATGGAAAAATGCATCTGCGTGGAAATGTTTTCGCTTGATGATTCTCTAATGCTTTCTGTTAACTCGATGGTAGCGTGACATGATTGCTTCTGAAGCAGGCGCGTCACAGTATTATTTATTATTATAGATGAAAGGCATTATTATAGATGGTGAAACATTGAATTTTCATATCGGCGAAGTGTCGAAAAAGTGTCTTGAAAATTGGTTTAGACGCATGAGGTGATATTGGTTAGATGTTGTTACTGATAGAGGTGTTTTTAAAAACACGTTGGAAAAAACATCATAAAATTTTCTAATTGGCCCAAGTAATTAATACCTGTAGAGATAGTTTTTTTCTGATATCATCTAATTTAGTTTTGTTTTTCGTGATTTCGTCTAAAGATGACCGCAGCTCCACAATTTCTTTCTGCAACTCATCGCTGATGTTAGTGACTATGGACTCCAAATTGGCTTCCGCATCGACTTCACGAGTGTTGAGCTCCTCGACGCGTGAGGCTCTTTTGGGTTCATCGGCTGCATTTTCTCGTGATCCTACTTCCTACAAAATGCACAAACATGATATAAAACAATTTGAGATCGAAATATAAAAAATATTTTTAAAAACAGTAAGAAAGTGGAACGAGTTAAACAATTTGTTTACTTGGGAAGTATGTTTACAAGGGATGGTAAGTGTGATGGAGACATTGATAGAAGGGTAATGTAAGGGTGCAAAAGGGTAATGTAGTGAACGGTGCCAACCATAGTATAATGAACAGCCAAATAATGTCCAATAAGTCACGGATGGCTGTTCATAATGCGGTACTTGTTCCGACATTAATGTGTGGAAGTGAATGTTGGGTATGGCAGAAGAAGCAAGAGAGTTGGATTAATGCGGTCAATTGGAGTCACGATAGCGGATAGAATAAATAATACTGTTGTGATTAGCATTCGATGGTTTCGCACATGGAAAGGATAAATGAAAGGAGATTGACGAAAGGAATATATAAATCTGATGTGAATGGATGCAGACCCATAAGGGTGTTTTCCGATCAAATCGGACGCATACTCATAAAAGCTGGGTTGCCTAGTACCCGCAACCGTCGGGCGTGCATGAAGAGAATTGTCTATCCCTGCCCTGTGGGATAAAGGCGTGATAATTGTATTGTATATTCAGTAGGCTATTATTTGTATACCTGTTCGTATTTAGAACGAATCTCTTCAAGCTCAGCGGCGAGTGACCGTATCTTGCCTTTGGCGACGTTATATCTGTTGTTCGCCACATTTCGTTGCTTCAGGGCCTCTTGATAGTTCTTTTGGACCTTAGTGAGCTAAAAATGAGTTATTGAGTTATTAGTTTATTCCTACTAATCAACAGATTTAGAGACAAAAATTACAAACAACGATAAACAATAAATACCTGAAGACGTTGGTGCCTAATATTTTTTTTCAATTTATTGTTGCGTTTCTTGATACCACCAAGAGACGGCCCCAACTCGCTGATCTGTTTCTGCAACATCTCCTTGACGAAAGCACCCATAGCCTTCGACTTGGTTTTAGATTTAACTTGAGTAGCATCAACCTGCTCGAAGTGCTTTGATTCGTTAATAAATGGTAATTTTGATTTTATTTACGGTGCATATGTAATGAAATCTAGTGATATTTTGGTAGCATTTGTGAGAAAGTTAAAATGTTTATGTGAGCTGCTTGTTTGTATCGAACGAAAAAAAAGCGAAGTTTTAATGGGCAAAATTTAAAACCGCATTTTGGTCGGACACTCCATAAATTCAGCGGCAGCATTGCGGCAACATACATTATTTGGATCCTCCTGGTGCATTCCTGGTGACTGGATAATACACATTGATTGAAACTGCTCGGGACTCAAGGTTTGATGTTGCTCGAAGCTGCTTTGTTCTGCTTGCTTCTTTTCCTCTGAAACAAATTTGAATTAATCAAGTTTAATGGAATCGGTGGGAGCGAAAGTGCAATGTAGTGAAAGTGGCGTAGATAGCTAGAAGACACAGCTAGCTTATGCGTCTCATAAGTCATCACAGTAGGGTGATAAGACGTATAATTTAATTTACTGCTAGCAATATAGATTATTCTTAAATTACCATTAATGCATAATAATTATGGTTCAGCTCCGTTCCGAGATCACTGTATTAGAAGCGTGTTTTTTTAAATAATTAAAAAGCAACAAAACGAATATAAAAGTTTCCCCAAAACACGCGTCGAATTAAATTAGCAGTGGAACTTCCCATATTCAGCTGACATTTTGTGATTACTGGGGATTCTCGTATCGAATCGAATCGAAGACTAATAATGTATAGTTTGCATTGTGCTATCGCATTATTATACTTATACAATCATACATAATATCTTGTAATTTAATTTTTCAGTTAGAGAGGCTTATATCTACAAATAGTTTTTTTTGTGGCGCGCTTCGCGAGCTCTGGGATAGTTTTGTGGGTAGTTTTGAAAAACAGTGTGGCTATCCATTGAAAAGCGTTCGTCTCTCTGAACAAATCGGTCTTTATACGAGTCTACGTTTCGAGATATAGCCGTTTATTTGAAAAAATATATATATATATATTTAAATTATAAAAAAAATTAGTGCTATGACGAGCACTAAACTGAGCAAAAACCGTCTTTTACACGAGCGCGGTAACTCTTCTACTTTCCGAGATATTGTAGTTAAAAATAATAACACTTGTACCTGCTTGCCTCTAAACAGAGAGAAAAGTGCATGAGATAACTCACAAATTTTTACTATACATAACTATAAAAAAAAATTATATCTAAACATCGGAGGCCCCTACCATAGTACCAGATATTTTTGGGCTCTACATGGTTACTCTGTCGTATCTACTTTTCGAGATATAGCCGTTCAAAATATTCAAAAAAAATTGTAGAGGTCGTCGGGCGGGGCAAATTCGATGCAATATTTTTAAATCGATTATTTACCTACTACTACTACTACAAATAATTAATCAAATATGAAAAAATATAATAATTGTGATATTTTATAAATTAACTGTACATACATAATTAAAGGAAGTTTTGAATTTATTAATAATTATTATTTATAAAAATAAGTTGAAAATATCGACGCAATAAATAATCTCGGATCGATTCATCGTATGTTCGAAAATCTGTCAACACTTTAAATGGATTGTATTGATATATAGTTCAATATTAATGAAAAAATAATATATGTTTTCGAATATTGTTCTGTTAACAAACCAGATATTAATTTCTTGACAAGTGGACCCGAAAATGGGGATTTTTTAAATAAAATACGTTAATGCGATAACGTAAAGCTAACAAGAATGCCGATTTTCTTGCCCCAATGGGCGTGCTTACTAAAATCATGCGAATAAATTAACAATGAAACTAATGTCACACTAATTAGGTCTCGGCCTGATGTTAAGAGTGCAGTCCATTAGCAGAAACAACCACTACTATAGTAAAATTTATGCAGACAGTAGTCGCCTCGCTATGCCAAGTTAAGGAGAGGAATGTGTTGCATCAATTAAGTAAAAATATAGTGAGGCCAGATACAATGACTGTCGCCATAGTATGTGATACAAAAATCCTCATAATGTCATTTAGTTAAAAAGGGACTAATTATTCGTTCACAATATTCATGCAGTTAAACTTACCCAAACATAATTTCTTGAAACTTAGTAGTAAATCAACATAGTCGCACAGAGATAGTTCCTTATCTTCGAACTGCGCGATGTGATCCAATAACTTTGACCTATTTCTAATCATTTTGTTCAATATTATTCACGATAATTTATAAAAATCGAAGAATTATTATTATTCAAACGCACTAGCTCGTACCGAGCCCACGCGCACGCACCTTGTGATGATTTTGATGTTCTGTCAATATAGTATAGAGAAAGGGGAGGGGAGACTTCCATAGACAAGTTTTTTTTTCATAATATTCACCATAGAGATTTTTTTTTTGTTAATTCTCCCATTCTGTGAAGGCAAAGGAATCAAAGCCCATACAGCCATGTCTTCAGTAATATAATATATATCTCATTTGTAGTAAATTCTTGAAGTTTTCACATCAAATTGCAATGGTGTTTTACAATTTGACGCTTTCTTGGAGTATTTGGCGGCAATTCACCCGGTCACGTCACAATATTGCTCTTTACACGATCGCGCTAACTCATCAACTTATCGAGATATAGCCGTTTATTCGCGACGGTTATTATACATTACTATATATAAAACAATCTATATCTAAGCACCATATTCATAATATATGTCAGTCAGTCAGTCAGTGAGTGGTAATCGAGCTTTATATAATATGACTAGTTTTTTGGGCGCGCTTCGCGGCGCTGAAAAAGTTATTTTTCGGGTAGTTTGAAAAAAAAATTTTTTTTGAAAAAACAAATTATGGATTTCGATATTAGAGGGCATTTCTTACGACTTTTGTTCCGGCACTTGTGCCCTATCTCGTTCCGTTTCCGAGATATCGGCATCGCTTCTGGTCCAAAGTCCACTTCCGGTCAAAGTCGAGATTTTCCTGGGGTCGCGGGACCGCCCACTACACGCCACAAAAGGAATCATCTCTCTGACCCCCCGGCAAGTGCTTCATAATATATGTCAGTCAGTCAGTGAGTCAGTGGTAATCGAGCTTTATATAATATGATGTTATTAACATATAATATTATAAATTTTATATTATTATATCATGATTCAGTAATACTAAAAGGTACCTAATGATTACCCAGTCGAGTGAACAGTACTCCGCGCAAGAGCAAATTTGTGCTTTGTACAATAATAAATAGGCGATGAACCGGCGCTAAAAACTGTCGCACCTTGTTCAGGATGTTATTTTAAATGCTCACACGATAATATGATCTCAGTGATTCAGATCGTAGTGAAGAAACATCGCGAGGATACTACGAAGAGTTGGAAGAGGAGGGGATTTTTTCGTCGAGAACGCGAAAATTAAGCTAAATGAAAAGGGAAGCGGAAAAGCCCAGTAATTAAAACCACAGGACATGCCATTTAACTATTATAGTTTTTTTTTATTAATCAACAATAGAAATTAATTATTTGCAAATCAAACACCCAAAATTATAATTAAAAAAGATTATTAGTGAAAAATGATCGAATTTGCTTCAATTTATAATTATTAATCGTTGCGTCGAACTTAGTAGTAAATCAACATAGTCGCACAGAGATAGTTCCTTATCTTCGAACTGCGCGATGTGATCCAATAACTTTGACCTATTTCTAATCATTTTGTTCAATATTATTCACGATAATTTATAAAAATCGAAGAATTATTATTATTCAAACGCACCAGCTCGTACCGAGCCCACGCGCACGCACCTTGTGATGATTTTGATGTTCTGTCAATATAGTATAGAGAAAGGGGAGGGGAGACTTCCATAGACAAGTTTTTTTTCATTTATCAGTTTTCAATTCTGTTAGAAATGCGTGAATGAAACAAGCGATCACAGGTAGAACTGATTTATTATTTAGTTACCGTCTTAATACACATTTTTATTACTTATGTAAATACCCGACAATATTCACACAACTAATAACATATTATAAAGGACTATGGCGAAATAATTGCTGATTGAAAAAATACAAATATTGAGAGTAGCAATAGCATTGAAACTAGTTCAAATAACAGAAAATTTGAATTTTTAAAGTAAATAAGTAAAATTTATTAATTTATTGTCTTAGTTCTGTTTCCTATTCTGATAAGACAAAGGGTTCAAAACTTATATGCATTGTCTCCAGTATAATATTTATTTTCTTTTTATACTCGTACATTGTATTGTAGGTATTTTACAATTCAATGTATGGAGTGTTTAGCAGCAACATTTTGCTTAGAAACATTAATGTATGAGTATTTTCACGATTTTCACATTTTAGATTACCACAAAAAATACCACTTACTTGGTGCCAATTACGAACCGACCTAACCGTGAGTTACGGTGAGTTCCTGAGTTCCTTCTGGCTCAATTTAATATATAAGTACGTTCTTTTACTAGTTAAACTTAAAGTATTCAGAAATGAGTGTCCCATTGTTCTTTTATATTAAGATTTATTTATTATATTTTATAGTAGTATTTGTTTATTGTGTGTATGTATATATTGTATATTTTATTTATGTATTTACTATAATTATATAATCCATCCCCCTTACCGCTTCTCACTTACCCAAAGGTCGACTGGTAGATTAAGTCCAAAAAAGTGTAAAATTACAATATTTTCCGTCATGACGCGTCATGAGCTTAGACTTTCCGAGAGAGAGAGGGATAGTGCGTTGCCTGTGATTTTGCTGTGAATTGCAAGTTTCACTACGATTTATTTTATTTTATTATTTGTAATTAATTATTACTATTTCACTATTTGTATAACATACATATAAGTAATTCAAAATTTTTAGAAGTAGAAGCGATATCTTAGCTGAAATATAAGTTTATTAAACACGGGTTTATTCGCTTCCGCTTCCATTTTTTTTTCTCATCTTATTTATTAAAGACTAGTTAGGCATTGATGGTTAAAATAAAAACGCTGTAAGTTATACTGAATTATGAATCGTGTAAAATAAAGTTTCAACTTAAAAGGGCGAGGTCTTAAAAAAATAACCCATGATAAATCGAAAACGATTTCGAGATATCACTTCAATTAGAAAACCCGTCTGAAAAAACTTTAAAATCGCGAAGATATTTGAAAAACTGCAATGACACGCGATCGACTTTTTTCGGACAGACCATAGACATTGGTGTAAAAAAAGAGGTGGTGTATAGCCTAACAATTTTATAGATATTGTTATTGTCTATGGTTGTTATTTAACAAGTTTGTCAATATCTTTTCTTTGTATTTCCTTACGATAACAGTATTTTATATAAATAACCGCTGCAGTGTAATAAACAAAATAATATACTATGGAACACCAAATAAATCTTTTAAAATTGAAAGTCTGGTTTGACAAAATTTAGTTTTTATGCAATTGTTGAGCTTCGTTCCGATAAATACGATTACAATCGGAATATTTAAATATAAATAAAAAAGAACAAATCAATTACAAAAGTTTACCATATTAATAAATAATAAATATGAAAAAAATTCTCCGCACCTTTCTCTGATTGGGAAAAGCAGGCAATATCAAGACAAAGTCCCGCTCTTTATGCAGTTTCTGATACGTTTATGATATTTTTAACACGATACGTTAATAATATTCTGGTTAATGATTCATACATTCAAATTATACGCTGATAACCAAAAAAAATTCAGAACAATATGTTTAACAAGTATTTAGCGCCATCTGGTACCTGTTTCTGACACTATAAGCACTCAAAGCATGTATGAACAGTAAGTAAATAAAATTTTGACATTACTAACAGATGGCGGTTTACTTTATATTTTTTTAGAATGAGGTGGACAACAATTAGCATAATTAGCCAGGATAATTTTTTTAACTGTCCCAGTTACTTAGCCCGTTGTATGACAAAACATTTTGTTAAAGACTAAATTCTGCTGTTGTGGATACATGAAACTGAGTCGAACTGCATTAAAAACCAGAATAACTCGTATCTAGGACAACTCAAACTTGACCAAAAAATACTGTACCAAAATACTGGCCCAATCAAAAAAAAAACACTATGTATAGCCAAACGAACTTACCTGTAAGTGAAATTTGACTGCAATTATGTGGAGTTGTTATCTCGTCCGAGGATGATGAATCCAGTAGATATTTAGTACATTTCGTTGTTGTAAATTCATTTCTGCTATAAACTTAACCCTTAGCACGCGCTATTTTCAGCTTACACTTATACACTCGTGGGAGACCGAAGGCCCCCAAACATAAATTCAATATTAAAGTACCAAAATGTATTATAGAAAACGTTAGATTTATTTTCTGACATAAACCAAAGAACTGAAATAAAGGTTAAAAGTGTTTTTTTAAGTTGTTAACACAAAATCAGTCTTATTTACAATATTCACTTTAGAGGTCAAATTTTATATAAAACTATATGAACAAAACAAAATAACACGTTACACTTTACTAAATATAAATAAAAACAGGATAAGTCTTCTTTAAAAATCCAACAACATGGAAAATCACAAGGGGAACTTAAAGGGAAGTTTACTAATCACAATTTTATGACTTTTCACAGATATGAATTCAGTCTCAAAATGCGACTATTTAATTATTCCTGTCATTTGTCACATATTTTTACTTCTGCGGATTGAGTGGTAGATAGACTAATGATGGTTATTTATCCAGTCTGCCGTCCTGGGGTACCACCACTTTCGATTGTAACACCATTAAAGTGACCTTGTCGCGTTTCGGGAATAGTTTAAAAGTAGCCAGTCTCATCAAGCTGGCATAGTGGAGGCGACTGCTGCACTCATAGGTTTCTCTCTGTAGTAGCAGTTGTCTCCATTCATGGACCGCACTCTAGCTTTGCATTAGGCGGAGTATTGTCACATGCCGAGCTACAATAAAAAAAATATAAATATAAATAATATAATAATAAAAATATATATCATCCTGGTTTACTACCATTTTCACGTGTGCCACATGTGGGATGACCTAGTCGCGTTTACATTAGTTTGGACAAAATCAAGTATAGCGTAATATGAAAAAAACTCTAAGTATTTAATTTGATATATTAATATTGGTTTAAAGTCATTGTTTAAAATTTTAATATATATTATATTTAAATTATATTTAATTGTTTAAATTTAATTAATAAATGTGCTAGGCAAACAAATGACGGAAAGCCTTCGTGGAAAGTGCACTCAAGATTCCTTGCATAATAACTTCTTAAACGTAGTAGGATTGAATTCGTGACGTGTATTCTAAAGCTGATCCAGGGCGGCTGACGCATAGGCGCAAGAGTTCCGCCCGCCCAGTCACCCACCGGCGCGCATGCGCTCTAAACGTACGTCTCGTCACATCCTTCTGTAAATTACAAAATTTAATACAAGGTTAGTGTTTTATTATTATTATTCAATTGTAATAAGTTATCTTAATTTTTCATTAATAATTTTAGAAAAATATGTTTTGCAGTGTTTGATAAAGCGAACTACGGTTTAGAAATGAATTACGAGATTCGCTATTTCGTTATAACTATGGGTTTAGAAATAACTTCTAACCCAAAATTCTTTAAAAAAAGTTTAAAACCATATTATTGCCGTTGTAAATCAAAAAGTTTTAATAATATAACTGAGTTTAAATAAATTAATTATTTTATAAATACGTTTTCACATCTCACTAAGTACAAATATATTTTTAATTAAGTATTAAATTCCGTGAACCGCACTCTATCTTAACATCAGGCTAAATGTAGGCCTACTATAAAAAAAAGTTGTAGCTACTGTAATAATAATAGTAATTTGCGGTCAAAACATAGTATTCGTATATGCAACATGGGTTGTTTTAAGAGTATATTTCCATACTACAATATATCAGCAGCTCGTAAATGGTAATAAAGACTAGAGTTTATATACGTGATGTTTATGTAGTAAGTAATTATTAGGATGGAGAATTTATTTCTGTTGTTAAAAATAAGTTAATAATAGAGACCATATCACGAATCTTGTTTGTACATCTGATGTTAAGGGATATCCAAATCACTTTGACCGTACAGGCTTTATTTAGATCATGATTTTGCAAAGGAGAAAGCCCATTCGCCCACAAATGGGCCCACAATTATTTGCTATAGTTAGTCGATAATTATTAGTGCATTTTGTAGGAAAATAAATCTACATTCTTTATTACCAATCAGTTTTAATTTTTTTTACCCAGGTTATTGAGTAATTAGACTTTTTCTGATGCTATATTTGAGGTTATTATTACATTAAATGCTTTAATAATTGATGATATCTGTTTTTATGTAATTACACATAATAATATTATTTTGTTACGAAACTACTAGGTATCAAGTGGGCCAAAAACGGGCCCTTTTTTAATGTAAAAATAAAATTTATTCGATAAAATCTGTATCTGAAATTGATTCTGAGTTAATTTTTTTAATCGATTTTTTAAATATTTATTATTAGATATTTTATAGGACATAATCATGAAAAAGACAATAACCATAACCATGTTTACTAATTTACTACATTGTATATATATTAGACGCGTAAGTGTCGTAGTTACTAAGTAAAACTGTTTCATAAGTAAAAATGGTCCATAGGTCTTGATACGCTGATCTGCAGCGAATGACGTACTCTTTATACTCACTATAATCCGACTACTGTGGTTAATTTCGCGTGTAACACCTAGTCACGTTTCGGGATCGGTTTCGATGTAGCTAGGTATAACGAGAGCAGTGTACACTGGATAGCAAGTTGGTACAGTGGAGGCGACTGCTGCCTGTAGTAGTAATTATTTCCGTTTACAGACCGCACCCTAGCTTAACATCAGGTAAAGGTCATATGACAAAAAAACTATAAAAAATGAAAAAAAAATCAGAGAAATAAAACAATTGATATCTAATGCGTCTCTACTTATAATTCGGAAGTACATTAAACTTTATCTAATGATGGATTCTAGATTTCTTGGGGTTCCTTATCAGCAATTGAGCAGCCCGTTCGTTGTGCGTATGGTAGTCCACATCACTATAGTCATCCGATATCTCTCAGGAAGGCCAAGATACTCTTCACGTTCCTGGACACCTTCAAGAGTGTCTTTCCCGTATTGAGGAACTCAGGTTTGTCCACACTGCTGCTCTCCAAGAGTACATGCGTGACTGTCTCTGCAGCCCCCATGCAATCGATATCTGCATTGTAACATTAATTGTGTTTGTTGAACCAGAAATCTCCCGTTATAGTGACAAGGACTAAACGAAGCTGGGCTGGTCTCTAGTAAGCCGCTTCTTGAACTGATGCGTTCTAATGTCACTATCTCAACATTTTTTTACCAAGTGTTTAATATATTTTTTATCGATAACAATTCTAATTAAAACCGCTTATGTTTTTTTATGTATATAATGATGGATGTTATTAAAGTTTTAAAGGGCTGAAGAAAGGAGAATACCCATTTTTAGATCCACTTGATATCTAATAGTTTGTTAACCAAACAATATTCTAAAATAATACCTTATTTCTTCATTAACAATCAATATACAACAAAAAAAATAAATATTATTAATTATTAAAGATTTTAATGCATTAATAATCACAAAAATTGTTTCAGAAAAAGTCTAATTACTCAATAAGTTGGGTGAAAAAAATAAAACTGATCGATGATAAGAAATGTAGATTTATTTTCCTACAAAATGAACTAAAAATGATCATGAAACTCAAGAAAAAAATGTTGGGCCCATTTCTCTTACGCGAATGGGCATTCATTCCCCCTTCTTTTTTTTTTTTTTTTTAAATATATATTTTGTAATGGTTGTTACCGTTCATGGACCGCACTCTAGCTTAACATCAGGCGAAGTGTTGAGTGTTGTCGTATGCCGAGCTATAATTAAAAAATATATATATGCGAAGAAGAGTTTCAATGGACAGTTAGCTGTTTTAAAATAAAATGTCAGGATATCCTAAAAGCGGAGAAATGCATCAAATCTATATATATCACGCGCCCTCAATACTGTGTCCGAGCGCGCCACGATTTACTAAATCGTTCGTTTACAAAACACTATTTGAGATGCGCTACTGAACAAGCATGGAAGAGACATTAATAAAAAACATGAAGAAAAATATACCTTATTGTAACGAGCAGAAGTATCTATATAGTTTGCACATAAATATAGTAACACATTTATTCTTCTGTGTGTATATTATATAAAATTGGGATTTCCGGGATTATCTATGGACACGTTTTATATAGTTTTATACGACACTTTAATATGAAATAAATAAATACATAAACAAATGACGTAGTACATTTGTTTCAGGACCAGGACAACACAAACATAAAACGCCGAAACAGACCCGAAACAAATAACTTACTAGCTTTTAATCAATAAATAAATGACTATTTATTAATTAATTGAACGTCTAAATATTTATAGTATTGTTTAAAACTAGCCGCTTGGACCCAAAGGCACGCATATCAGCAATTGTAAACGAGTATATGATTTTTTAGAGTGATGGTCGGCGGTAGAAGGTGTGAAGGAAGACACGATCATAGTGACCCGTGTTCAAATCTCACTAACCGGTACCAACGTAACTAATTCTATTATTTTGTACTTTGGTCGTTCAGGCCTATGACACAAACACTAGATTAGTATAAGTATTAAAAATACAAACAAAATATCTACCCACATAATAAATACATTACGCGTTACGATCGCAATCTCAGTATTTCCAGCATAAACAAAAATTTAAGGGAATGGTGGTTATTAGTAAAGTCTGACGTCCTGGGGTAGTACCACCACTTTCGAATGTAACACCTGTGAAGTGACCTTGTCGCGTTTCGGAGACAGGTATAACGAGAGGATTGTGAATTGTAAATCTAGATGGTGCGCATTTGTTTCTTTAAACCAACATAGCGGAGGCGGCTGCCGCAAGGAGAAATTTATTTGTAGTTGCAGTTGTTTCCGTTCATGGACCGCACTCTGGCTTTATATCTGGCGGAGTGTTGTCATATGCTACGCTACAATAAATAAATAAAATAAACAAATGAAGACAGTACATGTAAATTCAAGGTAATTTTTGCTCAAATATGATAAATGTATTTTAAAATCATAATACAAGGATTTTTTATGAGCGGACATTGCGTTATTATACACAACTTATTTTGTAATTATTAAAATCATCAAGATTAAGAAATAATAATAAGGAAACGCCATTGCCTGTTGTATTTTTATGTGTTCAAGCCCGCGCTAAAGTACAATTTCAATTAGAACCAGTTATATTGCTGTTTTTTATCGTACTTGTGCATATATATTTTTTTTATTGTAGCTCGGCATGTGACAATATTCCGCCTGATGTAAAGCTAGAGTGCGGTCCATGAATGGAAACAACTGCTACTACAGAGAAACCTGTGCGGGCAGCAGTTGCCTCCACTATGCCGGCTTGAGGAGACGAGCATGTACCATCTATTGACAGTGCACACTCCTCTCGCTATACCTGGCTACTTTGACGTCACTAATATGACGATATTTCGCCTGATGACAAGCTAGAGTGCGGTTCATACACGAAAACAACTGCTACCACAGATAAATTCTGCAGAGAGCAGGCCCCTTCATAATGCCGACTTAAGAAGACGAATATGCACCGTCCACGTTGACAGTGCACACTCCTCTAACAGGCAGCTTCTATGTTGTAATATTTATTTCGGATCTCGGCGTCATAACATTCGTGTTCGTGTTTATATTTGATTTGAGATCGGAGAACGATAATCAAGCGTACAAATTAATGACGAGACGCCTCAGGTGTCTAGTGGCCATAGCCAAATGTACGAGATTTATTTCTGGCGAAAGTGAATACTGCACGAAAATAAATGGCCTACTCCGTATGTTTAAGTGTCATAGACTTGAGCTAGGTTGTTGCCTCGAATGAAATTAGGTTATGAACAGCTACTTCCCGGAACCTGGCGCAGGTACACAGGTCTTAATTATACTTTTAGAGCTAAAGGTACGTTGTACTGTTTACTTTGGCATATATAATTTGGACGTTTGAAAATAGAATACTTCATTACTAAGCGCACCGTACCTGATTTACTTTTCGCAAGGAAAAAGAGAGACCGGGATAGTGGGGGGTTACTTTTTAAAATTATTTTTGTCGTGTGTGATATCGCGTGAAACCTTATTCGTTATATTGAGATAAATAATTAATTTTCCTTCTTCTTTTAATGCCTACACTGAACTGTGCTTGTATAAGATCCATTCAGATTTTACCGAGATTCTGTTGTGTTGTGATGTTGGTAGTTCAGTAATTTTTATTTATATTATATTGTATAAATAGGTATTTAATTTTACAGTGTATTTATTGTTAAGTGTATGATATTTAAAAATAAAAATAGACCCCTAATTGGTGAAACCTGACTCCTAAAATACAGTGTATAACTAGTTCAGGAGTTCTTAAGTTTTCTTTATATATTATTATTATTACATTGGAACACGTCCCATTAATTGCGAGTTCATGCTTTTTACCGCCAGACCACGGTCGCTCGATTTTGTTTGATTCTGTATTATTTACTTACAGAAAAGAGGTTTTTTTTGTGTCTAAAACTATTATTACCGAATTTAGTATTTATTTGTTCTATATTGAAACAAACCACATCATTTAAATATACTAAAATACAATGTATTTTTAAATTAATAACAAAATTTTAAGTCATTAAAAAATATATCAACTTTTTCAATTATCGTAGCTCGGTCCATAGCTGCGATCCATGAACGGAAAGCAAGTGAAATTTCTACAAACAGCAGTCGCCTCCGCTATGCCGGCTCGAGGAAACGAATGTGCACTATACAGATAGACGGTGCACACTCCTCTTGTTATACCTGACCATATTAAATAATTCTAAACAATTAACGAAACGCGACATACTTCACAGATGTTACATTTGGCAATGGACGGCAGACTGGAATAATAACCATCATCAGTCTGCCTACCGCTCTTTCCAAGTGATCGTAGATGTGTATATTTCAATTTAAATATTCGAAATTTAATTTAACTTCTGTTTCATAGTAACTAATTAATAACTGTGTGATCTATACCTAGGAACAATTAGGAAGTGATGTTTAACCTTGACCATTCCGCCATTGTGAGAAAGTATATTATGCAATAAATACTACGTACTAGTTGTTTAAAAAAAATGTTTCTGTAGCCAAATTTTCTTTACATCATTAGATTTACAACGACAGCTGAGATGCACGATATCTGTATGAAATAAAAGTCTTTATGTTCTTAGTAATAAGTGTCAATTTTAAATGTATTCCTACATACAATACAAGTAATATGTAATCGTGTATACAGGGTGTAAAAAACAGCTAGCGATTCCGTGAACCAGAAGTTCTTTACATCATACTGATGCGGTCAAAATATTTTTTTTTATTTTTGACACAATAATTAAAAAAATATTTGTATAATTTTTTTTAAATTTCTTTTTCTCTGGCTTAACATCAGGCGGATCACGGTCAAAAAAAAAATGCGAAACACAAAAACCATCGAAATATCATAAATGTGAATGCAAGGATTGATATACAGCTGGTCTCGGGACGCGCGGCCTCGCTCACGCGTGAGTTCGTTCACTCACAGCACAGATAGACAGACGCGACGGCCGGGCGCGTTTGCGTTAGGGATGTTATTATGCCATACGGTTTGATTTTGCGTGAAAATATTTTTCTAAGAACTACCTTTTTTAAATATATTTTTTAGTATTAAAAGTTGACACGTGTTTCTGGAAAACTTTTATAATTGTTTTGTTCTTTAATTATTATTTTTTAAAGTTTTTAAACAATAAAGAAATAGGTAAACTATTACTAAATAATTTTTAAAGATTCTTATTAATTAGAACGTCGTGTTTCTAGTATATTTTGGTTTTCAAAACTACCCTCTATAATATAACTAGTTATTCGTAGAAAACACTGTTAAGGAAACACAAACAAAAGATATTTGACAAACTTGTAAGGTGATAACCATAGACAATAACACAAATTTATATAGTCCGTTCGAAAAAGGTCCATCGCGTTCCATTACAGTTTTTTAAAATATCTCCTCGATTTGAAAGTTGTTTTTTCAAAGATCTAGTTGAAGTGATATCTCGTGATGTTTCTTGATTTAGCATAACTTACTTTTTTACACTTTGTCCATTGTAAATAGTATAAATAGTTTTAGCGGCCATCTGGAGACATAGGTTGTATGTGTTCAATTATTTTCCTAAACTTGTGTTTATTCGAATGAAGGATTTTTTACCATTAAGTGTTCGTAAGCGTACGCCTTTTTCGCACACAATTTTTCGTTTCAATAAGGATTCTACCAATACTAAAGTTTTAGCACAATAATATTAAGTTGATGCAAATATTTACTATGACACTGGCAAATTATTATAATGTCATTAAAGTACATTAAAAAAAAATTAAACTTGTTTTCTTTTTTTATAGATCTACAATCAACCTCGATGGATACAGAATAAAGAAATGAAAATATGTCTTTCAGGAATTATGTAAGTTAATATAGTAATATATACATATCCAAATTAGCTAGCGAAATTATAGATAGCGTAGTAGTAGATAAATATATAAGGTGGTAATTAATTATTAAGTATTTGCCCAGTCTGCAGTGTGACACACCCGTGTCACACCTTGTCACGTTTCGGGATCAGATTGGAAGAAGCGAGAGGAGTGTGCACTGTCAACCTGGATGGTGCACATTCGTCACCTTATGCTGGCATAGCGGAGGCGATTGCTGCCTGCAGAAATTTCTCTTTGCAACTGCTACAACAACTGCTAATTTTCGTTCATAGACCGCACTCTAACTTAACATCAGACGGAGTGTTGGCATAAATTGGGCTGAATAAAAAATATGCATATATGTCCAATATAGATATATACATACATATATTATAAATATAAATACTAACGTGACTATTTTGTTTTTTTTTTTCCTCAAAACGGAACATTAATATAAGGCAATAATATGATAACGTTAGTTATAACGCATCTAATAATTATACATAGTATATATTAAAGAAAAAGTCTTGGGCGACTGATCAACGTATAGCCAAAACTATGATAGTTAGGGAACTGAAATTTTAAGGGTAGCTTCATAGGGCCGCTTCAAACGATTTGACAATGTTGTCAATTCAAATACTAATTGACAGAGAACCTGGCTGTGGCCATGTTTTCTCTCGTGTCACTTTGGGATCGTTATTTCACATCTGATTGTATAGCTTCGTATTGATAGTGTAGGCGTGCACTAGGAAAGAATTTTAAAAAAATGATCTGGGCTAAAAATTACGAAACAGAACGAGTCTGAGCACTAATTGTTCCACGAAAATGTTATGGCGAAATAATAAAAAAATTGACATCTGACAAAAAATCTTCATACAAACGGGTCGTTTCGATCATACTTTCGTCTCGCTCTTTCTCACAGGTTATTGCATAAATTGCATAATTCGCTGCTTTCGTTAGTATTTGGCCGCCGAACAAACTTTTATAGTTAGAATATATAATTTATATAAATATTTTGATTCCATACTAGAATAAGTACTCATTTCAATAGGTACCACAAACAAATGCTTATTAATACTACAAGTATCGGTTTCGCCCGAGAATCGAGCCCGGCAATAGCATGGCGTGCTAACCACTACACCGTCTAAATCATAAGAAATAAGCGAATATTGTTCATCAGGAATGAACCAAAAAAATCTTGATTGTAATCAGAGAATCCCGAACAATATAAAACATTAATTCATTTATAGAACAGTCTGGAAATAGCGAACAAGATCTGCACCATAAATCTTGTCATAACCTAATTTCAATGTATTTGGTTCAGTTGTAACGGTTATTCTAACCCATTATTCTATTAAATTACTACATCTATATGTTATTATAGTATTCTTTATAATATTTAATGTGTTTAAATTAAGAAATTCGAACTTTAAGAAACATACAGTGGCGGCGTTACACGTCTGTCATCTACTTACCTTTTATTGCGTAGAGAAATCACTTATACATTAGCCCTTAGGGAAGACGCCAAGGGTCTCTCTCGAACTCTCGCATACTGCCACGGTGGTGCAGCCACGCATGTGTAAGGAGTCTGGGCACTGCTAACTTTAATGCATGCTGCGGACCACTTAATCATCTATAAGCAGTCATATGGGCAGTTAGATATATTTGTTATTTATTATAAATCGTCTAATATAACCAGTCCAATAATGCAACAATGTTTATTTTATTTTATAAATGCGGTAATGTAACAGTTATATAAAAATTAACTCTACTACTTATATTCATTAAATACTTTAAACCAATCCTTACTCATAGAATTAACATTTGCTATGCATTCTCTCATTCTATATTCACTATCTTAGCAGCGCCGTTGTCTGTGAATTAAACTTCATTATTTTCTCATTCCAGTACGACACGTCATATGGACGAACACGTGGCGACAGCCGAAGCACCAGTTCTGATAGACCAGCATCAGTCACTGCCAAATATATCAACACGACGCCGACATATAAAACTTCGAGTATACCGATACGTCGAGAACGATCTGCAACTAGAGAACAAAACGAATCACCTATTACAGCCATCGCTAATAAATATGCTAACTACAAATTAAGTAAAGACGAGAAGCCTGTCTCCAAGTACGCAGACAAGAGTGATTCGTACAATAAATTAACAGTACCAACATTAACGACGAGCAAAAGTCGAGATGTTAGTCCCATTTCGACTTCATCTAAATATAGTCTTAATCGATCATCGAGGCACCTCAGCCCGGACAGAAGAAGTATCACTTCATCTTTGACAAAAGGTAGAAGTCGAGATCCGAGTCCAACAGATCGCGATAAAGACATTTCAAATAAGACTGATAAGTCAACAAGCTATAATAGTTTATCAAGTTACAAATTATATCCCAGAGCGTCAACATATACACGACCTACTTCGAGGACTGAAAATAAACCTGAAATAACAGTTAATAGGTACGCTATTGCAAATAGAATAGCAACGAATTATTTACGAAGCCCATCGATCGATAAATCATCTCGCACATCCGTATCGCCAACTAATAATATTGATAGTACTAAAATTGAAAATAACAGATTGACTAATAAATCAGATTGTGATTTGAAAGAAAACCCTGATTCGAAAAAAAATGATATTAAGGAATCTACTCATGAAGCAACTGATGCTAAACCAGAGCTACCTGATGACGTCCCCGAGACAATCACAGTAATTACTCGACACACTTCACCTACACCACCTGGTAATTCGGCGTACATACGTAGTAGACGAGCCGACATGGCTAAAACCATAGAAAAAATAATAACGAGGTCTAAAATCAAACCAGAAATGGTCGATAAAGAAATGCAGTCAGACAGACTTGATGATACCTCAAGAACGAGTCGTTTTGCTGGTGCGAGTAGAGCTACTGTATCTAATTGGTCGTCATACACTCCAAATCTTAGCCATTACACTGGTTATGCAGGACGTTATTCAACACACTACGGGAATACCAGAGAATGTTCCACGAGTAACTGCAATAATGAAAAGAGCCACAGTACTCACATAGAAAATAATACGGATACTGGCGATAAAAGTATAGATAGATCAGAATCAGAGAAAGTAGAAAATAAAGAAGTACCTGAAAATAATGTAAATGTAATCGAACAATGTGCTGAATTTAAGTTAAACAAACCTACGGAAAACAAAGAAGGCGATGACACATCTGAAATAATAATTAATGTTAATTTAAAACTCAAGAAAGCTAAAACCACGGAGTTGGTTTCACCTGAAATAACAATTACTAACAGCCAGTTACCACCTCAACCACCAAAATCTGAGGGTGTTATTGCAAAAGTGAAGAAAATTAAAGTTCGAAAATCGAGTACTGATTCATCATCAGATTCCTCATCTAAGAAAAAAATGATAAAAAAACGAAGTAAAAGCGTGAGTTCAACAGATTCAGATCAAAGTAGCGAAAGCAAATCTAAGACCTCTTCAGAGGGCCACTCTTCTTCACCACCAAAAGGTATATCGCGTAATTCATCTAGTAATAATTTTAAGGCTAAAACGTCTAGAGAAAGCAACAGCCCAGAGTCAAGTACAACACTCTCGACACAGTCTTCTATAAGCGAAGACGAAATTTTTAGTAAATCGAAAACAGTGGATCTATCCCGCACATCAGCAGATGAAGCTTCCATTTCCTTAGATAAGTCAAATAAACAGCAGTCAGCTGGATCTCCACGCAACGAAGATACTGAAGAAGCGAAGTCTTTCTTAATAAGGGCACTTGCACCAGTCACTAATTTATTTAAGATCAAACCAGAATCAAGTGAAAATATTAATTGGTTAGATACTTCTACATCTGAATCTACCGGCAAGGATGCCTCGAATTTAATAACGGAAAGCGATCCAACAAGCAAAAGTAAGACCGCTAATATAATTGCATCGAATGATGATAATGAAATAAAATTAAAAAGTATAAAACAAATTGATGCAGATGAAAATCATAATTGGTCGGAAAATGATTTGTCTAATAATAATAACAAACATAGACCTTCGTCAGAAAAGCACACGAAAGCGTCAAAAATTAAACAGATAGAATCAGGCGAACGCGCATGGTGGCTAGAATCCAACAGTGATTCTAAAGATGACAACCAAGAGGTGCAGACAGACACATCCGGGGTAAATAAATCATCTCACAGTTGTAAATATGATAAAGAAGAGAAACCATGGTGGCTCGACAGCTGTGCAAATATCCCTGAAGGAATACAGCGCCTTACACCACCTCGTAAAGTGTCAAGCGACAGCGGGAAAAGTGAAAAATACGACTTTTTTAAAGAAAGACACAATGATTCTGGAGAAAAAGATTGGTGGCTAACGAGTAACGAGAACTCTAGCAACAAAGAATCTCAAACTTGCGAAATCAGTATGTCATCATCAGACCACAGAAGTTTCCCCATTAGACGTATACGTCATGTCGAATCAGGGGAGCGACCTTGGTGGTTATCAAGTTCAAAGAACATCCCAGAAGGTATTGAGAAATTACCAACACCACCTCCTCAAGATAGTGATAGTTCAGACTCAGAAGAAGTGGAAGTTTATGGTCCCAAACAGTCAATACCACCTTTTCCATTAAGTTTACCAGATGACGAGCCCTTAGGAGATAGAAGAAGCCCAGAAGGGTTAGAAACACCCCGACCAGCTGAGAATTCTGATAGACGCTCTCCTTATGAAAATTCTGTGTTTAGAATTAAAGGATACAAAGGAGAAAATTATCTAGCTAGGTATGCTGATATAGAAAATATACTTGCTAACACAGGACAGAAGTACAGTCCATATGATTTGATATTAGTAAGAAGGAATGGACAAAAGTACGATGGTGATTCCTCAGAATGTGAAGAAATTGATCCGACACAAGTTAGAATACATGATAGTACACCGCAGAGACCTGTCATTAAGAAATTACGGTGCAGGTAATTACATGCATATTTAATATATTTTTAAATATAAACACAATACATACTAGTGTATATCTATTAGGACACGCGAACTCGAACCCTGCGCGTAACAGGCTGACGAGCTAACCACTGTGCCACAGATTCCGTCAATAATTTAGAATTTAGACACAATATATATATTTTAACTTTGATTACCCACAATTTATCTTTACAGAAGCGAACTAATCGACTACCATGAAGATAGCTCGGTGAGTAAAAAATATATTTAATTAATATTTAACGCATGACACAAGATGAGTAACAAGTAGTAGCGGCAGCATTGTCCAGTGCGCCAGGGGAGCCTCGCAATATAATCACTGAATTACTAGCGTCATGCCGAGCTAAAAACACCTTTAATTAATTAGGAAATGGAAGAGCAAAGATGAGGTCGCCAACGTCGCTAGGTTTAGTCTAGCGCTGGTAACTGGAGACGTGTGCTCTTCTTTTATCACTCTAGTCTTATCTGAGCCTGTGGACAGTTTCAGTTTTATATGCTTACCTAACTATTTTATATTATTTTGACTACCGGCTTTCCGTATTTCTTAGTAAATGTTAAATAATTAATTTAGCAAAGATTACGAAATCTAGAACGTTCATTTCGACTCTTACACGTGAATTACGAATGAGGTCATTATCATTAACGTTTGACCATCACGCTTTTAAATTATTACGTAAAAATTGTTTTTTCATGCCTGAAAATTAATAATTTATGTGTTTTATGGCTAAATATCCAATCTCTTGAAGTGAGTCTTCTACATAAACGTCTCGAGAAGAGTAATCGAATTAAAAGTGGAAGGTAAGAATACTAATGGATGCAAATAATTTTTAATAAGTATAGATAGACACTGAAAATTTTAAAAAGTTTCAATTTCAACTCCTCTAAATCTCGAGAGTATTTCAAGAATTACAAATCTAGCAGTTTAGGAAAAAAAACTATTGATGTCATAAACAACTTTGGTTATTTTGAGAGTCCAAGTGCAAATATTAAAGGCTGTGAGAAAAAAGCGAAACAATTTTTAAAATTATGATTGCGCTCTCTCTTCGTTTATAACTTTAGAATAATTTACATGCAAGAATAAAACGCCTTATTTTGTATCTTAAAGGGAACAATAGCAGACAACCAGTCACGGGAATTGACCGACATAATCACACTGAGGTCTATTCTTAGTGCCTTGATTTGGTATTTGTCTCGTGTCTGATTGTTTCAATAAATCAAATCAAAACATTATTATAATTAGACCTCATTAGGCGTCTTTTAAATTATGTAATGATTCTGCAGCTTGTCTGTGTATCCATGACGAAACTAGGATATAGTTTGGGGCTTTGTATATTATTTATTTGTTGTTCATTTTTCAGATCAGATTCGAATCACTTTTTCAAGAATAAACCAGTAGTTTTCACTTTTGACTACCATATGAACACTTATTTCCTATTTAGTATTGTGGCGGAATAACTTCTTATTTATATTAATAATTATTACTTAATAATTTATCAAGTGGTTACCTACCTCTTTCCTTGACCTGAGAGGTATGGGAAGGAGGAGTGGGGTGTGCTACACCGACACTCGTCTAATCATGTCGGAATAGCGGAGGTGACTATTGACAGACATTTCTCTGTAATAGAAGTTGTTTCATACAAACAGAGGGCAACTACTACTCCCTGACATAATAGATAATAAAGATTATAAGAATGTGTTTGAAATTCTAGGTAACCTTAGGTTACATATACTTTTTGATACAGATTTCTTTTATGCCCTACATCTTGTATAAATATGATAGTAACAATATTATTTTTCTGCATAGTTATTTGTAGAAGTCCTTGCTAGGGGTTAGTTTTATGTCAAGGGTAATCCAATTATAACCTCCGCATGCGATTGAACATTTACTTGCTTCTATATACAGGTTGTCTTACAATTTGTGGTCCAAAGGAACAGCCTATATAATGGATATGTCTCATTGCATCTAGTTTTCCAAACATAGCCTGGGGGCCTACTATAATCATGCATAGTTTCGTTATATGATTAGACTGATCCGACTTCACGAACGAACAGTCGATCGTCCTTTGACCGGCTAGTGGAATTTGTAGATACGTAAATGAAGAGTTTACCACGTTTATATTAATGCTCAACACGACGTACCTACGCTTGTTTAAACATAGACGCATAGTCGATCGTTTCGCGCCTGCTGCGCCTGTTGGAGCCTGGCGCGTTTAAATGAATGTGAACTCTAATGTCAACGTAAATGCGTTGATATTACAATGTAAAGAAAGAGTGAGATAGGATATATAGCTTCTTTGAGAGAGAATAGCTTTTTTAAGAGAGTGGGTCTTGGATTTTGCTTTTTTGTACTTTGAAAACATATACAATTTGTTTTTCAAATTATTACATAGAATCAAGGTCCGAATAGAGGGACAGTTCTAAGAATAAATAATACATTCGTGTCCACAAGCCGGCATAGCGGAGGCGTCTACTTCCTGCAGACATTTTTCTGTGGTAACAGTTGTCTCTACTCATGGACCTGCATGCCGAGCACTATAAAAAAACTATAAAAATGTGCAGCTGTTTATACGTATGTTTTCCAATTTACCAATACATAGATAAAAAAAAATGTATTGATTATATCTAGACAATTATACTACCTAGAGAAAAATAATGTAAAACACCTATATTACTAATAATATTATAATAAAAAAAAGTAAAATCATAATACAAATTGATGTCATCATTTGTCAAAAAGAAGGAATAGTGTAGTGTACGAGTAGACACGCGTATCTCAAAATTTAAGTGTACTTCATGCGAAACGTTCATCTGATAATAACATTTCTCAGTATAACAAAGCAAAACATTTTTTTTATAATAATATTTTAGATCCTAGAGAATTCCTCATAGTGATGGAATTTTAAAATTATGCATACCATTGCTGTGATATATTAATATTATATTTAAAGTTTAAAGTTTATAATTCATTAAAGCTTCCTATCCACTAATGGCAAAACGCTGATATCTGAGCTAATAAATTCGAACTTTTGATTTTTTTTAATGGAGAAAGTCTATATATATATATATATATATAAAAACTAGCGATTTGGGTGTTTTCGAGGGCGAATTCGTGAACGTTTCGGGCTTCTGGACAAACTTTTTTTGGGTACTTTTCGGGAAAAGAATAGCCTCGACCATATAGTAGAACTAACACGAGATACCTATAACAATTTAAAAAAAAAGTATTAAAAAATTATAGTACTCATCATATTGACCAAAATCACTCTTTACACGATCGCACTAACTCAACTACTTTCCGAGATATAGCCGTTTTTTTAAAAATAAAAATAAATAAATAAATAACAAAAAATAGTGCACGTCATACTGAACAAAATCGCTTTTTACACGACCGCGCTAACTCTTCTACTTTCCGAGATATAGCCGTTTTTAAAAAAAATAAAAAAAATAAAATAAATAACGGCTGGATTGATTTGGCTAATTTTGGTTTTGTATTATTTGTGGAAGTCCATGGAAGGTTTTAAAGGTGAGTAAATATGAAAAAAATGCTTGGAATATAGTAAAAACAACAATTTCGCTTTCCCTTAGAAACTAATACTTTGGTTTTGAATGTTAAACATTTGATGTTCGTCCCGTGATTTAGAAATCAAATAAATTTAAAAGTCGTTCAGAAATCAAATTCTGAGGCGGTACGAAGTTTGCCGGGTCTGCTAGTATTAGGTATATAGATAACATATATATTACTAAAACCCCCACGATGTTCCTCTCTACGTCATATGGTGAGCACGGGCACGCTTTTGCATTCATTCGCAACCCCACCGAACGCTTGGCCGTTAGGCCCCGCCCCATCGGAAAGGAACACCAATCCCGCCAAGTAAATGTACAGGAGTCCAACCCCGGGACTACCGCTCTTGGCTCATGGCGAAGGAGATAACGGAATCCTTTGTATGTAAGACCCGTGAAGTGACCTTGTCGCGTTTCTGGAACAGTTTGAAAGTAGTCAGGTATATTTTATATTTTAAGGGCGACCAGTGGTGGGAATCATTATATCATGCTTCTGTTAAGTAGACCAATCCTATGGCGAATGATCCACCTTTAGGTGCCACATCTTACACAATAAACCAATAAACTGTAGTATAAAAAAAAACAAAAAAAAAATAAAAAAAAATTTAAAAAAATCAAAACGTATAACGTATAACGAGAGGAGTGTGCATTGTCAATTTGGGCAGTACACATTCGCCTCTTCAAACCGGCATAGCGGAGCCAACTGCTGCCGATAGAAATAGTAGCAGTTGTTTTTTTTTTTTTTTTTTTTTTTTTATTGTAGCTCGACATGTGACAACACTCCGCCTGATGTAAAGCTAGAGTGCGGTCCATGAATGGAAACAACTGCTACCACAGAGAAATCTCTACGGGCTGCAGTCTTTTCGTTCATGGACCACATTCTATTTTTACATCAGGCGGAGTGTTGTCATATATCGACCTATAATAATAATAAAAATAATAAACGCGTTGATCAATTTGTTAAAATATATTTCGCAAAACGTATGAAAACGCTTCAGGAAAACGTCGTCGTAATTGTGCTCGACAAAATTCTAAGTAAAGATTCCACAATTTCATTTGGATTTAAGCTGATTATTTTTTTTGATGAATGAATGAATGACAATATTGTTTGATGAAAATTATTTTGGCATTGGCAAAAAAATAAAAGAGATGGAGAAACCAATTCACAGGTGGCTTACACGGTGGTTTATACTTACAAACTAAAATGTATCTTTAAGTCCATTTAATAAGAGTTAAAATTAATGTTAACAATAACTTTTAAGGTGACGAAACTTCTTTAAAATCCTCCGATTTTATGTGTCATCAAATTGTAATTTGTGAACACTCCACACGAATAAAATTAGTGCTGTATTGTAATTTCTTCAGTTCTTCACGCCCAGCGCAGTCAGAGACTTTAAGGCGTCGCCGTCGGGTCTTATATCTCTTCTTAGCGCCTTCGCGTTCCATTCTCGACCAGTTGATAAATCTGAATAAAAAAGTCTTTCGATAACTTACACCTTTCAAGAAGGTAAGCTAAAATAGAATAATAAATTTATTTTTAATCATTCCACTTTAGAATTGCGACTTTGTTTCTTCGATCCCTTGTAAATAAGGTTTATTTTTGTACTGTAACGTTTCGTGATTAAATTTAGTTTTGTTGAGAATACCGCCTGACCCAGTATATCTAATATAATATGCGATTAAGAAACCCACAAACTAAAAATAGTGAATGCATTTTACATTTCAAAAGACATATATTACTGACTTGCGTATGTTATTGTTACAATTTGAATTATTGTGTCCACTCTTTTGACTTTTGACTTCATCAAAGCGTAAGTATAATGATGTAAATGAAGAATTAGTTCAGAATACTTTCAATTATTATTTATAAAAAAAAAGTTTTCCTATGTTCGATCAATTCTATTATAATATAATTTAAACAAGTTAAGACAATATTCTATGATTTGTTTTAGGAGTCGTTGGTATATTTATACACCAGGTATTTTTAATTCGTATTTATTTAGGGACTTTTAACCCGGTTCGGTTACGCCATGGCCAGTCCCATAAACTTAAACATTAATAAACAAATAGAAGTATTTTTTTAAAGGGACATATACAGTAAACATATATAAATCAATCAAATATTTGGATATATTAATAATACAGATCTACTATCTAATTGGGGCGTCTATAAACGACATCACGATTGTCTGACGTAAATACCAAAAATGTATCAACACAGACGTGCAATATGTGTATATGCAAAGCTGTTAATTCGTACGCATCTACGACGATACGCTTCAATAGATCGTTGTCCTCATGTTTAATAAAGGAAAGCAAATAAACAAATAATTTATTTGGAATTTAATGCAAAACCTAGACGAGTACAGTTATTATTTCATTGCAAAATAGTTGCCTCAGAGTCTATACGCCCATTCTTGTTCAGTGATCAAAGACACCACACGTGTCGAGTGAAAAATCTAAATAAAAAAATTAAAAACAAACAAAAACGTAACATGTTTAATTAAGATATTTACTCGTAATTAGTTTAACAATAAATAGTTTTATGTGAAAATTATGAAATGGTTTATTTATTATTTTTTATTTATTTTAATTATATACGAAGTTTGGGTGAAAATTGTGCATTAATTTTATTTAAGAAAAAACATAGGAAATATGTTCCAACGAGGATCTTTGGTAATTATTTTTATTTATTATTTTTACAAAAGCATTTCAAACGTTTACTTTAAATGTTTACTTTAATTGCTTATTAATAAACAATAATAGTCATCAGATGCTTTTCCGATATCATTAGTATAAAGTTGTATTCAATTTTGAACTTTATTAAATTAGGCCGAAGGCTCATTAAGACTTCTTGGCATATTATTGCCTAAAGAAAGCCGCGACTTGTATTAACCCTTATACGCGTGATTTTTAGTTTTGAATTAATAAAATGTTATCGGGAATTTTTCATAGATTACCTAAATAATAAAAAAAATATCTGATTTTTGTTATGACACAAAACAACCTTGTATTTGATGCAAACACAGACAAAAGAAAAGAAGAAAATGTATGTAGACAATTGGCAACAATATGCATTTAAGGGTTAAGTTGAGGTATGATAGATATGTCCCATTTTGAAGACATTAAGCCTTGTTAAATTGAGAAAATTAAAAAAAGGGCACGTATAAAAAAGATCGGGTAATCGGGCCCATAATACACAAAAGAAACGGTGAGATAGAGAAATACAGAAAAAATAGTATTCACGTTTGGAAATCGATTCCAAATCTCGTTTACTAAATCTAAATCCTTAGATTAGTTCTTACCTTTACCCACTGATACTTTCTATCTATCATGAAATTAATAGTTAAATACTCAAAATTTGGGTTTTTTTGTGGACGCCACCTAAACTAATCTAGTGCTTATATCAGTGCCGGATTAAACTAGCGCGGGGCCTGTAGCAAATTCTGTCAAGGGGCCCCTGGGTTTGCTTTAGGTTCTCAAGTTTAGGGTATTAAATAAGTGGATGTAAAGCATAGCCTAAGGAGCTCCGCGTTAAGGCATGCAAGATATTTTACGGTCCTATCTAAATTAATAGTTTTTATTACGGTCAGATAGGCGTTGGAGCACGGGGCCCCCAAATTCGCGGGGCCTGTAGCATTTGCTACTCTTGCTACGTGGCTAATCCGGCACTGGCTTTTATTATAGACATAGGTACCGCCTAGCGAGATTTGAACACAACAATCGTGAAAGCATGCCTTCGTCCTCTAGACCACGACCGCTCATTTAAATACAGTATAAAGTAAACACTGTATTTGAAGTAATTGCGAAATATGTCAGAAATTGCCTTACGATTTAACTTTTTACGATTTCTGTCATTTTTTTGATCCTTATATGAAACACATTTTACGTTTTTCCCATTTCTTGTCGACTGTACTTCTTTGAATGCAGGTTACGAAAATTAAGGACAGTGCTTTGCTGCCCCGTCTCAAATTTTCAATTACAAAAAGAGTGGTTATTATCCCAGTGTGCCATCCTCGGGTAGTGATCTTGTAGCATTTTGGGATCGGTTTGTAGATAGCCAGGTAACGAGTGGAGTGTGCAGTGTCAACCTTGATGATGGATATTCGTCTCCTCAACCCGGTATTGCCTATAAAAAAAAATCTATAGTAGCAGTTGTTTCCGTTCATGGAATAATTTCAATGCTTATATTCAGCTGGTGCTTCACATAGTACCTTTTGTTTCTAGGGCTAGCGATTTTTTGGAGATTAGAACACAAGAGTCAGCGAGTATGAGTCTACCACTTTTTAATTGTATCTTTTTGTACTATTTTTTTTTTAATTGCGAAATTGTTTTTTTTTTTTCGATCAGTTTCGATGTTTTTCTTTTTTTTAATGGGGCCCGCCACGAAAAAAGTTTTTTTAAGTTCGAAATTGAAAATAAAGTGTACTTCGGTGTAGTTCATTATTTGTTTTCGAGGTTAGTAGTACGTAATTACGAGATCAGGGATTTCGTACTCAGTGTTCTAAAGAAAGAATTGTTAGTCATACACGAGCAAAAATATATATTTACAGAAATATCTCGCAATCTATTCGGATTTCGGTGTCTCATATCCAGGTGAGACGGTTATTAATATATGAATGATATTTAGCAGCTTTACTGAGATTTATTGATTTTTATATTTAATAATAGATTGAACACCTACACATTCCTTGAATAAAAAGTAATTTTTTTGTTGATTTTGGTATCTTTTAATATTGTATAATAGCTCGGTATGTGACCATAATCTGTCACCACCGCTATGCCAGCTCTTCATTGACAGGGCACACACTTTTCGTTATTTATACCCGGCTATTTCCAATTTGATTCTGAAACGCTACTATGTCACTTCAGGGCTTCATGTTTACATTTGAAAGTTTACGAGTCTAAAAAATATATAGGCATAAAGTATAACTATAGGTTGAATGATTTACAAAATTTTTGACGCAGTTTTTCTCTATGAAAACTAATGACCTAAAGCTTAGTTAATTCAATATACGTGAATATATATAATATATATACAATATAATATATATATTTTTGTGTTTATGCGCTGTCAATGGGCCCTTAATAAGACGCGAATTACTGCAACGTCGCGCTGGGGAGAAAAAGTTCAATGTGGTAGAATTAGTAGGTATAGATTCATTTCTATTTCTTTTGATAGCCAGGGATAGGTTAGGAACTATCACTTTAGGGAAAGAATATTTCCTGTTGGCTGTTAAAAAAATCGTATAAAATCAAATCAAATACCATACATTTTTAGTCTACTGCATTCGAGAATTGGCTCCCTGGCTTGACAAATAGAAGATTCTGATTTTACCTTCAAAGATCAAATTGATGACGTATATACTTTAAGTAGTTTTTTTATTTATTGTAGCTTAGCATGTGACAACACTCCGCCTGATGTAAAGCTAGATTCATGGACCGAATGGAAACAACTGCTACTACAGAGAAACCTGTGCGGGCAGCAGTCGCTTCCACTATGCGCTTGAGGAGACGAGCATGTACTATCTAGATTGACAGTGCATACTCTTCATTATACTTTCAAACTATTCCCGAAACGCGACAAGGTCACTTCACGGGTGTTACATTCGAAAGTGGTGGTACTACCCCAGGACGGCTGACTAGACAAATTACCATCATCAGTCTTGCCTATAGGAGACACTGAGCGAGAATATAAATTTTTAAACAATTTTAGAATGCAAAGTTTTCTAACGAAAATAAAATAATTATTTTATTACATATGAAGCATTTTGGAGTGCGGTGTACTCGTTCGGTAGCGTTTTCGTGGAATAAATTGCGCCTTTAATGCTGATATTAAAATATTTATAAAGAGTTAATAAGTGAGTAAACAAAATTTTAATTTTACATCAAAAATTAACTCATAAAACTAATTTGTATGACTCATATTGATACGAACAACTTTATTTAAAGATTAAGTAAGTACCTGTGTCATCAATTTTAATCATAATAAACTTTAATAATAATAATAATAATCCAGAATAGTTTGCAGCATTCCCTCGAAGCAATAGAATTATCTCCACAAACATGTATAGCGTTACAGAAGGCCACCATACTGAAAAACTGCAGAAAATCCGAATACCGAACCGAAAAAAAAATTTCGAATAATTTGTTACTGCAAAAGCTGTTCCATTATTAAATTTTATTTCTACTGCAGACGTTTGAATGACATAATTAACGGTTGAATTGACGTATTTGTAGATTTATTACTGAAAGGGTTAATTATAACCAAGAGTTCTAACAATGTAGGCCTTCATACGATGTAACTGTTCCTAGAATTTACATTAATGTTATCTTTGACTTTTAACCGCTAAGATACAATGATGCATAAGTATGAGTGCACGCAATGAACGGCCGGGCAATGACGTCGGTGATGCGGTGCGGGCGAGTGTTGCGGCGGGCGAGCGTTCGGCTAGTACAAGGACGAGCTCAATAGAGAGTATTATGTTCCATGTGGACAATTAGATCGGTCGGTTAGCGTTAGAGTCGTGTTGTGCAATTTAAACAAAAATATTCCGAAGATTATCTGAACAAAATTGTTCTGTAAGTCCCTTCAATGTAAAGTGAGCACATTTGCATTGAGACAAAGCGGGACAAATGAGAATTACAATTTAGTTATATAAATTTTATTGTATACATTCTTATACTTGTACAAAAATGTATTTATTATTAATTATTAGTAACTATAATTTTTTTATGTATTTTTTATTTCTTTATATTCACCATAATACTTAATAAATAATAGGTTTTGACAGTACATTTTAAATAAGAAGTGCAGATATTTTCTAAAAAACGGGACATTTTTAAAAATCGGCGGGACGCGGGTCAGTCCACCAAAAAGCGGGACTGTTCCGCCAAAATCGGGACGTGTGGTCACTTTACTCTAATAGGATTTGTTCAAAGTAAATATGTAAAAAAAAATATTTGGAGTTGCTGGTTAGCTTCTAGTGTAGAGAAAGATGATTGGAGTCTCTGAATTGATGTTATCTCCAGCCAATTCTTATAAATTCAAAACAAATTTTTGTATGACATTAAAAAAAAAATTTTTCTCGCCCTTCTTATAAATTATTAATTACATTATTGTTCTGTACGAGTATGACAGACCCGCAAAATACGGGAGATAAAAATTTCCATTAGCAAAATTTAAATTCGTCGCGTCGCTCGCTCTTATAGCCTCTGCATCGCTCCATCTGCATTGCGTGCCCTCTCGTAACAAAACGCTTCTCTACGAAGGCAATTTTCGAATGTAGCATAGACTTAAAATGTTTAGACTAATTTCTATCACTTTCCTTGTTACTAGTGTTATTAGCCAATAGAAAATCGACAAACATTGAAAAGCATTTCGAGATATCACTTCAATTAGATGTATTTTTTGATTCCCGGCTGAAAAAACATTAAAATTGCGGTGATATTTGAAAAACTGTAATGACACGCGATCGACCTTTTTCGGACGGACTATAGACATTGGTGTACAAAAAGGAGTGGTGTATAGCCTTTTTTTTTTACGTGGGGGAAATCTTTTATAGATGCCTCGCCGTCTCGGGGAAGACGACGAGGTTATGTCGGACTCCCCGGTACTCCCCAATACCGGGTATACACGACTAAAACCCCCACGGTGTCCCTCACTACGTCATATGGTGAGGTCACGGGCACGCTTTCGCATTCATCCGCGACCCCACCGACGCTTGGCCGTTAGGCCCTACCTCATCGGGAAGAAACACCATTCCAGCCAAGTAACTGAGCGGCAGTCCAACCCCGGGACTACCGCTCTTGGCTCGGGGCGAAGGAGATAGCGCTTGGTACCCCGCTATCGCCTCCGCCCACGCGATGAAGAGTGGTCTCTCACTCGGGTCTTCTCTGAAAACAGAGTGTGACCCGAGGAGAGACCCCACCTTGCTGGTTTTGGTTCGCGCCGGGGTACCTCAGGGAGGTATCCCGGGACCCTCTATCCACCACCTGAGGATGCGCCCGATGGGAGACCAGCAACTCCAACAGTGCCTCCCATACGACACTGTCACTCACGGTCAAATGACCGCGAGCCACGGCGTGGTGTATAGCCTAACAATTTTATAGATATTTTTATTGTCTAACCTAACAAGTTTGCCAATATCTTTTCTTTGTGTTTCCTTACGATAATAGTATTTCATACAAATAACCTTTGCAGTGTAATAAACAAAATAGTATACTGTAAACACCATTTTTTAATTAAAATAAATCTTTTAAAATCGATAGTTTGGTCGAATAATTTGACAGGGTTTAGTTTTATGTTTCCTGGCAATGGTTTAGCTCCGTCCCGATCATTACGATTACTATATTACAATCGCAATTTTTAATATTTAATAAATTACAAACAAAGCAGTTATAATAGTTTTCCAGAAACACGTGTCGACTAAATTAATCTATATTATCCAAAAAATATGTAAAAAAGACAGCCATCGCCAGATTTACCTTCCCAGTTGGAAGTGTAATTGACTATTACTAAATTTACTGTTGGAAGTTTTGCGGTTGTCACAAAAAGGGCGAGGTGACTATTTCCAGTAGTATATTGCCCTATTTACAATAGATATTGGATTGAGGCCAATTCTTACTTCCAACGGCATCTTAATGCAATGGAGTAATATGGGAAAATAAAATTGTTAAAAAGATTTTAAAAATAAATATTAAATAAAATATAATTTAAAGAGTGTTAGGAAGTTTAAATAAGTAGTCCAGTCTATCGTTTCCACCACCATCCGTTTAGCCGTTAACCTAAGTCTACTTTCTGGATTCGGCATAGTGAAGGCGACTGATGTGTTGTACCGGTTATCAGTTGTCTCCAGTTGTGTCTTGTACAAACTTATCAAGTAAAAAGTTTTTAATTAATGTCAAAAATAAAGTTTCAAACGGTGCCGCGGTGATTAATTAATTTAATTTTTTTTTATAAAATTACCTATATAAAACGCCATCTGTTAAATTTTCCCTAAATTTTGTTAGTTATATTTTTAATACAGTTCACATTTGTATGAATGCCAGGAATTTCGCGAGTGTTTCGCTAGATGGCGCCGTTTAAATTGTGATGTTTTGTTCCAGATGGAAGGAGCCTCTTCATTTCAGCTCGCTCATGATCAGCCAGAGGAAGCATGTGAAAAAGTAGATAAGTAAGTTTAAACAAAATCTACATTAAAATTTTGATTTTGATGAAATGTAATACATTATTAACATAATTATTTAAAAAACAAAATAATCACGAAATCATATTTATAATTATAAACTTTTATTATCTAAACATTTGACTGACTTAAATTACAAACCTTAAGCGACCAATGTCATATAACACAGTTACATTGGTACCGGTCAGAATTTAACGAGATTTGAACCCGGGTCTCATCGATCGTGAGGTTCTTTACTCAGCCATTGAATCGTCCATGTACCAAAATGTGACCAAATCGTAAAGTTTCCAATTAACATATAGGCCACAAAACGACGCGGTTAAATAGCAACATTTCCAAATTTTAGTGGTACAAAATGCTAATAGAACGCTTGACATTTTCCTACATTTATCATTTATCGAATACCTTTTAAAAATGTAATAATAATAAATGTTTATTCGTAGTATTTCGTTTTTTCTACAATTGTAGCTTCGCGCCGGTAAACCATAATGGTTTGCTTGGCGTAGCACATTCGTTCTTAAATATGATTAAGTTACACACAAAAGTTAAATAATAAGTCTATACGATTTAAACCAAATGATAAACAAAACACTAAACAAAATTAAAAATAAATAAAAGGTATTCCGAAAAGTTCGCTAGGAGAATGGGTCGTAGAAACAAAAATTTATATTTTTTTATACTACTACTGGTACTTGTAATAATGCTTCCGTCCGAATTCAAGTATGATTGGCAGAGACCCTAGAGAACTCGATTCCTACATTCATATGCGTTTATTGCAAATTATAAGAATTGACTTTATCAATTGGCAGAAATAATAATTGCTTCCCGGACAGGGGATTCCCCTCCTATTCCTGACATGTTAAGGAAGTCCACAATCCTTTTTACTTCCTTCCATAATGTTCTTTTCGAGCCGGCATAGTGGAGACGGTTGCTAATGTAGTAAGGTGTAATTTGAGAGAAAAAAACATTTCCTTTATAAATAGTTTTAAAACGGAGCGGCCTCTTTTTTTCTACAGATTTTAACCTGGTTTAGAGTTTACTTTCCGATCTATTTTTCCGATGACCTACTTGAACAAATTTTCATATTCTATTTTGATTACAATGTAACTAAAACATGCATTGATTGTGTTAATTTCAAAATATTTTTGAAAAAAGTTTTAAAGAAATATGTTGTCATTTGTTTTAATTGGGGAAACTATTGTAATGAATTTTTCATTATTTTTTCGCTTCTCTTTCTAATGTTTATGTTAAGTTCTCACGTTATATGAAGGTTACAACAAAAACAACATTCGTTAAACAATGAACTTGCACTTTATATACTCTACAGGTTGTTCTATAATGAACAAATAAGATAACATAAGATGTATACATGCTTATATAGATTTTTCTCTTGTATTGTCTTCTCCATCTACGTTTTGCTTAGTTAACTTGGGTTCCTAATACCATTGGATCCTAGTGCAAGAATTAAAGAGCAATTATCATTAGTATAACGAGTGGAGTGTGCACTGTCAATCTAGACGGCGCATACTCGTCTCCTTAGACGAATAGCGGAGGCAATTGCTGCCCGTAAAGATTTATCTGTAGTAGAAGTTATTTCCGTTCATGGACCGCACTCTATCTACACTATTCTACTTGGTGGTAGCTCACGACCTTGTTATTACCGGGAGCAGCAGGGGCTTCTATCTTTCTCTTTATAACACTTTCATCTCGACCATGTCCATTCCTTTTCTTATGGTTTTAATTATATACTGATTCCAGTCAATTCACAAGTGTTATGCTTGAAAATGATGACACGTGACTCGGCTAATAACCATCGTCAGTCTGCCTACCACACTCAAGTTTCGTTAATCTCCTCTCATTCATCCATATTGCACCTTCGACATATCTCTTTCCACTCAAGTCCCTACACTATCCTTAAACTCCTTTACATCTCCTGACAATTGATTGAACGCATTTATTAACACGCATCCGAAACATATAAAAAAATTACTTCCATGACAAACATCCGCTCACAAATCAGTTACAATTCAGAACTCAAGCGTTTTAGACATTAATTTTGTATGAAGTGAATTGAATATTAAAACATATAAAAAATATATATTAATATAAATCTTAAAAGAGTATTGAAATTAAAACATACTATATAAAAGTATAGATACAGAAAAAAAACTTGAACAAAAGTGAAAATGATAAACGATAGGAGTTACATGCAGTCTGAATCAAACTCGTGTATAGATGAGTTGGGTAATATTCGTTCTAGAAAAATAGAAGTATTTTTAAGTAAGTTTCTTTGGTATAAAATGGCCGGTGATATTAAAAATGGCGTTGAAGAAAATTGTAATAAAACCAACGCCGTAGAAGTGAGTGATGATAAACAGAACGATAATGATGATGATGGATTTGATGATAAAATAAAATCTTTTGTTGAGTAAGTTTTCTACTATGTCCACCACGAATTAGTGTTTTAAATGTTGTTGGTTGTATGTCTCCCAATCCTACGCCTAAATAAATATTGTGCTTAAATTAAAACGACAATTATGCATACTTCCGTATAAAAAAAACTACTTAATATAGAGTTGTGATAGTGTATGTTAGCTGAGTTGACTTTAACATATGAAGATTTTGAAGAATTTAAAAATAATTCAATTTCAAAGTAAAATTCAAAAAGCGGGAAAATTTTCTTTGATGATTTTTTTTTCAAATAATGAGGATAGATTTTTAGGATAGATAGATTTTTATCTTTCTTTTAACCTGTCGCCCTTTTACTATAATATAATAAATTGGTTATAATTTTTATGTGTAATAAGATCAATAGAGAGGATCTCCATTAAACTGAAGTTCTGTAAAACTAAAAATGATTGCGTTAACACGAACCATTAGTTTATTCTGTTGAAAAACAAATAGTTCTATGTTAGTACAGCTGTGTTCATTTTTAAAGCTTTTCCAAGATTTATTCTAATAAGATTGTTTCCATTACATTTAAGAGCACTCAATTATTATATACTTTAAGCTAGATCCTTTGAATTTCAGCCAAATGGACACCTTGAACCAAAGAAAAATGTGCAGCCCTAGAAGAAAACTCTTACAACAACAATTGGACCTTGGTAAGTCATCTTATAATGAGAACTGTAATAATGTTGGTATTTTTACTGCGTGAAATATTTAACAAATAACACAAAAAAATCCATAGACTCTCGTATAACGAGAAGAGTATTCTAGCCGCATTCTAGCTTAACATCAAGAGAATCATATGCCGAGCAACAATAAAAATAAAATTAAATAAAAACTGGTTTTATGCAAGTTCAAAATAAATAAATAAACTGTCCATGTGAATTGACTATCGTCGACAAAACGTCGTGCGTTTGTCGAGCGACAAAACCATAATTTGTCGCTCGGAATATGTATAGCGACAGGTCTACTAAAAATACAGGATCGAATTTTAACTTCGATCCTGTATTTTTCGTAGGCCAGTCATCAATTTTATCACTCAATAATAATCTTTATACATATAATAAAAAGGCATAATTTAGCCTAGCTATCGTTTTTGACTGATATATTGCTATACTAAGAGATTAATGTTTTAATATTATGTTTTCTAAATTTTATAACAACTAACAGTGTTTGTGCCGACCTTACTAACTCCATCGCAAACTGAAAAGAAAGTGCCAGTGATAAGCCCTGCAAGAGTCAAACCTCCAATAAGAAATTTAAAGGAAAATATGGAACTCGCCGAATTATTAGGAAGAAGAAGAAGATATCGCTTTAAAACTGACGAGGAAATTGACGATTATAATGATATTTGTGATAATGCGTGTGATAACGAAACTCATCCAAAGAAACCCGTTACATTTAAAGAGAATTGTGATGTTAATGATCATACCAAAGACATAAATATGTGCATGAGAAATCTCAACATTGACGAAAATGGTTTGTTGCATGAATTTTGTTGATTTAATTCAATAGAGTATAAAGTATAAAGAAAGTGTGTGTTAAAACAAAAATTAATGTAGAGGAATGAAGGAGACACGGAATGTAAGAAAGATGTAGAAAGATGAGTGATATCTGGGATCATAATGAATGTGTCTCTATGCAGTGTTGTAGATAGTCAGATTTTGTAAAAAAAAAGGGTTTGGAGATACATGGCGGAGTGTTCTGCCCTTCTTGATGTATGATTTTTGGCCAACAAGAGATACTCTCAAACGACGTGATAAGAACAATGTTGTGATCAGAATGAAAATCTTTATCGGGTGAAAGTGGATGGCAGGACATTCTAGGAGGACTTTGGTCAACTGCTCAGAAAGGATCAGGTGATTCCTGAGGATAATGGATGTGGTCGAGGCGAAAGTAGAATGTAGAGAGTTAGAGACGTGTGAGCTAATTATTGTAGTACTTGTGGATAGTAAATGTAATAACAATATTACATTATTTATTTTTTTAGTTAACAATGGCTTTAAAAGAATACCCAATGGGAGTCCTTTAAAAGAGGAATTAGTAGCAGGGATCGTGTTAAAAGCGAAAGAAGAATTGGCAAAATCACAGTCAAGGGGTAATTTTTATTTGTATTCTAGAATAGTAACAGACAATAATGATAATAGGTATTTATTTTAATTTTATTATTAATAATAAAAAAATATTATATAAATGAAAAAATAAATTATAATTATAAACAATTATCTTTCTAAAAATACAAATCGATTAAAAAATTAAATTGTTTACAGAAATAATTAAAAGCCCGACAAAGATAAGTAAAGAAAAATTGGAAAGTGACCTTCGCTGGGAAGGTTTAGAGAAGGACAGGTTCAAACGCAAATTTATATTGTGTGATTTGGACTTTTCCGACCTCCAAGAAGACTCTGAGGAAGAGATGGTGGAAAACCCAGGAGCATCGTTCGGCATACCTCCACCGCCACCAAAATTTATGATGGGTCCTCCACCACCACCACCTCCGTCTTCTTTTAACGCCCCACCGCCACCTCAAATTAAGAAAAATAAGAAAACCGTTAAACTATTCTGGCGTGAAATACCAGATGTTCCAGTGAAGAAAGATATGAGCATATGGGATGATTTACCCTCAGTATCATTAGACACCAGGGTATTGGAATTTATGTTTGAGACAAGGTCTAATGATGTGGTTAAGGTAATATTTAAATAGATACAAAGTTCCCATTAAGGTAGAGTTAGGTTTCCTATATGTAAAATATTTATGTATTGATATTATTTATTATTCAATGTTTATTATTATGTAATGTAATAATATTTATTTATATTTTTTCTTTTTCATGATATCGTGCTATTCGCGGTATAAAGGATGTAAGTATATTATTATGACCTCATTTTTAATTTTATGTAGTATATTATTATATTCTTATTACACTAGTTATGTATAAAGAAAAAAAAAATATGAGCGGCCGTGGTCTAGCGGTAAGACTCGCGAACTCACGATCGATGAGATCCGCGTTCGTACCACGCTAAATTCTGACCGGTACCTATGTAACTATGTTACATGTACTTTGGTCGCTCAGTGCCTGTGTACAAACATTAGCTTAGTACCGGCATTAAAATGTAAATAAATAAAAATAAATATTTTGATGATATAAGTACAAAACAAACTAATAACTCTCGCATGCGAGAAAACTTAAAAAAAGTGTAAATATTTTTGTTCTGAAGCCGCGACCTGGCGTGCTTGATAATCATTGCACTATATAACCCGTAAATCCCTTGTCTATACTATCTATATCTATGTATAATTTTGAATTTTGTGCACATATTTTAAATATCTTTATAAAAGCACTTTATCGTCTTCATCTTCTTTTTAAAGGTTTTTACAGGTGAATTTTTCAAGTAGCTTTTCATTGACAAATCTAGTTTCAGATAAGAGATAACGAAAAATACTAAAAGAACTATCAGGGTCGATTTTGATTAAAACTAAAAATGCATCATTAATTTTTTTTTTTAAAACCCATTAATTTTGAAAATAAAACACACCGTATTATTGCTAGTCGCCGCTAATAAGGACCAAATTCTGTAAAGTAAAGATATACGGCAAACTAAAGGAAAGTGTTGATATTCAACAAATTGCTTCTTATTTACATATATACTATTTCAGTATTACTCGTTATTTCTTATAGTTTCAGAATTGGCTCACTTAACTTTACATCAGGCGGAGTGTTGTCATATAACGTGCAATTTAAAAAAAAAAAGTAATATCCCTCTCCGTTGTTTGTTTTAATAACAGTTTAACACAGACAACCAATTCCAATCAAGGAAAGTTGCCGTAAAAGAAATTGAGGCCTGTTAGATGGATTAATTAAGGGCCCACCTATCTGATTTGCATTTGAAATGGAAACCCTTTCAACTGCGCTGACGGGAACATATATTGGAAAACTCCAACCAAACCACGGGACGTTCTTAAACAACAGTACTGCCATCTATTCGGTTTCAGGACATACTATTACCACCCCTTCAACAGAAATTTATTAACCTAGGTTTGCTGCTGCGAATTTGTTTTTCATCCCTCTCTCTCGCATCGCGGTGTTTGTGCGAATGAATGAAATAGGATTACAGGAATGTTTTGTACAATGATTTCTTTGTACAAACATTGTCAGTTAAAAATATAACACAAAGTTTTAAACATTATAAATATAATTTTATAACAATTATTATTTATTTATTTTTCACAAAAAAATCTGAAATTACGACAATTCTTGGGATGTTCTCCGCTGTCGAGTCGAAGAGCCTTTCAGGAATGACTAATAAATTCCTGTAGTTCCATTTTGATCCTGAAATCGCTTTTATTAACTTTATAATATTTTTTTCAGCAGCTTTTCCAACCGTGGAGTTGATGTCATATTTTCAGCCAAAGCTTTCATTTGCAGATAAGATACTAATTGACGTAACTCCTGTATAATAAAAATAATAAAAAAATGTATTAAAAAAATAAATAAATAAATAAATTTGTTTTTGTAGAAATTATGTGAACCAAAGAAAAGCGTGATGATCTTGGACGCAAAGAGGTCGAACGCTATTAATATTGCTATTAAGAAATTGCCACCGGTCGAAACCATTAAGACTGCAATATTAAAAATGGATGTTACATTGATCGGTAGAGAAGGAATAGATAAATTAGTTACAATGTTACCTTCTGAGGAAGAACTTATTAAAATACAGGAAGCTCAGGTAACTAAAAAACCTTTAAAATAGTTCTGGTTGTATTTTCTAAACTTCTGTATTGATCTAATTGGTAATAAGTTACCTTACTTATACAGTTTTACTTTACACAGTAGTAATAATAAAGTAGAGTACTTTAAACAGTTTTAATGCTAATAACTTTGTTTTGGAAATTAGTTATTTTTATTATTAGTAATTTTATTCTGTGAATAAATTTATACCATTCAAAACACATCGAGAAATATTTTCGTGAAGGTTTATGACCAAGGCAAAACTGAAACTCTTTATTAGTATTTTCTTTACAGATTTCTCACGTTAAGTTACATTATGTAGCACTCCTTTTAATGTGGTGCTACGCTGAATTTCGTAAATGGAGAAGAAATGGTCATCTCCGCCATGCCGGCTTGATGATACGAGTGGTTTTTTATTGTAGTTCGGTATATGACAACACTCCGCCTGGTGTTAAGCCGAGTGCGGTTCATAAACGGAAACAAATGCTACCACAGAGAAATTTCTACAGGCTGCAGTCACCTTCGCTATGCCGACTTAGAGAGATGAATGTGCACCATCTTTTTTTTTATTATTGTAGCTCGGCATGTGACAACGTAAAGCTAGAGTGCGGTCCATGAATGGAAACAACTGCTACTACAGAGAAACCTGTGCGGACAGCAGTCGCCTCCACTATGCCGGGTTGAGGAGACGAGCATATACCATCTTAGATTGACAGTGCACACTCCTCTCGTTATACCTGGCTACTTTCAAACTATTCCCGAAACGCAACAAAGTCATTTCACGGGCGTTACATTCGAAAGTGGTGGTACTACCCCAGGACGGCAGACTGGACTAATAACCATCATCAGTCTGCCTACCACTCTTTAATAGTGCCTATAGGCACTGAGCGACCAAAGTACATATAACAAAGTTACATTGGTACCGATCAGAATTAGCGAGGTTCGAACACGGGTCTCATCGATCGTGAGTTCACGCGTCTTACCGCTAGACCACTAGATACTTCCAAACTGTTTCCACTGTACATCGAATTATTTTATGAGTAATAAACTTTAATTTATTTTAGAACGCAAATGCAGACCTGCCTTTAGGAAGTGCCGAACAATTCCTTCTGGCGCTGGCGTCAATCAGCGAATTATCGTCGCGGCTCAAATTATGGATCTTCAAGCTGGACTTTGATAACTTAGAGGTATACATTGAACTTGTTAATGCATGTACTTGTATTTTAATGTATAAGTAACGAAACCATTACATTCCGTTTCGACAGAACTGTCTTTTTTGGGTACTTCGTTACCGTGTTCCTGGAATCAACATTTCAGTTCTTTCAGAAACGGGACATTTTTTTATTTATTTATTGTAGCTCGACGTGTGACAACACTCCGCCTGATGTAAAGCTAGAGTGCGGTCCATGAATGGAAACAACTGCTACTACAGCGAAACCTGTGCGGGTAGCAGTCGCCTCCACTATGCCGGCTTGAGGAGACGAGCATGTACCATCTTAGATTGACAGTGCACACTCCTCTCGTTATACCTGGCTAATTTCAAACTATTCCCGAAACGCGACAAAGTCACTTCACGGGTGTTACATTCGAAAGTGGTGGTACTACCCCAGGACGGCAGACTGGACAAATAACCATCATCAGTCTGCCTACCACTCTTTAATAGCGAGGTTCGAACAAGGGCCTCATCGATCGTGAGTTCACGCAGACGCGTAAGACTACCGCTAGACCACAGCCTCTCTTGTAATGTTCTTAGAGTACCTAATATAGCTAGGTTTCAAGTTAAAAAACATAATAATAAAATATAGTTTAAAAATATGTTATTGTTTTTTTTTTGTTATTTCGATGTGATTTTTTAACAAATAATACCATAATGTTTTGTAGTTCTGAGATCAATAAATGTCAAAAATTTATGTAATTTTTTGAAAATAATTATGGTTGCAAGGAAAAAATATATATACGAACCGCATCATACATCATACAATTTCTGGATTCGCGGGATTGCTAGTTATTTTTTGACAACCTGTATATTACTAAAATATATTTATAAACAAATTGAACCCGTCACTACCGCCACAGAGAGTATTACCAAACCACTTAACTTTCAAGTGGCACCTACCTGGAAGTAACCTCAAGTGGAACTATTGCCCTGTCAACATATGCACACTCACCTCTTCGAGCAAGCATAGAGAAGGCAACTATTGCCTGCAGACATTTCTCAGTGGGTAGTAGTTGTAGTTTAAATTTGTACTAGGATTACATAAGCGCAATACTAGTGACCAATTAATAGTTTATATTATTAACAACTATTGAAATGTCCGATCATTTGAATAATTAATCTAGTTTTAAGTGACTATTCTTGTATTGTAGTACCGTCTTAACAATATACAAGAGGAACTCATAATTAATTGGATTTAATAATGTAAGAGTTTGTCTATTTACGAATGTCAAAGGGAACACCCGTGAACTGATAATTTTGAAAGGAGTCGAATATAACGAGAGGAGTTAAGTCGGTTAAGCCGGCATAGCAGAGGCGGCTGCTCTTTGCACTAGTTTTTCCGTAGTAGCAGTTGTTTCTGTTCATGGAACGAACTCTAGCTTTACATGAGGCAGATTGCAGTCACACGCCGAGCTACAATTTAAAAAAAAATGGCTCTTCTTACAAAGGCGACTGACCAGACGCAGAGACGCCGAGACGAGGTGGACGTGAAGAAAACGAAAGATATATAAAAACTAAAAGATATATAAATATATAAAAACTTGAAAATATATTTAAAATAAGTTTTAGCTGACATCTTGAGATGTCTGAAAGAAGTGATACGTACCTAATCGTGCTTCGGTATTAGCGTTTAAATTGCCTAGACAATACGACAATATTATAGTTTCATAGCGGAGGTGTCTGCTACCTTCAGGCATTTCTCTGTGATTTCTTACATCAGGCAGAATATCAATAAAAATTTGTATAAGTTGTGCGCTTAAGTAATCCATTAGATGTTCGTGAACATGAATTAATGTAGGCAAATTTAATAAAGAAATCGTGTTTTTGCTTTAGAAGTTTAAGACTAGAGTCTGGTTTCAAATTCCCATACAAATAGCTACTGATGATATCGGTCTTTAAACCTTCATAGATTTTGATGATTCAAAGAGTGGTATGCAGATTTATGATGGTTATTAGTACTTATTAGTCCTAGGGTAGTACCATCACGTTCGAATGTACCACCCGTGAAGTGACCTTGTCGCGTAGTTGGTCTCGCGGAGGATGTAGAAATTTATTTATTGTAGCGGTTGTTTCTGTTCATGGACCGCACTCTAGCTTTAGATCAGGCGGAGTGTTGTCATATGCCGAGCTACAATAATAAAATCTAGGATTGTACGTTTTTTTAAATTAAATTAAGTATAGAAATATAGTAGCGACGTGTGTACTCTCGAGTAGTTTTTACTGTCTGTAGTACTTGACTTGACTAAGTTAATTAACTTATGTGTTGTATTTTTGTTACAGAATGAAATAGCGGAGCCTATGATGGATCTCAAATTGAGCACTGAGGTTTTAAAAACCAACAAAACTTTCAAATGCATCCTATCGGTTTTAAGATCTGTTGGGTCGTTTCTAAACGGCAATCAAGTGAAAGGTTTCAGATTGGAATATTTGTCCAAAGTAATAGAGGTGAAAGACACCGTGTACAAACATCCATTGTTGTATCACATCTGTGAAATGGTAAATCAGTCATTCCCAGAAAGCACAGATTTTTATAGTGAGGTAAGTACTCTATAGCTACTTCGCGTCTATGTTCCACGCAAAAAACTTCCTATTACACATTACGGTTAATATATTATATATGTATTAAAATAAAAAAAATTAAAAAAAATGCTCTAGATTATGCTTTTGCAAATATAATGATATAAAAGAAAATTTTATTCGTTAAGTTTTCACCAAGAAAAATTGCATCAAAAATTGATGGTGATTTAGAACCCACTTCCTGATTTTTTTCCTTATATATATGAGACAATTAAGAGAAAGATAAAACAAGGAACACTTTATATCATGTAGCTTAATATATTAATTTATTAGTGGTGGTGTGTAGTAAGTGGTTTTATAGTTCCTTAGTAGAAACGAATTCTAAAAATACGGCTCGCAAAGATCACAGCCTTAAACTATTTTAGAGTGCCAATAATAAATCTGTGGTTAATTGTAAGGCTTGACTCGCACGTGCCACTTTCCAACCACAGAATAATGGTTGTAATGTGGTAGTCGACCGCACTTTTGTGAGTGGGGTTCGGTTGGTATCTGCGACAGTTTTCAGCGACCACAAATTGTCGTCCGTCAATTAGGTAGTGGAATCAATACACTACCACGCCCGGTCCTATTTTTTACCGTAAATAAAAAAATGCTTATTATTTCAGGTGGGACCTGTACTGAGGGCGTCTAAAGTAGACTTTGAAGTCCTTAATCTGAATGTATTCAAACTTGAAGCAGACTGCAAGGCCTCTTTCGATCATCTTAAGCAAATACCCAACGACGAGACCGCGTTAGCATTCAAAACAAAAATAAACGACTTTCTAAATGACGCCGCTGTTCGCATTATCTCGTTAAAATACATAAAAACAAAAATAATGCGAAGGTAAACACTAAAGAAGGATAAGTATAACTTGACTTAAAGAGTGGTAGGCAGACTGATGATGGTTATTAGCAAAGTGCCATGTTGGGGCAGTACTACTACTTTCGAATATATCACCCGTAAAGTGAATATATCGCGTTTCGGGAACAGTTTGGAAATAACGAGAAGAGTGTGTACTGGCAATTTGGATGATGCACGCCGGCATAGCGGAGGCGACTGCTGTCTGTAGAAATTTATCTGTGGTAGCAATTGTTTCCGTTCATGGACCGCACTCTAGCTTAAACATCATGCGGAGTGTTGTCATATGCCTTGCTACAATAATAAAAAAAAAGTATAATTTGATGGGTATTCCAAATATTAAAGAGTGGTAGGCAGATTGATTATTGTTATTAGCCCAGTCTGCCGTCGTCCTGGGGCAGTACCACCACTTTCGAATGTAACACCCGTGAAGTGACTTTGTCGCGTTTCGGGAATAGTTTAAAAGTAGCCAGGTATAACGAGAGGCGTGTGCAATGTCAATCCAAGATGGTACATGCTCGTCTCCTCAAGCCGGCATAGTGGAGGCGACTGCAGCCCGTAGAGATTTCTCTGTGGTAGCAGTTGTTTCCATTCATGGACCGCACTCTAGCTTTACATCAGGCGGAGTGTTGTCATATGTCGACCTACAATTAAAAAAAAAAACAGTTTGCTGCCAACGATTAAAGTGTAGACCTACGTTTGGTATTTTAATTAAAATTTTTTCATTAAGATTCAAGCACATACATAACAGCTATGCTACTTTGCGTTTTATAAGGGAGTGAAGTTTTCTTTACATAGACGAAGCAGTACAGTCGATGTTAAGAATCAGCATTGTCTACTGAGGAAATAAGCTTGGCGTATATTAATTAAAATCGAAATATGTGTAATTCAACAATATTTTGTTTCAGATATGATAAGTTTCTCCTTTATCTCGGCGTCCCACCTTCTGACGTGGCAAACACTCCGCCGTCGCCTTTCTTGAAAACAATATCTGAATTTGCACTGGAATATAGGACAACTAGAGAGAGGATTCTTTTGAAAAATGTGCAAAAAGAAAGAATTAAAATTAGAGAGATGCTGAAGGTCGTTACAAGTTTGTCTTTTAAAAAATAATCATTATCTAAAAAATGCTCATCCGATTTATTCCGCACTAATTTTCTGACGGTCTTTGTACCAGGAGTAGAAAGTTATGCGAACTGGTAAAGTAGTGAATTTCGGCGAGAGCACGAATCTCTCGAATTCTAACCAGTACCAATGTAACTTTGTATTATGTACATTAATTCAATTGTAATGATTCTGTTCTCGTGAAGTAGAAGAACCACTGTTTAATATCATATTCTAGCAATCGAAATTTCTAGCTTGTATAACGTCAGAATAGGACGTCTCATTAAGCCGGCATAGTTGAGGTTACTACAGCCTGATGACACTGAACATTTTTTTTTAAACTTTAGTCTTTATATTGTACTATTATAGCACATTCTCGAACGAGAAATACTTGTCGGACTACCATAGCCTTTATTATGCCCTTCACTAAGTAGTCCAGATATCCAGGATTCTCATGAAGCCTACACTTTTAGGTATGATGACAAATTAATATAATACATTTTAATTTTCAGGTAACATCAGCCCCTATCCCTAAATCGCAAGAAGAGAAAGATGAGTGCCCTCTCACCAAAATATTAAAGTCGGACAATTCGTATTTTGCTTTTAAAAAGATGAAAAAGGTGCAAGCTATTAATGCTGGTTCTAATTCGTGAGTATTTCTAACATTATTTTAAAGAAATTTTCCTGTAATGATACAAATTAAAAGCGCTGGGGGCGTGGTTTGTGCACGTACAATCACTCACGAAAATATGAATTATATTTTATTTACTTACGACAAAAATTCACATAATGTTTAAATTGATAATATACATATACTGATAATATACGTATATTCACACTTTTGATCTTGACTATATTTAGACGACAAACAACCTATGCCCACATCTCAAGGTCAGCCTTCTTAATTCGTGGTGCGAGCTATACAATATTTTGACAGGTATGTATCAATCCAAAAGGCGATACGGATCTAGCGGTAGACCGCGTGGACTCACGATTAAAGAGACCCGTGTTCAAATCCGACTACATTGTAACCGGTACCAATGTAACTATGTTGTATGATTTCAGAAAAGCTGAGGAGGAAATGCTGGATTTACTTATGAAATCGCCTTTAAATAAAGAAAAAACTGCAGTCAGAAAAAGGGCGAGGCCACCTGGAAATAAATGTAAGTAGAAGTTAATTATTATGTATATTTAATATTATTTTTAGATAAAAACAATACCTGTAATTATTATCTGAAATAAATTAATTTGAATAGTTAAGTGAATAGCAAATGCGAAAAAAAATGTGATGCGATTTTATTTTATTTCAAAATAAGTTTTTTTTTTTTATTGTAGCTCGTCATGTGACAACACTCCGCCTGATGTAAAGGTAGAGTGCGGTCCATTGACGGAAACAACTGCTACTACAGAGAAGTCTCTACGGGCAGCAGTCGCCTCCACTATGCCGGCTTGAGGAGACGAGCATGTACCATCTATTGACAGTGCACACTCCTCTCGTTATACTTGGCTACTTTCAAACTATTCCCGAAACGCGACATGATCACTTCACGGGTGTTACATTCGAAAATGGTGGTACTACCCCAGGACGACAGACTGGACAAATAACCATCATCAGTCTGCCTACCACTCTGCAGCATATACGGCAGCCCGCCTACAACACCCTGTAACTACAACTTGTAATGTCTACAGTGAAGGAAAACTGACTATACCTGGCTACTTCTAAACTAATCCTTAGTTTAAAGTTTTAAAATATTTTCATTTGTTTTTTTTTCAGGGGCCTCCATGTTTGACAGACGGGAGAGAGAATAAGACATTGCATTATATTATTTAATTTTTTTTATATTTTATTTTTTATGTATTATTTAATATTATAATTAATTTGATGACTGTAAGAGCAATTAATTAATATTATTTAAGGACTGTTCGAATGCAGTAAATGTAAGTTTTTGTTTTTATTTTGTATCAATGTTAATTTTGGCGTGGCGTTCCGTTGTCTCTGCCTATCCCCGTGGGAAAAAGGCGTGACAATTGTATTGTATTGTAATGTTAATTTTATTTTTATGACATTCGGCCTAATGTAAAGCTAAAGTGTGGTTCATGAAGGGAAACAACTGCTAGCATAAAAAATGTCTGCAGGCAGCAGTCGCCTCCACTATGCCGGCTTAATGAGACTAATGTACATCAGACTGATCGACAGTCTTCTCATAACTAAATGTACCTGTCTACTAAATTTTGGTTTTTTATTATGTAGCTGAAAAGCCCAGTATGTCATTTCTTTGTCGACATTATGCCGGCAGACATTTGTACAGAGAATTCGCCTTCGCTGACGTAGGCATCTCTAGACTAATATTAGACGAGATGTGTATTACTAACTTTTTAAATTAAATTTCAGCGGTGCTCCGAACTTCTAGTCCTTTACGAAGACTATGGCTGTATTTAATAGTGACCATATCGCATCCCACACATAATTGCAACTGCATATGGTTTATGCTGAACATATTAATTATTTATTCATTAATTATAATTTAATTAACACACTGACATGCAATCATTCCAGGTCACATAAAAATCTATGATTATTTTAAAAATGGATAGATAGGCAGACCGATGAAAGTAACACCCGTGACGTGACCTTGTCGCGTTTCAGGATCAATTTGAAAGTAGATTGTGCAGATTCGTCTCCTCAAACCGGCATAGTGGATACGACTGCAGTTTGCAGAAATTAATCTGTAGTAGCAGTTGTTTCCGGGTACAACTCTAGCGTTAACATCAGATAATCCCGGCATATTCCGAGCTACAATAAAAAAGAAAAAGAAGTACAAGTATGGTGTAAATAACTTATTTTGCTGCACACAAAAGTTAATTATATATATTTTAATAGGCAATCTATCTTTATTTAACTTTGGGAGAATCGCGGTTTTTACAAACCGACCCGAAATCTTTGCGTCTCAGTGTTTAATGAAAATTTAATATAGATATTTATATTTGATTTAAAAAAGATGGCTGTTTGATATTTAATTTTATTGTTAATTTATAATGTCGTAATTTATTAATTTAATTTGTTGTTTTTTTGTTTATTATTGTGTGTTTGAACTAAACTTTCCTATTCCTAAATATAATGCATGAACCATTATACTGGTGTTTTTTTTTCTTCAATTTAGAAACACATTATCAGTTATCTATCATAAAAATAGATAAGTTGTCTTCATTGACAATATACCTAATACAAAAAAATCTAGATTTGCGAATACCCTCTCAACATATATGTCTAAGGCTTAACTCACTTTCCTACCACAAAAAAGTCGTGTATTGAGAGTATTAAATTAGTATTGAATGTCATGATAGCACTCAGACTAACGACAAATTGTAGTTGGTTTTAACAACAGCGGCCGTGGTCTAGCGGTAACACGCGTGAACTCACGATCGATGAGACCCGTGTTCGAACCTCGCTAATTCTGACCGGTACCAATGTAACTTTGTTATATGTACTTTGGTCGCTCCGTGCCTATAGGCACTATTAAAGAGTGGTAGGTAGACTGATGATGGTTATTTGTCCAGCCTGCCGTCCTGGGGTAGTACCGCCACTTTCGAATGTAACACCCGTGAAGTGACTCTGTCGCGTTTCGGGAATAGTTTGAAAGTAGCCAGGTATATCGAGAAGAGTGTGCGTTGTCAATCTAAGATGGTACATGCTCGTCTCCTCAAGCCGGCATAGTGGAGGCGACTGCTACCCGCACAGGTTTCTCTGTAGTAGCAGTTGTTTCCATTCATGGGCCGCACTCTAGCTTTACATCAGGCGGAGTGTTGTCACATGCCGAGCTACAATAAAAAAAAAAAGTTGTCATGCGTGGTTAATATTGTCCACAAACCTTGCAGATGTTAATTAAACTCTACTCACAAGTGGTCGATACAGTTGACAGTTCGACCACTATACAACTACCGTTTTATGGTTGGAAAGTGGTCCGTGTGAGTTAAGAAGATTTTATTAAGCAAGGCATATTTTTATACACGCACCGTTTATTGTTTACCAGCTTCGTTCGGGGAGTTGATATGAGATTGTGTGGTAGTTGGAATAAAAGGATAAATTTTAAAATGAGATAAAAAAATATTGAAAATATATTCTAACAAACATGACAGAACTTGCTTTATACCTTAGAATAGCCCACAGTGTTTCAGAACATTTCTCAACATCCGATAGTGTTCTGGAATATTCTACAATGCTCTGGAATGTTCCGGAACGTTATAGACTACGCCCGAACCAACCAACATTCTGGAATGTACTATTCCGGTACATTGCTCTCGAATACTTTCGATTGGTCTGGGCTGCTCTAGGATTTTTTATGGGGCGAAACTTCCAGTTCTCATATCTTCAAAAGCATGGCCTTCAGGTAAAAAGCGTGAACCTTCTTTATAAACGGAGGATAAATGGCTACCACACCATGTAACTGGCTTGATCGTTATAAGATTCGTTTCGGAGTTTCAGCGGCAAGCGCATACACTTACTTTATTTTTATTTATTTTCTTTATTTGGAACAAAAAAACAGTTGTACAGTAAAATTTTAGGTCTAGTACAATGGTAAGTAATAGAAAAATGTAACAGTACAACCAATCACATTGTATACCACTTTAATAATACATACTATCACATAGTCACCCACATAGCATGGGTGACTTTGGTTTGAACTTCGGGCATCATATTAAACTGTTTACTTGAAGTGCAAAAGTGCCAAAATAGGATTTTGATTAAAATTTCACTAAATACGAATAACTTTTGAACCGCTAAAAATTGCTGAACATAAATGAGGGTTAAATAGATAGATAATGTAGTTCCCCATCTGCCTGCATGCCACAGATATTCCACGAAACATCCTGTAGAGAGAAACAATGAAAAACAAAAATATTGATGTAATTATTTATTTAAAATCCATTTAGTCGTTTCATGATTTTCGTTGTAAGTAAATACATACAAAACAACCAGCTCGGTAATTCAACCGTTTTTCTTAATTATAACATAAAAAAACTACACTAATTCGGTTAAAAAAGTAAAAATGCAATGTCCAAATACAATTAACAACGGAATGTTTAATTTGAAAAAATTAGAGAATTCTATGCTCAGCGAGAACCTAATTTAAACAAATAAGTTACAATTAAAAAAAGAAACAACAATAATAAACATAATAATTAAAATTAACAAATGACTTCTATAAAATAAATTATAATAAAGTCCTTGCTTAAGATTTTATTACTCAGCCGCACCTTATTACTAATCGATTACAATTCTATGAAGCAAACGGTTATAAGTAATAATAATACGTTGAAATGCCGAATTATTGTGACGTCACTATTGTGGACCGGTTTTTTTGAGATTAGAACCTTAGTTGGTATTTGCATAATCTGAAATTGGCTAAGTTTTGTACGATACACCAATTGATCGAGAGCCTAAGATAAACCTTTCTTATTGATAGACTGGTCACACAAAAATCTTCTAGATTATAAGGTATACATTATATTTTAATAAAAAAAAGTTTTATACGTCAAAAACAGGTCCTCTGTCACCAGATTAAATGGGAAGGTAACTAACTGCATTCAATTTACAATTTGAATGTGTAATTAGAATAGAATATTATTAGTAGTTTAGAGTTCATCGTGTTTAGGGCCAGAGAACTCAGAATGGTCAATAAAACCATTCTTATCCTTATCCTCATGCTGGAAGATTTCCTCGACCAACTTATCATGGCTGGCCAACATCTGCTTGATTTCCTCAGTCATCTCGGCGTCTTCTGCTTGCACCATCTGCTTTTTCAAGTATTCGCTAACCTAAATAAAAGAAGACATTTAATTAATAAAAACATTTTTTTAATATATGACTGGCCTGATGGTAAGTACAGTGGAGGTCGATGAGCGAATATACTTCCACTTTATGCGACCTAACTTCACCTCATGTTAAGTTAGATCATGAATATGATTTCACAGTCAGCCTGCGAAAGCGGATACACTGCTACAGAGAAAGTAAGTAGCACGTCGCCTTTGCTATAATGCCTAGAGGAAACGAATATCAAAGTATACTCTCGCATAATAATAAACCTATTACGTAAACTCTTTTGTTTTCTTATAAAATATTTTCATTTAATTTCGTTTCAATATAAGAAAGTCCCTCCACCGTTGTTTTCTTATACCATAATGCCACTAACTAACCTCTTCACGTGACAACTCAAGATCTCCATTGGCATCGATGGCTTTGAACGCTAATTCAATACTCACTTCCTCACGAGAGAGCATATTATCCTTATCTGCATCAATTTCTTTGAAGACATTTGTAGTGGCAGGAGTATTACCGATGTGAATAAGTTCTACTTCGAAATGGAGAGTCGCTTTTGGTGGGATGACATTTCCAGCCCCACGTTCGCCATAACCGAGGGAAGCGGGTATGGTCAGTTTACGAGATTCACCTGAAATTTTCAAAAAAGCTATCAATAAAGGCTTTTAACCTAACTTATCATCTAATATCAACAACGCCTGATGTTAAGTTAAGCAGTCAACTGCGCTATGCCGGCTTGTTATACCTGATAGAACTGGATTGGAGTAATAATCAGTCTGGCAGTCAATAAATATCAGGATGAGGTAGGCAGACTATATAAGCCGTTCTCTTGGACCCTGTATATTTTTAGAAACGTGCCTCTCTAACGATACCAACGAGTTAGTACTAACCAACACACATGTCCAAAAGTCCCTGGTCCCAACCCTTGATAACTTGCCCGACGCCAATTTGGAAAGTGAATGGTTGTTCGCGGTCATAGCTGTAAAGAAGAGACATAATTATGTTAATAAGGATAATAATCATCGTATATATCTTAACCCTTGTTTCTATTATGAATACTAGAAACATGTATAATATATTTGGAAAAAAAAACAATCACAAGTAACATTTATAATCACGATTTTTTAAAGTTTTGTTTTTATTGTAGCTCGACATGTGACGACACTACGCCTGATCTAAAGCTAGAGTGCGGTCCATAAGTGAAAATAACTGCTACTACAGAAAAATCTCTATGGGCAGCAGTCGCCTCCACTATGCCGGCTAGATTGACAGTGCATACTCCTCTCGTTATACTTGGCTACTTTCAAACTATTCCCGAAAAGCGACAATAAATAAATTACGGCAATAATTAATAAGTCAGCAATCAAGTGTAACGCGTTTGGAGAAGGAGTATGCTCTGTCAATCCAGAGTGTAGACGATGAACAAATGTATTAAAAATCTCAAATAATCTCAAATAAACCTAGATTGTGTACAAAATGCACTTTAGTTATTAACTGCATAAGAACAATGCATTATAGAGTACAATGTCAGTAATCTATGAGCATAATCTCATAACACCATAGTTTAGGAGACATCCAATAATTGGAGTCGCCCCTAAAGTCTACAATAGGCCCCATAATAACAATATAACTTATCTGATATTTTGGACGCAGCTGAATTATGTCTAGTTGAAATTTCACGCAATATACACTTTTATTTCAAAAAGCAAAAAGGCGTATTTTGTGTGCCGCTTAGGTTTAGAGTAACCAAGTACAATTTTAATGGATCCTATGTTTCGAAATACGCATATTGAAATGTTGATGTGTCAATACAGTGATTGTGTAAATATATTTTATTTATTTATAAACTTATTATGGATGTGTACGATAATATGTTTTTAATGAAGTATTTATTGATGGATAAGAATTACGCCATGATGTACGACATGCTTTAAAAATGTTTATTTGTGCAAGAACCCAATGCTCAGCTTGATATACAATTCTAACTAAGGCGTCACGTTTATAATAATAAACATACTTTATTGCATAAAATTAAAAAATATATATACAAAGGCGAGCTTGAATATAGAAAAGCGGAGGGTGCAGAAAGGTAGTCTAGGAAAATAGTGAAATAAAGTGCAAGATAAAACAATACGTATGTATGATAATAAATACATACATATACCTGTATACGTATCTCAATATCGTTTGAAGTATTTCTAAGTTACATATATAAATCTTTTTTTTATATGGTACCCGTGGCCATCACTAAGTTTCTGTTTTCTGAAGGCCAGCTGGAAGAAAATGTCTTCATGAAAAACTAACCTCGCCTTTTCAATTGTTTAAAATAAATAAAATAAAATACGTATATAACAATACAATACAATACAATTGTCACGTCTTAAATATATTATATACTTGTACAATGATGATGATAATGTAATAGGCGGACTGAAGATGGTTATTTGTCCAGTCTGCCGTCCTAGGGCAAGTAAAAAAATCAATTCATTAAGCAACCAAGTATAAAATTACAAAAAAACTTTAACTAATTCCACTCAAAAGGCTCTCTTTGTTATAAATTATTTAATTACAAGAAGATATTTGTTCTAAATTCTAAGCAAATCTCTTCTTACAATGTATACTTCATATGATTAATTGTACAAGTGTACATTTTTTAAATAAAATCAACGGCTGTGTAAATATACGAGAGAATAAATCTTTCGTATAATACATTACCATTATTAAAAAATTGAGGATTTTTTTTATAGTAGCTTGGTACTGGTTCTTACATTAATGTATGGAAGTGAATGTTGGGTATGGCAGAAGAAGCAAGAGAGTAGGATTAATGCTGTAGAAATGCGGTCATTAAGGAGTGTATATGGAGTGACGATAGCGGATAGAATGAGAATAGTGTTGTGCGCGATAGATGTGGTTTGAAAGATGATGTAGTGACGAGGATTGAGAAAGGAATGCCTCGATGGTTTGGGCACTTGGAAAGGATAAATGAAAGGAGATTGACGAAAGGAATATATAAATCTGATGTGAATGGATGCGTTAAACAAGGCAGACCCAGAAGGATGTTTTCCTATCAAATAGGAGATATACTCATGAAAGCTGGGCTGCCTAGTGCCCATAACCGTCGGGCTTGTATGAAGAGAATTGTGGATGTGAGGGAAGCGAGGGTGTTGTGTCAGGATCGTGGTAAGTGGCGTTCCGTTGTCCCTGCCTATCCCTGTGGGAAAAAGTGCTTATGTAGAGAAATTTCTGCAGGCGGCTGTTTCTCCGCTATCCCGGTAAGAGGAGACGAATGTGCATTGTTCATCGATAAGGGTTTAGGTATGGAGCAAGAGTAATAAAGATATTTACAAGCTTTCAAAGCTACCGTTTTGTTTTCTTAAATGTGTTGGCACGGTCCCTACACTACTCCCCGGATTGTGCCTACAGGGTACACTCCTCTCATTTGACACGACTACTTGCAAACTGATTGTCAAGGTTACATCACGGTGTGATTGAAAGTGGTGGTACTACCCCTGTGCTAATAACCATACTACTCTTTGAAATGTTGGAGTGCATCACACTAAGCATGAACTAGGAAATACAATCGATAAATGCAAAATATTATAATTGAATCTGAATGGTACATGCTCGTCTCTTCAAGCCGGCATAGTGGAGGCGACTGCTGCCCGCACAGGTTTCTCTGTAGTAGCAGTTGTTTCCATTCATGGACTGCACTCTAGCTTTACATCAGGCGGAGTGTTGTCACATGCCGAGCTAAAATTTGTTTTGCAATACTTTGGTCGCTCAATGCCTATAGCCACTATCAAAGAGTGGTAGGCAGACAGATGATGTTTATTAGCCCAGTCTGCCGTCCTGGGGTAGTACTACCACTCTCGAATGTAACGCCCGTGAAGTGACCTTGTTGCGTTTCGGAAACAGTTTGAAAATAGCCAGGTATAACGAGAGGAGTGTGCATTGTCAATCTAGATGGTACATACTCGTCTCTTCATCCCGGTATAGCGGCAGCGACTGATGTCTGTAGAGATTCCTCTGTAGTAGCAGTTGTTTCCGTTCATTAATCGCACTCTAGATTTACATGTTGTCATTTATGTCGAGCTACAATTTAAAAAAAAAACTATCGATTCGAGTTATATGCAGTTGAAGGACTCAAAATATGTCTAATTAAAATCTGGCGTAGCATCCTAATAAATTATGTTTATTCAATATTTTCACAATAAATAGTTGACATCTAAAAAACCTAATATACCATTCATTTATTTGCGAAATTGCAAATGTCAAAGGTCAATTCAATTAGTTATTTTTATTCATTATTTCTTGCATTCTAACAACTTTTACTGAGTTATTACACAACATGCCGGCTTTGTGGTGGTGGATGCTAACACTCGTCTTCTTTACGCAATGATAAAGGTACACTTCGGAATTCAGCTATTACCCGATATGATAGTCTGCTATTGCCGGCCGAGGTCGATGAAAAACTGGTTGCCGATCTACCATTGAAATAATTTTCTCTGCACTTAATGACTTTATTATTTGCCATTTAAGTGGCCGTAGTTTAGCGGTCGATGAGACTAGTGTTCATATCTCGCTAAATTGTAACTAGTACCAATATATGCACTTTGGTCACTCAGTGCCTATAGTATATAATAGGCATTAATTGAAGAGTGGTAGGCAGACTGGTGATGGTTACTAGTCCAGTCTGCGCGTTTCAGGGTCATTTGGAAAGTAGTCAGGTATTACGAGAAGAGTGCACTGACAACCTGATGGTGCACATGCGTCTCCTCAAGCCAGGATAGCGGAGGCGACTGCTGCCTGTAGAAATGTATTTATCTGTAGAAGCAGTTGCTTCCGTCCATGGACCGCACATTGGGCGGATTTTTCGAGCTACAATAAAAGTAAAAAAATAAAACACAATGTCGCGCTCATCGAAAGCGTGCCTTTAGGATAGAAGTATACGTGATCGAAGAGCAAGTGAAAGTATAGTTCTGCAAAGTAGTGGGCTTGCGTATTGCTTTAAGGTCATGCATTGCATTAATGCCAGCAATTTTTATTGTATCCTGCAGTTACGTTTGGGCACTTGTTTTTTTTAATAAATCAGTTTTAACTTTGACATTTGTGTTGTAATTTCGCACTTATGTCCTTTAACATTTAAGAGTTTATTTTTGTACGTGTACTTAATTTACTTTATGGCGCAAATCGTGCGCAAGTTTTATTTAAATAAACGAATCGCTCAGTATTAAAATCATTTTATTTTTATTTGACACCTTCGCTATGCCGGCTTGAGGAGACAAATGTGCACCATCTAGGTTGTTAGTGCACACTCTTCTCTTAATAGTCACAGTCACATCCAGTCACAATTTAGTGAGATATGAACACTGGTCTCATCGACCGCTAAACTACAGCCACTTAAGTGGCAAATAATAAAGTCATTAAGTACAGACAAAATTATTTCAATGGTTCTTACGTTTCTCTCGTTAGATCGTACCATGCTACGTGCAAGCAGAACTCTCAATGCAACTGGACCCCTTCACGGATGTTACGCTTAAAAGTGGTGGTGCTACCCCAGGACAGCAGACTGGGCTAACAACCATCATATGCCTACCTAACACTCTTATTAATTCGAAATTGAGTTGAGTACAAAACAGTTTTTTTTTTCAAAATATAACTTTAAACAGCGTCATAATAATGCCTAGCTATTATTTAAAGAAAAAAAAAACAAAAACGTTTTAATCTCACACACGATATACCACCGCCGGGAATCGAACCCGGGCCTGCCCTAGGTAAATACGACTGTCCTAGCCACTGGACCACGGTGCTAGTAACGACGAAACTTAGGTTCCCCTGCGATATTTATCGATCGAGTTTAGATGGAAGCGAGATGTTGTTATAACTATTTATAAATATTACTTTTTATTATTTATTTCATAAATTTTTAAAAACATTGAGTACAAAACAGTTATAATTTTTATTTTCAAAATATAACGAAACTTAGGTCCCCTTGCGATATTTATCGATCGAGTCTGGATGGAAGCGAGATGTTGTTATAACTATTTATTTATAAATATTACTTTTAAATATTTATTTTGTAAAGTTTTATAAAGGTTGCGTACAAAATAGTTATAATTTTTTTTTTCAAAATATAACTTTAAACAACGTCATAATAATGTCTAGCTATTATTTAAAAAAACAAAAACGTTTTAATCTCACACACGATATTCCACCGCCAGGAATCGAACCCGGGCCTGCCATAGGTAAATACGACTGTCCTAACCACTGGACCACGGTGGAGGTGCTAGTAACGACGAAACTTAGGTTCCCCTGCGATATTTATCGATCGAGTTTAGATGGAAGCGAGATGTTGTTATAACTATTTATAAATATTACTTTTTATTATTTATTTCATAAATTTTTAAAAACATTGAGTACCTACAAAACAGTTATAATTTTTATTTTCAAAATATAACGAAACTTAGGTCCCCTTGCGATATTTATCGATAGAGTCTGGATGGAAGCGAGATGTTGTTATAACTATTTATTTATAAATATTACTTTTAAATATTTATTTTGTAAAGTTTTATAAAGGTTGCGTACAAAATAGTTATAATTTTTTTTTTCAAAATATAACTTTAAACAACGTCATAATAATGTCTAGCTATTATTTAAAGAAAAAAAAAACAAAAACGTTTTAATCTCACACACGATATTCCACCGCCAGGAATCGAACCCGGGCCTGCCATAGGTAAATACGACTGTCCTAACCACTGGACCACGGTGGAGGTGCTAGTAACGACGAAACTTGCGTTCCCCTGCGATATTTATCGATCGAGTTTAGATGGAAGCGAGATGTTGTTATAACTATTTATAAATATTACTTTTTATTATTTATTTCATAAATTTTTAAAAACATTGAGTACCTACAAAACAGTTATAATTTTTATTTTCAAAATATAACGAAACTTAGGTCCCCTTGCGATATTTATCGATAGAGTCTGGATGGAAGCGAGATGTTGTTATAACTATTTATTTATAAATATTACTTTTAAATATTTATTTTGTAAAGTTTTATAAAGGTTGCGTACAAAATAGTTATAATTTTTTTTTTCAAAATATAACTTTAAACAACGTCATAATAATGTCTAGCTATTATTTAAAGAAAAAAAAAACAAAAACGTTTTAATCTCACACACGATATTCCACCGCCAGGAATCGAACCCGGGCCTGCCATAGGTAAATACGACTGTCCTAACCACTGGACCACGGTGGAGGTGCTAGTAACGACGAAACTTAGGTTCCCCTGCGATATTTATCGATCGAGTTTAGATGGAAGCGAGATGTTGTTATAACTATTTATAAATATTACTTTTTATTATTTATTTCATAAATTTTTAAAAACATTGAGTACCTACAAAACAGTTATAATTTTTATTTTCAAAATATAACGAAACTTAGGTCCCCTTGCGATATTTATCGATAGAGTCTGGATGGAAGCGAGATGTTGTTATAACTATTTATTTATAAATATTACTTTTAAATATTTATTTTGTAGTTTTATAAAGGTTGCGTACAAAATAGTTATAATTTTTTTTTTCAAAATATAACTTTAAACAACGTCATAATAATGTCTAGCTATTATTTAAAGAAAAAAAAAACAAAAACGTTTTAATCTCACACACGATATTCCACCGCCAGGAATCGAACCCGGGCCTGCCATAGGTAAATACGACTGTCCTAACCACTGGACCACGGTGGAGGTGCTAGTAACGACGAAACTTGTGTTCCCCTGCGATATTTATCGATCGAGTTTAGATGGAAGCGAGATGTTGTTATAACTATTTATAAATATTACTTTTTATTATTTATTTCATAAATTTTTAAAAACATTGAGTACCTACAAAACAGTTATAATTTTTATTTTCAAAATATAACGAAACTTAGGTCCCCTTGCGATATTTATCGATAGAGTCTGGATGGAAGCGAGATGTTGTTATAACTATTTATTTATAAATATTACTTTTAAATATTTATTTTGTAGTTTTATAAAGGTTGCGTACAAAATAGTTATAATTTTTTTTTTCAAAATATAACTTTAAACAACGTCATAATAATGTCTAGCTATTATTTAAAGAAAAAAAAAACAAAAACGTTTTAATCTCACACACGATATTCCACCGCCAGGAATCGAACCCGGGCCTGCCATAGGTAAATACGACTGTCCTAACCACTGGACCACGGTGGAGGTGCTAGTAACGACGAAACTTAGGTTCCCCTGCGATATTTATCGATCGAGTTTAGATGGAAGCGAGATGTTGTTATAACTATTTATAAATATTACTTTTTATTATTTATTTCATAAATTTTTAAAAACATTGAGTACAAAACAGTTATAATTTTTATTTTCAAAATATAACGAAACTTAGGTCCCGTTGCGATATTTATCGATAGAGTCTGGACGGAAGCGAGATGTTGTTATAACTATTTATTTATAAATATTACTTTTAAATATTTATTTTGCAAAGTTTTATAAAGGTTGCGTACAAAATAGTTATAATTTTTTTTTTTCAAAAAATAACTTTAAACAACGTCATAATAATGTCTAGCTATTATTTAAAGAAAAAAAAAACAAAAACGTTTTAATCTCACACACGATATTCCACCGCCAGGAATCGAACCCGGGCCTGCCATAGGTAAATACGACTGTCCTAACCACTGGACCACGGTGGAGGTGCTAGTAACGACGAAACTTAGGTTCCCCTGCGATATTTATCGATCGAGTTTAGATGGAAGCGAGATGTTGTTATAACTATTTATAAATATTACTTTTTATTATTTATTTCATAAATTTTTAAAAACATTGGGTACCTACAAAACAGTTATAATTTTTATTTTCAAAATATAACGAAACTTAGGTCCCCTTGCGATATTTATCGATAGAGTCTGGATGGAAGCGAGATGTTGTTATAACTATTTATTTATAAATATTACTTTTAAATATTTATTTTGTAAAGTTTTATAAAGGTTGCGTACAAAATAGTTATAATTTTTTTTTTCAAAATATAACTTTAAACAACGTCATAATAATGTCTAGCTATTATTTAAAGAAAAAAAAAACAAAAACGTTTTAATCTCACACACGATATTCCACCGCCAGGAATCGAACCCGGGCCTGCCATAGGTAAATACGACTGTCCTAACCACTGGACCACGGTGGAGGTGCTAGTAACGACGAAACTTGCGTTCCCCTGCGATATTTATCGATCGAGTTTAGATGGAAGCGAGATGTTGTTATAACTATTTATAAATATTACTTTTTATTATTTATTTCATAAATTTTTAAAAACATTGGGTACCTACAAAACAGTTATAATTTTTATTTTCAAAATATAACGAAACTTAGGTCCCCTTGCGATATTTATCGATAGAGTCTGGATGGAAGCGAGATGTTGTTATAACTATTTATTTATAAATATTACTTTTAAATATTTATTTTGTAAAGTTTTATAAAGGTTGCGTACAAAATAGTTATAATTTTTTTTTTTCAAAAAATAACTTTAAACAACGTCATAATAATGTCTAGCTATTATTTAAAGAAAAAAAAAACAAAAACGTTTTAATCTCACACACGATATTCCACCGCCAGGAATCGAACCCGGGCCTGCCATAGGTAAATACGACTGTCCTAACCACTGGACCACGGTGGAGGTGCTAGTAACGACGAAACTTGCGTTCCCCTGCGATATTTATCGATCGAGTTTAGATGGAAGCGAGATGTTGTTATAACTATTTATAAATATTACTTTTTATTATTTATTTCATAAATTTTTAAAAACATTGAGTACCTACAAAACAGTTATAATTTTTATTTTCAAAATATAACGAAACTTAGGTCCCCTTGCGATATTTATCGATAGAGTCTGGATGGAAGCGAGATGTTGTTATAACTATTTATTTATAAATATTACTTTTAAATATTTATTTTGTAAAGTTTTATAAAGGTTGCGTACAAAATAGTTATAATTTTTTTTTTCAAAATATAACTTTAAACAACGTCATAATAATGTCTAGCTATTATTTAAAGAAAAAAAAAACAAAAACGTTTTAATCTCACACACGATATTCCACCGCCAGGAATCGAACCCGGGCCTGCCATAGGTAAATACGACTGTCCTAACCACTGGACCACGGTGGAGGTGCTAGTAACGACGAAACTTAGGTTCCCCTGCGATATTTATCGATCGAGTTTAGATGGAAGCGAGATGTTGTTATAACTATTTATAAATATTACTTTTTATTATTTATTTCATAAATTTTTAAAAACATTGAGTACAAAACAGTTATAATTTTTATTTTCAAAATATAACGAAACTTAGGTCCCGTTGCGATATTTATCGATAGAGTCTGGACGGAAGCGAGATGTTGTTATAACTATTTATTTATAAATATTACTTTTAAATATTTATTTTGCAAAGTTTTATAAAGGTTGCGTACAAAATAGTTATAATTTTTTTTTTTCAAAAAATAACTTTAAACAACGTCATAATAATGTCTAGCTATTATTTAAAGAAAAAAAAAACAAAAACGTTTTAATCTCACACACGATATTCCACCGCCAGGAATCGAACCCGGGCCTGCCATAGGTAAATACGACTGTCCTAACCACTGGACCACGGTGGAGGTGCTAGTAACGACGAAACTTAGGTTCTCCTGCGATATTTATCGATCGAGTTTAGATGGAAGCGAGATGTTGTTATAACTATTTATAAATATTACTTTTTATTATTTATTTCATAAATTTTTAAAAACATTGAGTACCTACAAAACAGTTATAATTTTTATTTTCAAAATATAACGAAACTTAGGTCCCCTTGCGATATTTATCGATCGAGTCTGGACGGAAGCGAGATGTTGTTATAACTATTTATTTATAAATATTACTTTTAAATATTTATTTTGTAAAGTTTTATAAAGGTTGCGAACAAAATAGTTATAATTTTTTTTTTTCAAAATTTAACTTTAAACAATGTCATAATAATGTCTAGCTATTATTTAAAGAAAAAAAAAACAAAAACGTTTTAATCTCACACACGATATTCCACCGCCAGGAATCGAACCCGGGCCTGCCATAGGTAAATACGACTGTCCTAACCACTGGACCACGGTGGAGGTGCTAGTAACGACGAAACTTAGGTTCCCCTGCGATATTTATCGATCGAGTTTAGATGGAAGCGAGATGTTGTTATAACTATTTATAAATATTACTTTTTATTATTTATTTCATAAATTTTTAAAAACATTGAGTACAAAACAGTTATAATTTTTATTTTCAAAATATAACGAAACTTAGGTCCCCTTGCGATATTTATCGATCGAGTCTGGATGGAAGCGAGATGTTGTTATAACTATTTATTTATAAATATTACTTTTAAATATTTATTTTGTAAAGTTTTATAAAGGTTGTGTACAAAATAGTTATAATTTTTTTTTTCAAAATATAACTTTAAACAACGTCATAATAATGTCTAGCTATTATTTAAAGAAAAAAAAAAACAAAAACGTTTTAATCTCACATACGATATTCCACCGCCAGGAATCGAACCCGGGCCTGCCATAGGTAAATACGACTGTCCTAACCACTGGACCACGGTGGAGGTGCTAGTAACGACGAAACTTAGGTTCCCCTGCGATATTTATCGATCGAGTTTAGATGGAAGCGAGATGTTGTTATAACTATTTATAAATATTACTTTTTATTATTTATTTCATAAATTTTTAAAAACATTGAGTACCTACAAAACAGTTATAATTTTTATTTTCAAAATATAACGAAACTTAGGTCCCTTTGCGATATTTATCGATCGAGTCTGGACGGAAGCGAGATGTTGTTATAACTATTTATTTATAAATATTACTTTTAAATATTTATTTTGTAAAGTTTTATAAAGGTTGCGAACAAAATAGTTATAATTTTTTTTTTTCAAAATTTAACTTTAAACAATGTCATAATAATGTCTAGCTATTATTTAAAGAAAAAAAAAACAAAAACGTTTTAATCTCACACACGATATTCCACCGCCAGGAATCGAACCCGGGCCTGCCATAGGTAAATACGACTGTCCTAACCACTGGACCACGGTGGAGGTGCTAGTAACGACGAAACTTAGGTTCCCCTGCGATATTTATCGATCGAGTTTAGATGGAAGCGAGATGTTGTTATAACTATTTATAAATATTACTTTTTATTATTTATTTCATAAATTTTTAAAAACATTGAGTACCTACAAAACAGTTATAATTTTTATTTTCAAAATATAACGAAACTTAGGTCCCCTTGCGATATTTATCGATCGAGTCTGGACGGAAGCGAGATGTTGTTATAACTATTTATTTATAAATATTACTTTTAAATATTTATTTTGTAAAGTTTTATAAAGGTTGCGTACAAAATAGTTATAATTTTTTTTTTCAAAATTTAACTTTAAACCATGTCATAATAATGTCTAGCTATTATTTAAAGAAAAAAAAAACAAAAACGTTTTAATCTCACACACGATATTCCACCGCCAGGAATCGAACCCGGGCCTGCCATAGGTAAATACGACTGTCCTAACCACTGGACCACGGTGGAGGTGCTAGTAACGACGAAACTTGCGTTCCCCTGCGATATTTATCGATCGAGTTTAGATGGAAGCGAGATGTTGTTATAACTATTTATAAATATTACTTTTTATTATTTATTTCATAAATTTTTAAAAACATTGAGTACAAAACAGTTATAATTTTTATTTTCAAAATATAACGAAACTTAGGTCCCCTTGCGATATTTATCGATCGAGTCTGGACGGAAGCGAGATGTTGTTATAACTATTTATTTATAAATATTACTTTTAAATATTTATTTTGTAAAGTTTTATAAAGGTTGCGTACAAAATAGTTATAATTTTTTTTTTTCAAAATTTAACTTTAAACCATGTCATAATAATGTCTAGCTATTATTTAAAGAAAAAAAAAAACAAAAACGTTTTAATCTCACACACGATATTCCACCGCCAGGAATCGAACCCGGGCCTGCCATAGGTAAATACGACTGTCCTAACCACTGGACCACGGTGGAGGTGCTAGTAACGACGAAACTTGCGTTCCCCTGCGATATTTATCGATCGAGTTTAGATGGAAGCGAGATGTTGTTATAACTATTTATAAATATTACTTTTTATTATTTATTTCATAAATTTTTAAAAACATTGAGTACCTACAAAACAGTTATAATTTTTATTTTCAAAATATAACGAAACTTAGGTCCCCTTGCGATATTTATCGATCGAGTCTGGACGGAAGCGAGATGTTGTTATAACTATTTATTTATAAATATTACTTTTAAATATTTATTTTGTAAAGTTTTATAAAGGTTGCGTACAAAATAGTTATAATTTTTTTTTTTTCAAAATATAACTTTAAACAACGTCATAATAATGTCTAGCTATTATTTAAAGAAAAAAAAAACAAAAACGTTTTAATCTCACACACGATATTCCACCGCCAGGAATCGAACCCGGGCCTGCCATAGGTAAATACGACTGTCCTAACCACTGGACCACGGTGGAGGTGCTAGTAACGACGAAACTTAGGTTCCCCTGCGATATTTATCGAGCGAGTCTGGATGGAAGCGAGATGTTGTTATAACTATTTATTTATAAATATTACTTTTAAATATTTATTTTGTAAAGTTTTATAAAGGTTGCGTACAAAATAGTTATAATTTTTTTTTTTCAAAATTTAACTTTAAACCATGTCATAATAATGTCTAGCTATTATTTAAAGAAAAAAAAAACAAAAACGTTTTAATCTCACACACGATATTCCACCGCCAGGAATCGAACCCGGGCCTGCCATAGGTAAATACGACTGTCCTAACCACTGGACCACGGTGGAGGTGCTAGTAACGACGAAACTTAGGTTCCCCTGCGATATTTATCGATCGAGTCTGGACGGAAGCGAGATGTTGTTATAACTATTTATTTATAAATATTACTTTTAAATATTTATTTTGTAAAGTTTTATAAAGGTTGCGTACAAAATAGTTATAATTTTTTTTTTTTCAAAATATAACTTTAAACAACGTCATAATAATGTCTAGCTATTATTTAAAGAAAAAAAAAACAAAAACGTTTTAATCTCACACACGATATTCCACCGCCAGGAATCGAACCCGGGCCTGCCATAGGTAAATACGACTGTCCTAACCACTGGACCACGGTGGAGGTGCTAGTAACGACGAAACTTAGGTTCCCCTGCGATATTTATCGATCGAGTCTGGACGGAAGCGAGATGTTGTTATAACTATTTATTTATAAATATTACTTTTAAATATTTATTTTGTAAAGTTTTATAAAGGTTGCGTACAAAATAGTTATAATTTTTTTTTTTCAAAATTTAACTTTAAACCATGTCATAATAATGTCTAGCTATTATTTAAAGAAAAAAAAAACAAAAACGTTTTAATCTCACACACGATATTCCACCGCCAGGAATCGAACCCGGGCCTGCCATAGGTAAATACGACTGTCCTAACCACTGGACCACGGTGGAGGTGCTAGTAACGACGAAACTTGCGTTCCCCTGCGATATTTATCGATCGAGTTTAGATGGAAGCGAGATGTTGTTATAACTATTTATAAATATTACTTTTTATTATTTATTTCATAAATTTTTAAAAACATTGAGTACCTACAAAACAGTTATAATTTTTATTTTCAAAATATAACGAAACTTAGGTCCCCTTGCGATATTTATCGATCGAGTCTGGACGGAAGCGAGATGTTGTTATAACTATTTATTTATAAATATTACTTTTAAATATTTATTTTGTAAAGTTTTATAAAGGTTGCGTACAAAATAGTTATAATTTTTTTTTTTTCAAAATATAACTTTAAACAACGTCATAATAATGTCTAGCTATTATTTAAAGAAAAAAAAAACAAAAACGTTTTAATCTCACACACGATATTCCACCGCCAGGAATCGAACCCGGGCCTGCCATAGGTAAATACGACTGTCCTAACCACTGGACCACGGTGGAGGTGCTAGTAACGACGAAACTTAGGTTCCCCTGCGATATTTATCGATCGAGTCTGGACGGAAGCGAGATGTTGTTATAACTATTTATTTATAAATATTACTTTTAAATATTTATTTTGTAAAGTTTTATAAAGGTTGCGTACAAAATAGTTATAATTTTTTTTTTTCAAAATTTAACTTTAAACCATGTCATAATAATGTCTAGCTATTATTTAAAGAAAAAAAAAACAAAAACGTTTTAATCTCACACACGATATTCCACCGCCAGGAATCGAACCCGGGCCTGCCATAGGTAAATACGACTGTCCTAACCACTGGACCACGGTGGAGGTGCTAGTAACGACGAAACTTGCGTTCCCCTGCGATATTTATCGATCGAGTTTAGATGGAAGCGAGATGTTGTTATAACTATTTATAAATATTACTTTTTATTATTTATTTCATAAATTTTTAAAAACATTGAGTACCTACAAAACAGTTATAATTTTTATTTTCAAAATATAACGAAACTTAGGTCCCCTTGCGATATTTATCGATCGAGTCTGGACGGAAGCGAGATGTTGTTATAACTATTTATTTATAAATATTACTTTTAAATATTTATTTTGTAAAGTTTTATAAAGGTTGCGTACAAAATAGTTATAATTTTTTTTTTTTCAAAATATAACTTTAAACAACGTCATAATAATGTCTAGCTATTATTTAAAGAAAAAAAAAACAAAAACGTTTTAATCTCACACACGATATTCCACCGCCAGGAATCGAACCCGGGCCTGCCATAGGTAAATACGACTGTCCTAACCACTGGACCACGGTGGAGGTGCTAGTAACGACGAAACTTAGGTTCCCCTGCGATATTTATCGAGCGAGTCTGGATGGAAGCGAGATGTTGTTATAACTATTTATAAATATTCCTTATTATTATTTCTTTTATAATTTTTTATAAAGATTTTAGAAAGAAAATAGTTTTTTTTTTTTTCAAAATATAACTTTAAACAACGTCATAATAATGTCTAGCTATTATTTAAAGAAAAAAATAGCAATAGCACATAATCGCCTAGAGACTAATCGCCTAATCACAAGAGAACGTTCACAAAATTCAGTGTTCGAAAGTGACATTGTCGCGTTTAGTGTTATTTTACATTCACCGTAAATCTTACGAATCGCGCACGCGTACACAGTTACGCGGCCATCCGGCAACTGACAGAATAGCCGTTGCAGGTGGGCGGGCACGCGGCTTGTCTGTGTGACGCGGCGAAGGTTGTCGGCGTTGATCAATAGCAAGGATTTTTACACGTTGTTCGATACACCCTGTTTACTTTTTATTATTTCTTTTATAAACTTTTATAAAAATTGAATACAAAATAGTTTATAATGTTTTTTTTTTTTCAAAATATAACTTTAAACATAGGAAAATAAATTTAAATAAAGGAAAAAATAACAAATACACCTATAAAATTTTATTTTATAAATTTTTATAAAGATTGAGTACAAAATAGTTATAATTTTTGTTTCAAAATATAACTTTAAACAACGTCATAATAATGCCTAGTAATTATTTAAAGAAAAAAAAAACAAAAACGTTTTAATCTCACACACGATAAACCACCGCCGGGAATCGAACCCGGGCCTGCCATAGGTAAATACGACTGTCCTAGCCACTGGACCACGGTGGAGGTGCTAGTGACGACGAAACTTAGGTTCCCTTGCGATATTATTTAGAGATTCTTGTTGAAATATAGAAACAAAACAATTATGAGAAAATGTAATTTAAATCATTGTAAACAAACACATCTTAATTGATTAAGAAAGCGTATATAATGTTTAAATATTCACCTACACATTTAATGTACCGTTTTTATGCGATTATATTTAATTATATTTGTTTTGATGGTTTGATGGCACACGAACAAAATACGTGTGCTATTTTCTAAAATTAGATTTAAATCTTTTAGGCTTGTGATGAAAACATTCATTATTGAGCGAGTTATATGTACGGCACATTCTATGAAGAGGATTGTTATATGAGATGTTATTATTTGCCCTCAGAACAGTAAACAATTTCGTGCTTTCTACCTACTCAGTAGAGCCTGCTTAGCATTGTACAACACTTTTTACGAGATCGCAATTTACTATTTTATGCAAAATTGTATATGTAATTTAATTATTATAATCTCAAAATCATACTGTAGGATAACACAAACTTCATTGAGTAGTAAAAATTGACTGATGATTATTATTTATTATATTAACCCAGTCTGTTACACCAGACTTTTACAGCTCGCGGAGTGTGTTTACATGACAGACTACTCCGGACTACCTGATGTATCTGATTCGATAATGAGAATGGAGTTTCCCTCAGATTCACTAAGAGAAAAATTGAGGAAAATATTGCGGGACATCTACGTCTATCGCTCTCGAATGGTACACTAGGAGCCTATACACATATAACCCAATCACCTAGAAAACACGACTGCTTTGATCTTAACAGAGCGTGACCACGCAAAACAAAAAACTATTAATTTCATATTACACCTATTCATATATTAAATAAAAAAAATATATCCAGGCACTAGATTTTGCAAATATAATGATATAGATAAAAAAAAACATATTTAAAAGACATAAAGAGTGGTAGGCAGACTGATGATGGTTATTTATCCAGTCTGTCGTCCTGGGATAGTACCACCACTTTCGAATGTAACACCCGTGAAGCGACCTTGTCGCATTTCGGGAATAGTTTGAAAGTAGCCAGGTGTAACGAGAGGAGTGTGCACTGTCAATCTAGATGGTACATGCTCGTCTACTCAAGGCGGCATAGTGGAGGCGACTGCTGCCCGCACAGGTTTCTCTGTAGTAGCAGTTGTTTCCATTCTTGGACCGCGCTCTAGCTTTACATTACTGAGTTTTTAACTGCTTAAAAAATATAGCAGACAATAATCTTAAGTACGAATTTGTTTCCTCATAATGCAACGTTGCAACTTGTTTTTATTGTAGCTCGGCATATGACAACACTCCGCCTGATGTTAAGCTAGAGTGCGGTCCATGAACGGAAACAACTTATTTATTATTTATTTAGCTTAGGGTTTGCGCTCACAATCGCGGCGATGTCAGCCCCATTGAAGCCTAAACAATTATAACGTCAAAATTAACACATAAATGTAACTAAAAATAAATGATAAATAAAAGAAAATAGAAAATAAATCTACCTATTTTTTTAAAAAAATTAACAAACTTATACAACTCCACAGCGGCAACAGACTTGGATTGCGACAACATACTATTGTATGTGCCCATATCCCATTTATTTATGCAAAACTTATCATGTAGCCACTGTCTATTGGCTTCGCTTCTGACCCAATCCCTCAGCATGTGTTCCACATCCTAGACATGGAAACAACTGCTACTACTGATAAATTTCTAAAGACAGCAGTCGCCTCCGCTATGCCGGCTCGAGTAGACAAACGTACACCCACTAGATTGACAGTCACGTAGAGTCAATGAATCAAGCTATTAAAGCTAATGGAGGCTGGTGTTATATTTAAATACGCATGCCTACCCCAGTTTAACATTACCCACATAAAAGTCAATAAAATGTATCAAAATAAACCGTGTATTAAGGATAGGTAAATATTTAATATTATAATGAAAAATTACGTTCGCTTCAGCGTGTTTAAAGATCAGAGGAGAAAATTTTTGCTTGTTCTGTGAAACAATACGAGAAGCCTTAAGGCGAGGTTATATTGGTGAATTTTTTAAAATATTTGTAATCATCGATTTATACAACTAGATGTGCAATAATGCTCCCAATGTGACGCGAGAGAAATAATGCCCACAGCCACGTTTAGGTTCTCTGTCAGTTAGTATTTGACTAGACGGCAACATTGGCGAATCCTTTGAAGCGGCCTAGACTTCTTTTATGTCAATTGTATGAAATTTGCACCTCTAGTTTATATCTCTATGTTTGTAATTAATTAATTTTGTAGAACGCATAAACTCGATCGATCACTAAATTCTAACCTGTGTATACCGATGTAACTACGCTATATGTGTTTTGGCCTACGGCACTATATAAAGAGCGGTACGGTCAGTCTGCCGATGACGGTTATATTATTAGCCCAGTCTGCCATCCTGTAGTACTACCACCATTTTCGAATGAGACACCCGGGAAGTGACCTTATCGCGTTTAGGGATCTTTCGCGTCATAGTGGAGGCGACTGCTGTCCGCAGGACTTTCTCTGTGGTAGCAGTTGTTTCCGTTTATAGCCTGTACTCTAGCTTAACACCAAGCTACGATAAATTTCTCTTGTTTTTATTATTTTATATATTTAAAAAAAATATATTTTTAAGACTGTAATATCTATTTTTGTTCTTTAAAGTGAGTTGACAATTCTCATGTCATATTGTATATATACGCTTGGGGGTGCAACCAGACATGAAACCATTGATATATTATATAGTCCCAAATTTGTTGTATCCTGTTGTATATATTATATAAATAAATAAATAAAATATTATATTAAATGTTAAAAATAATTTTTTGTTTCGACCTGGAATTAAACCCGGTGCCGCCGCGTAAATTACTGGCGCCAAAGAGGATGTATTCACCGGAACTGTACAATACTATACATACTTTGAGCCGGTGAAAGTTGATCCGGTTCAATCCGGAAGAACCCGAGTGCGCATATTCAATTAAATCGAAACACGTTCTTAACCGTGATTTTAGTTTGTATTGCATAAAATAACATATGATTTCAATTCCAATTCACACTATTGCAAAGCTAATAAAGAAAATTACATAGTTCAATACGTACCTACATGCCCAGACTCCAAACTATAATGGCGAACTGTGGAATTACTTTTTAATAGATACAAATTTTATTTGAAACTAGCTGAACTAGTAATTTCGTCTATATTTTACTAATATGAGTATTATAGTTTCCAGTTCTATCATTCGGACTATAATAATCGTAAAGGGGAATGCCCATTATTGATATCTAATAGTTTGTTAACAAAACCATATTCTAAAATAATATATTATTTTTTCATTAATTTATTTCAATTATCATCGTTCACCAATCAATAGAGAAAAAACAGGTGTAATCAATTATTAAAGCAGTTTATATAATAACTTCAAATATTGCATCAAAAAAGGTCTAATTACTCAATAATCCGGGTAATTTTTAGGGGATTTAGGGGGTATTTTTTTAAAAGGGAATGTAGGTTAATTTTCTTACACAATGCACTGAAAATCATCGACGAATTATAGAAAAAAAATGGCGGGCCCATTTCTCTTAGCCAAATCGGCATGGTCCTTTGTCATACTACCAGTATTTTTTAACATTTATTCGTCTAATATCAACTACATAACATTACAGCGCTGTGATTTGCTAAAAAGAAAAACACAAAAACTCGGCATTGTAACATTGTAAATGCAAGAATCGATATACAGTCTTGTAGAACGCTTCAACTAACAATAAAAAATTAAAAATAAATAAAAGGTTTTCTATCTGTATCTTTACGCCATGTTATTATAACCATCACTGCCCACCCTCACTTCAAAGTAGTTATGTGATGGTAGGACGGGCATAATCTTAATTAAGATAGAGCGCGGTCTATGAACAGACAAATGTCTGAATACAGTAGTCGCCTTCACTATGCCGATGATACAAGATTAGTGTGTTAAAGGAGAGATACTGAAGTAGAATTTCAAAATTGAATTGTACATTATGAACGTAGCTTTATAACATGTATTCCTGAGAGAGCGATACTGCAACTCGGCGACATCTTTGAATTTTTCACACCCTCTCGCTTCCTACTATTGTCTACCCTTTCACACACTACATAAAATATATCACTCGGAAATGATCAAAAGTTTAGAGTTTAAATTTTCCAATTTTATTTTTAAGTTTAAAAATATATATTAAATTATAATGAAAATTGAATGGAAAAAATACAACACTCACGCAGCCTGATAGCTAGAGAGCTCGCCATACATTTTTGTGATGTGCAATGGAACCGTCCGAAAAATATCATTGTTGTTTGTATGACTGGGGGTTGTCTAGTCAGGGTACTAGGCGGGAAGTGACGAGTTGGAGGAGCAGAGGCGAGAGGGGGCTTTAAAGTGCAATCACTCTGTGACAGGTCTGTAATTTTAATATACTCGTATCAGTAGATTTGATCCTGTACATACTCGTACATCTGGCAAAGTTTGACTAGTGCAAGTAGTCCCGATCCACAGATATGCTCAAAATTCCAAACTGATAGTTTTATATATGCTGAGTATATAAGTAATATAAATATAAGCCTTTTAATAAACAATAAATAATAGTTAGATTAGATAATAATAGAAACAATGGATTGATACCTTCCATTGCGAAAAGGCACCTAATAAGTGGGAAATGACTTAGCGAAACTGAGCGAAATTTTTCTTCCACCAAGAAAGAGTTTTGCAGAATTTGCGAGTACTTTTGTACAGCGGAAGTACTTCTACGATGTTTATGATCGCGAGTTCATCGGAGTCATAACGAATCCGGCTCCGCTCGCACTGGAAGGCTGTCATTATGCTCCTATTTCCCATTTCTTTGTCGCCTTTTCGGAAACACTAAGACACTAAATCGTTGAAGTTATACCTACTGTATTAATAATAATTTTTATTTATCTACCTACAGGTATAATGAAAAATATCTTAAAACAAAATTAAATGATAAAATAAGAACGCGAAGCGAAAAATAATGTACACTTAAATTTAATTATTCATAAACACAAATTTGCTCTTTTTTGTCACTTTCTCTGACATCTAGGAAGTGATATGAGTGACAGGAACAAAATATAATTTAAGTCAAAATTCCCATGAATCTCCGAATTAAGGTTTCTTTGCGCAAAGCTTAAAGTTTAAATTATTAGATAATGTAATATATATGTATATTATATTATATTTTTTACTTCTCCCAAGTTTCTAAATTATTATAGAAGAATACGCTTCAGTTGAATGTTAGAATTATTTACCGTTCTTTATTATAAAACAAATGAATACCTGAAACAAAAAAATATATATATTAATATTTTGAAAATAATAAAATAATAAAAGCGACCGTGGGTCAATTGGACCATTGTTTTGTAGTCACATTAGAACCACAAAAAAAGGTCGTATGTTAAAAGTGCTAAATTAGTATGAAATGTCGTGATAGCGGTCAGACGTCGTGCGTGGTTGATGTCGCCCACAAAACTGTCGCAGCCATCGAACACCGAACCTTACTCGCAGTTCAACCACATTACAACCACTGTTTTGTGGTTGGAAAGTGGTACGTGTAAGTTAGGCATAAGAATTGTACCACAATTTCGAATGTAAGACCTGTAAAGTTACCTAACCACGTTTCAGGATCAGCTTGGAATGGCCGGATATGAGAGGAAAATGCCTTGTCAATATATAATGCGTCTTTAAAGGGCATAGTGGAGGCGACTGCTGTTTGTAAACATATATCTGTAGTAGTAGTTGTTTCTACTCTAACTTAATACTATGCTAAGTTTATATGTGTATAAAAAAATTATATAAATATATGAAAATCGGTAAAAAGAGGAGTGTGCAATGTTAATCTAGTTGCATATTCGTCTCCTTAAGCCGGCATAGCGGAGGCGACTGCTGATTGGTGAAATTTATCTGTTGTAGCAGTTGTTTCCGTCCAGGCACCGCACTCTATTATTACATCAGGCAGAGTGTTGTCATAATCAAATCTAATCAAATAATTTATTTGTGGCATATGCCAAGCTACAATAAAAAAAAAACCCCTGTTCAAAATATGTATAAAGTTTAATCTTAAAATTATCTAAATATGTAGTCTTATTCCTTAAGTAAAATGTGAGTTATATATTTTTAACCAGTAAAAGTATAAGAGATGCTGTTGAAAGGTAAAAATCCATTTTGTACCCCTACCTACCGTTATTAACTGTTTATTTATGAGATTGTAATAAATATCTATCAGTGGCTTCCACACGTCCAGCAGGATAAATATACCAAGCAGCTTAAATACGGAAAATAATAATATTATCACAGCGAACAGAAGAACGGTTAAAAAAATTAAAATGGAAATATAATTTTTAGAAAGGCAAATGTTGATTTTTCTGATGCAGAAAGATGTTATTGGACGGATTGCATAATTATTTTTTCCATTAATTTTTTTATAGATTCAAAATTCGGTACCAGAGGAAACGGTACGAGAGGAAACGGAATATCGATTGTGGGCATGGTCCATATTTGATCAGCTTTTTTATTGTAGCTCGGCATGTGACAACACTCCGCCTGATGTAAAGCTAGAGTGCGGTCCATGAACAGAAACAACTGCTATCACAGAGAAATCTTTACGGGCAACAGTTGCCTCCGCTATGCCGGAATGAGGAGACCATTGACAGCGTATACACGCAGGGTCACTTCGAAAGTGGTACATTGTCTATTGATTGGTAAACGATGTGTTGATATAATTAACATGAATTAATAAAAAAATATATTTTTTAGAATATTGTTACCAAACTATTAGGTATCAAGTGGGCCCAAAAATGGGCATTCTCCTTTTCAATAATATTTCCTTTAAATACCACCATAATATGTGCATGTTAAAATGCGTTTGTTACTTTCATTCATGTAAAAATGTATAGCATTTTTTTAGTACGTAATTTTCTGCACTCCGCCTACGTGCAACCCATGAACGGAGGCGACTATTGTCAGAAAAGAGGATCTGCAGACAGTCATTGAAATATTGTTCTACGCCAAAATCTACTTAGAGTTTTATAAATACGGAATAGGTACTACGATTGCGAACAAAGGCTATTGCGATATCGCCCTATTGAATATTTAATACAGCAGTTAGTGTTGCCAGATGCTGGCAAATTCGTAGATACAGTCCATTTTAATATTTATAGTCAGGTTTTGTTTTATGATTTATGTTGATATGAAAATTATTTTCATGATGTTTCCTTGTCTTCAGTTATTTGCAGCTTTCGTCTGCTCTTGGCTGTTGAATATTTATTACTACTACTTTAAAAGTGACGTCTTACCAAAATGGATTGTACTCTTAAAATAGCATAAGACAAAGGAAGTGCAATAACATAACATAAATACAGTAAGTAGTAAGTCAGACACAGTATTAAAAATAGAGTCTTGGAGTTTCTTCTTCACGAGTTTACGTATACAGGTTGAATTTTTCAAGTGGGCTTTCATGCCCAAATAAAAAGGAAGAAAAAAAGGAGGAAAACTAAAACTGCATCTTAGATTTTTGAAAAATTCATTTTCCCAGGCAGGAATAATTTTGGAAAAAAAACATACACTGTATTATTGCATCATTCGATACTGTCACTAATAAGGATCAAATTCTGGAAAGTAATGATATACGGTAAACTAAAGGAAAGCGTTTATTTTTACGTAGTTCAAAATACCATTTTTATGCAGTGTTTTCTACTAAATTAAAAAAATTTATGCGGTTTATTATCGCGTTTATTTTCTCTCCGCGACCACGATGGCTGACTCCTTTCAGCATTTTTCGCTATCTCTTCTAGTTTAGGATTTGGCCATAAAAGCCCGCTTGAAAAAATCAGGCTGTATATACGTTTATATAAATATTGTACATTATCTGTATACTTCATTTATTTTTAATTGTAGCTCGGCATATGACAACACTCCGCCTGATGTAAAGCTAGAGTGCGGCACACGAACGGAAACAACTGCTACTACAAATAAATCTCTACGGGGAGCAGTTGCCTCAGCTATCCGGGTCTAAGGAGACGAGTATGCACCAACTAGATTAACAGTACACACGCTATACCTGGCGCTAATAAGTCTGCCTACCACTCTTTAATAGTGCCTATAGGCAGTGAGCGACCGAAGTACATATAACATAGTGATATTGGTACCGGTCAAAATTTAGCGAAGTTCGAACACGGGTCTCATCGATCGTTAGCCCATATGTTTTGTGTTCTCATGTTCATATGTTTTGTTAATGAGTGAATATGAATGATTTTAATGTTAATTAAATTTGAACAATGCTATTATGTAATGTTACCATTAATATAATAGGCGATCCAATACTATGAACTTATTTATATTTAAAAAATCTTTACATGCCATTATTTATTCATCCACTTGGATGGTGGAAGGCGTAACGTGTACTCCAGGCTCATAAGAAAGTGAACTTAATGTACTATTGATTTATCTATGTAACACCTGTGAAGTGACTATATCCTGTTTCTAGATCAGTTTCGAAGTAGCCAGGTATAGCGAGAGGTGTGTACATTGTCAATCTGGATGGTGCATATACGGCTCCCCAAGCCGGCATAGTGGAGGCGACTGCTGCCTGTAAACATTTATCTGTGGCTAGCAGTTGTTTTCGTTCATGAACCGCACTCAAGCTTCACATTAGGCAGAGTATTGTTCTCAATAATACTCATATTATTAGGTCCCAAGTTATATTGCCTAGGCAATATGGAAGACTGAATCTCCCCTCACAAGTTTATACGTCGGATATGTGAACAACTAAGCGTAAAATGAAAAGAGCTGCAAAAACGACCGTTTAATTGGTGGGACCAGGCTGTACAAAACATATTTTAAATGTTTAAACAATTACTATGAATGGTTTGCAAACTGATGATTATTAGCCCTTTACTATTAAAAACCTATCGAGTAACCTAATCGAATTTCTGGATTTGCTTGGAAGTGGCGAGGCATATAACGAGGGAAAGCCTGCTGCTTACAATATTTAAACATCGGTGTACCACAAAACGAAATATTGGTGATGCTTTTCATTACTTTGTTTGAAGTCAACCTCAAATATTAATACTCAGGGTTAGTTAAAGCCTATAACTATTTTAATATAAATAATTTTATTTTATATGATAAAGAGAAAAATATGTATATTGCTGATGTGGTACCAATGTCTTGACGCATAGCTTCAGGAACCGGTAAATTGAAATGAGGTCGCAATAAGATTTAATAACTGAAAGACTACCTATGGAAGTTGAACAGATTGATGACCTAATATCAAAATGTTGATGTAAAAATAATTTGATTTTTATAAAATATATAATGTATAATAGAAAATGACTGTGAAAAAGGATAGATAGATAGATGATATATACTTGTAGGCTTTACTCCGAGGTCTTATTTTCTAATAGGGAAGTGTCAAGGAAAATAAGATGCTCAGAATTTTTCTCTACTCTGTAATTTAAAGTGACAATTTCTTATTCAAAGTAAGAAACCGACGGGCGTTAAAAAATTGAAGTGCGGAGGTTTTGCATTAAAAATAAATCTACAAACGAAGGTTTGCAGAAGTGTAGACATTTTCGCTAAGATAAACTGCTTTCATTTTATTTTTACAATAATAAATAAATACATATATTGCACTGATCTTAATCTAGGTCCTTGTACTGTAAGTATGACAACAAAAAACCAGACAAATTGTTTAAAAATGGTTTATGAACATATTTATAAAGAGTGGTAGGCAGACTGATGATGGTTATTATCGCAGCCTGTCGTCCTTTTTTAACACTCCGCCTGATGCAAAGCTAAAGTGCGCTCCACGTACGGAAACAATTGCTACTACAGAGAAATCTTTACATAGAGGCTCATATTTATAATAATAGTATGAAAACAAATTCGCAATATATTGTCATACACTATAAACAAAATTGTCCAATAACATCAAAGTCAAAATGTAACTTATGTAAAATATATTACGGACACAAATTCAATAGAATAGAGAGGACATATTATAGATTTAAAAAAATAAAATAGTATATCGTTCGAGTGTCTTAAAAAGCTTTGTACCATGTCATGGACAGTACCTAAATAGTTTATCCTCAAAAGGGGATATAAAGACGTTTTATTTTCTAAAACGTCTTCTGGTAAAACGACTTGAAACTATTTGAGAGAGGTCGGGAGTACTGTCAGGCAATTTCAACTATTTTTATTTTTACTTTCGAGACGATTGTTATTATATATATCGAATATATATGTGATTATGTCATATATTTTATACAGAAAGTTAAATTAGTTAATACATTCTCCAATCCCCCGATTTTAACCCATATTAATCCGAAAAAAAAAACCAGAAAATCACTCACACTCCGCTGTGTTATTACCTGGCTAATGATCCCAAAACGCGACTACCGGCCAAATTCTAGTACTTTTAAAGGATTCGTTAATGATATAATGATAATCGTTATAAGACTGACTATATAACGATAACGCTAAAGAATTTGACTTATTATGATTACATAAAAACGGAGTGATCAAATGCCCTGTGCCAATAGTTGATGTAAGGAAATAAAAACTCCACTATTTACCAGAAAAGTGGTAATATATCATTTTGTTGTTAAGTTAACGAGACAGATAAATTGTTTCACTTAGTTTAATATTTATAGAAAATAAGGTAACAGTGATCCATCAAGTTTACCTGATAGGTTGCGAACTACGAACTTAAGGTTTTATTATGTAGTTATAACTGCAGTTCCCGGCCGTTGAAATATGTTTATAGATTTTTATATAGAGCTACGTTATGTGAACTTTTTCATAGTATCATATGAGTCGCGCGTACCTCGTGGTTCACTTCTTTGAGCGGCCGTGGTCTAGCGATAAGACGCGTGAACTCACGATCGATGAGACTCGCTTTCGAACCTTGTTATATGAACTTTGGTTGTTTAGCCCCTATAGGCATGATTATTATTAGCCCAGTCTGCCGTCCTGGGGTAGTACCATTGCTTTCGAATGTAACACACGGGGAGTGACTTCGTCGCGTTTCGGAAGCAGTTTGAAAGTAGCCAGGTATAGCGAGAGGTACATGAAAATCTTTAAAAAGCTAATAATACTAACGTTTCAGAATTACTAATTTATCACCATTTAGGAAAAATAAACTCTAACCTGAAAATCATAAAGTCTTTTATTTAATATCAAAAATATAATAAACTAGAGAGGTACGTGAAATTTTTACTTCTTTATAATTTATACGAGTATCAATGTGAAGAGCTTGTATCGTCTTAATATACTTACGTTTTATATATGAATATTTGTAAAAAAAAAAGCAGGAAAAACATGAGAACACGACACAAGCCATAACCGTTCATCTTGGGTATTTGTCACGAGGCTTAGGCAGGCTTGTGCATGTTGAGTTGGAAAAATATATACATCACACGTGTACAGTACCTTAAAGTTTAGGCCTCTTGGAATATATGATCTCTTTTAGCCACAAAAATAAACAACAAACACAATTTACATATTCTTTGTTTTTTGTTGCTTAGTAAAGATGTTTTACACAGTCCGACAATTATGACCACAGAGCGGTTTATGAGCAAACAACTGTGTGCCTGTAGTCGCCTCCGCTGTGCCGGCCGGAGTAGAACTTCTAAACTGATCCCGAAATGCGACCTAGTCACTCCATGCGTATTAACTCGAAAGCAGTGGTAACCCCACGATGGAATAGGATTAACTTAGAGGTAGCTGAGTATATTGTCAACATGCTAACTCCTGGCATAGTTTACCAGAAATTATAATGTATACAAAAGCAATTTAATTAAAAAATTAAATAAAAGTGTATAAATCTTAAAGTGTATGGTTTGTGTTAAGGTTGAAGTGGTGTAGGGACGAATGCTGTCGTTACAGAGAGTCAGGGATGTATACATAGAATGAAGTTGCCATTTTATTTCATACCACTAGTTGAGGGCACAATTTCAATTCCTGCGAACTCATTTATGAATTTTTTTTTTTTGGGTTAGGAAAGTCCTAGATACAGGTGACATCCGACAACAAGCCACCACCAACTGGATGCAGCAGAGATAGGAGTGGAAGAATGGAGAGGCGGTCTACGTTCAAACGGCCGCAATAAAGACTATTATAAATAAATAGAAGTTTTTATAGTACAGTGCGACTCAAAACTGAAACCTCAACAGAAAAATGTCTGTATGCAGCTGTCACCTTCAATATCTTTTTTTTTATTGTAGCTCGGCATGTGACAACACTCCGCCTGATGTAAAGCTAGAGTGCGGTCCATGAATGGAAACAACTGCTACTACAGAGAAACCTGTGCAGCAGCAGTAGCAGTCGCCTCCATTATGCCGGCTTGAGGAGACTAGCATGTATCTTAGATTGACAGTGCACACTCCTCTCGGTGTACCTGGCTATTTTCAAACTATTCCCGAAACGCGACAAAGTCACTTCACGGGTGTTACATTCGAAAGTGGTGGTACTACTCCAGGACGGCAGACTGGACAAATAACCATCATCAACCTACCACTCTTTAATAGTGCCTATAGACACTGAGCGACCAAAGTACATATAACAAAGTTACATTGGTACCGGTCAGAATTAGCGACGTTCGAACACGGGTCTCATCGATCGAGAGTTCACGCGTCTTACCGCTAGACCACGGCCGCTTCTCGGCTTCAAGAGACGAATTTGATCGCTGTCGTATATAGTGAGCGGCGTGACCCGCGCTAATGTGCCCGACCCAGGCAAACAGTGACGTCACTTAAACTACGAATACGGTACCGTAATCTATTTAATATAGACGTATCAATTCTGTTTCTTATCAAACCCTTGATGTAAATTCTTGTTTATGTTTGTCGTTGACATCGGTACTGTACCTAAGTGTAGTGTTATAGAAATAAGTAACATTTACACAGCAGGTGGTGTCGAGTCAAGGCGAGTGGCACTTGTTAAAATGTTTCGGGTTGCGCTCTTTAATATTTAATTTACATTTGCAGTTTTTTTTTCATTAATATTTAGCATTTTTTATTCAAATTTAGATTCGAGTTATAATTCCTTTTGCGGATTTTTTTCCGGTTTTCAAGTTATCTGAATTCATTGTTAGGTTAGGTTACAAAAGCCAATCGTCCCTAATAAAACAGGTCTCGAGAAGGATATTCGTGAATAATAAATAGAACCGGGTCACATGTGTCCATCGAAGAATCTGGCTTTCTCTTATACATGCAGCCGACAGATAAAATAAATTCCTAATGAATACATAATATAGTAAGATGCTATTATATTACAAAACGAACGAATGAATGAATGAATGAACGATTGAATGAGAGATAGATGTTGGGTACCTACAAAGGAAGCTCGTGTAATATTCTAGTTACTTGTGAAAAATACGCCATGATAAAAGCAATAAAACGATGCAGTATTCCCTTAATAATTAAAATAAGGTCACGAAAGCAAACAAACATAAAACCGTGTTAGAAACATCAGATAAGTGGGTGAAATATGAAAGAGCTCTGTAAGTTTTAATTTTACGGATGCAAGTTCGGGGTTCTACTTGTCTAAATAATTCAGAAGTAGGGGGGCGCGGGACGTTGTTGGGGGTTCGTGGGAGGTGAGACCACATCGTTACCCCGCTCGCGGCTTCTCACGAAAAGAGTGGATACGTTTTATGGCACTTCCTAACTTTCGAGTGTAATTCTGATTACACCTTCACAATTTGACCCGTTTAAAGAGAATAACTATTGTTGGCCTGATTAACAACCGGTGAATTGTGATAATAGCCAATAATATGCATTCAAATGTGTGGAGAAATTAAACGAGAATGAAAAAGCAGGTCGCGATGTTAACAACTCAGAAGTGCGCTAATTGTAGTTTACATTTTAGACCAGTCCGTCGTACAGTTCAGATTGAAATTCATGAATTTTAATTCTCTTCCCTTTAAAATCGGATAATTATACTGCATTATATGGAGAAATTATTATTGCGTCGTCTTTATAGAATCATTGTCATTGGCAATGTAAGGAATCGCAAGAGAAAATATGTTTATGGTCTGTTTAACATTTGAAACAAAAAGGGGGTCAAAATTTCAATGTCCAATAAAATTAAAGTTGAGAAAGCATGTGCTCCCGTACCTTTCGTGGTTACAACAATCATCGCTTGCATTATCAGAGAAGTTTCGACCTACTTCCATATACGCCAACTGACTTTCTTCAATTAACACTGATCGTTGACATTTTTAAAATATTTAAAAAGTACTAAATTTTTTTGTAACTTCTTCTGTTTTTTAAACTTCAATTTCTTTTTTTAACATGTAAAGATAGAGGATATCAAAATATAGTAATCTACACATTTGTGCTGATTTTATTGTAACATTCAATAAAGTATATAAATATACATATATACCATAAAAAAAATTAAATATCAACTTGTAAATCAATTAGTAACGCCAATGTTAGTATTAAAGCGATTTGAGTGTGCACAAAAGCAGTACATTGTTGGTATAATAAAACAATATCTGTGCAATATGCACGTAAAAGACGTTAACATATTTATAAAATACATTAACCGTACTTTATAAAGCAGTTTTACTCAGAAACCATAACATCTACGAATCTTTTTATTACTATTATTATTTTTTTGTAGCTCGGCATGTGACAACACTCCGCCTGATGTAAAGCTAGAGTGCAGTCCATGAATGGAAACAACTGCTACAACAGAGAGACGACCATGTACTATCTAGATTGACAGTGCACACTCCTCTCGTTATACCTGGCTACTTACAAACTATTCCCGAATCTATAAAAATATTGTTATTAAAATACAGGATGTAAAGTTGAACCTGGTTATTTTATTTTCTTAGTTATGCCTTATAGATATGATTTAAAAAGTCGTGAAATGAACTCTAAATCAATTTTGGACGCGGTTTTTCTTGGTTAAAACTTATCGATTTATTCATTATATTCTCAAAAATCATTATATTCAAGAGACTGGTTTTTTTAGACGATATGTATTAGGCGAAATGTGAAAGTAATAGGATTTTTGAAGCCAAATAGACGTTGTCAAGGTCAAAGTAATCGTATTCTCAATGGCATTGGGAGATGAACGCCCAATACTTATTAAAAACAAGCAGCACTTTAGGAGGTAATAAAATAACTTTGTAGAGAAATGGTGCTTCTCTCATGAAATCGAGTATTAATAAAACATGTTTGACTACTAAGTAAATCGCAAGTCGGGATGGCTCGTACAACTTGATACATCAACGTCGACTATAAAAGATATTGGCTCAGAAATTTTCCCCTGAATCACTTTTTCAATTTTTTTTAGGTACACGACTTTTGGAGTAAATATATAAATCTATGCGAAATAAATCTACAAACGGATTGCTGCGCCACCAAATCCAATTATGAATCTCAACCATCCAGAGACCTCAAAAATCGATCTAGCTATTTGATAGAAGTGTGCCCAGAAAAATTATATATGTAAGTATACAAAGTAGATCAAAAATCTAATAAAATATATTAGGATAATATAAATGATATTAGATTTAAATAATCTTACATCAAGAGAAAAGTAAATAAATTCCAAAAAGGTGGGTAGGTAATATGCAAGACATTCCTTTTTTTTCACTGAACACAATATACCTTGTAAAAGTTGTAAGTCGGCTTAGATACGTAAATTGAGGATATCTAGCGTGTTTTTGAAAATTGCACACATTCAAGATTGTCGAGCACGAACCGAGCGGGACATACTGTACCTCATACCTTTAGTTACGTGAGAAACGTTTTATCGATAATTTTATTTTATTTTTAATAAATAAGACAATTTTCAAGCTGTTCTATATTATTATAACGTTAGCTATTCATTATTTTTGTAAGAGACGGAAATAATACTGCAGTGTTGTCATATGGCGAGTTGCAATAAATAAAAAAATCCAAAATAAAAACCTAAATACCGCTTTTAAAACATTATTATTAAAGTGTGCACTGATGGTGCATACTCATCTCCTCAGGCCGGCATAGCGGAGGCGACTGCTGCCCGTCGAGATTTTTCTGTATTAGCAGTTGTTTCCGTTCATGGACCGCACTCTAGCTTTACATATGGCGGAGTGTTGTCATATGCCTAAGCTACAATAATAATGAAAAAATACTACTACTGCTACTTAGCTCACGCCCTGTTCCCGCTGGGGTAGGCAGAAACTATGGAACGCCAGCGACTCCTCTCTTAACATACCACTTCGCTTCGACATCCATTACTCATGCATGCAAGTCGGTCTAGGATTGAGGTTGATGGTTTATAATTAGTCTTCTTAGTATTTGTACAATTTCGAGAAAAAACACAACCTAACATCTCCATCAGTTTTATTATCTACCTTATTATTTTAGAATAAAACATATCGATAAATGTATTGTATAAGAACATCACTAGGCTATAAAATAAGATTGTCGGCTGTGAGGGTAGATAGGAAGGCCCAGGTGATACATAGCGGCCAAACGTTATAGCTTGGGTGAGGTTTCCCGAACTTAAATATTTAATATTGAGAAAAAAAAATACAGAAGCGATTCATCGTCAAGTCGGTTCATATATTCATGTACTGATTATTTTAAAAAAATATAACATTGGGTATATAAATCTAGTTTTTTTTAATAATCAGGTGTACAATACGCGTTTTCTCTCAGCTTTTTTGGTTTTTCAAATATTATTTTTTTAAGACAGTAACGTAAAAAATAAAGTGAATTAAAAATAATATTAATAATAATAATAGTGGGATAAAAAGTAAACAACTTTATTACGAAAAAGAAAACATATAGGTACATAATATGAAAATAAATAGAAATATCACCTATACATACATTAATTGTAACTCCTCATTTAAAGTATTCTAAAGACCATCGCCTTAATATAAATCCCTAAGAATCAATCTAAGAAAAAAGTGAACGTTTATATTATAGTATCGATAGAAAATCTACCGTCACTGCCTACCCCGGTAAAACAGAACGAGAGGAGTGTGCACTGTCAATCTGGATGGTGCATGCTCGTCTCTTCAAGCCGGCATAGTGGAAGTGACTGCTGCCCGCACAGGTTTCTCTGTAGTAGCAGTTGTTTCCATTCATGGACCACACTCTAGCTTTACATCAGGCAGAGTGTTGTCACATGCCGAGTTACAATAAAAAAAAAACTGAAGGCACACAATGTTTTTATTATAGCTCAACGACAGCTGCAACGATAAAGAAATGCTCGTAGACAACAGTCGCCTCTGCTATGCTGGCTTGAGGAGACGAATGTGCACTATCCATTAACAGTGAAAACTCACCGTTATACCTACTGGCTGTTAATAACCATCATCGATCTGTCTGTTACTCTACTATACTATAGACACTGAGCGAGTACATATAACATGGTTATGTAATATAGATTTGAACACGGGTCTCAATACTGCCATATAATAATAAAGAAACAAGATAGAGATCCTTTTTTTTATTGTAGCTCGGCATGTGACAACACTCCGCCTGTTGTAAAACTAGAGTGCGGTCCATGAATAGAAACAACTGGTACCACAGACAGAAATCTATACGGGCAGCAATCGCCTCCACTATGCCCGCTTGAGGAGACGAGTATGTACCATCTAGATTGATAGTGCACGCTTCTCTCGTTATACCTGGCTATAACGAGCTATATTACACTTCACAGGTGTTACGTTCGGAAGTGGTCTACTCCAGGACGACAGACTGGTCTAACAACCATCATCAGTCTGCCGACCAGTCTTTAATAGTGCCTATAGGCATTGAGCGACCAAAGTACATATAACAAAGTTACATTGGTACTGGTCAGAATTAGTGCGGTTCGAACACGGGTCTCATCGATCGTTAGTTCACGCGTCTTACCGCTAGACCACGGCAGCTCTTTCAATCCAAAACGGAATATCAAACGTTTGTACTTTTTCAGCGATATACTTCAGAGATTGCTAAACTTCCTTGTGCAAAACATAAATAGGGTACTAAAATGCATTAGAAACGATAATGCATTCTGTAATGATGGTACATGATTCAATTCCCGTTATGTTTGCAGAAGATTGTGAGCGTGCGCTGAATTTTAGTATTTCTCAATTCACTTGATCAAACGCTAGTAATCTCTCTGCATACAAAATATACGGTAGAGAGCCAATTTGAACGCTTTAAGGAAATAAGGTTATGATCATTTTATTTGAATGAAGAAATTAATACATTGGGAGTGGTAGGCAGAGAGTGCCTTGTTCTAAGTCGGCATAGGGGAGAGCCGGATAGCAGTTGTTGTTGTGTCAAGCATGCATAAAAAAGCATGATATTCTTTAATTATAAGTGAATAAAAACAAAAGAAAACGAAATTAATTTTAATTAAAATAGTAATTTAAAAAATTATATAAATAAAAATGTAGACCGCATTCATTAAAGGTGAAAGGTCGGAAGAACTTGTAGTTGGGTACACGCTATTCAAATATGCGTTCATTTTAGACCTACACTACACCTGGGACACAGGTTTTTTTTTATAATTCTAGATTAGATTTTTTTTCTAGCTACAACTCGATTGTAGATGTTAAGTTAGTGTGTGGCCCATGAACGGAAACAACTGTTTCTACTGACTTTCTACATGCAACAGTCGCCTCCGCTACTCCAGCTTGTGAACAAATATACACCATCCAGATTGACAGTGCACACTCACCTCGTTATATATGACTACTTTTAAACGCGACAAAGTCAAGTCACAGGTGTTACAAATGTTTGTCAACTATGATAAAAAGATTGTCATATATGCAGTTAAGTTAGTTCATAGTCGCCTTAGCTATACCGGCCTGTATAATAAGGGCTTTGCAAATTATATAAATTGACATGTAGGTTAGATAACTTGGGAATATTAATCATTAAGGAAACAAAGGTCACTTCCGAGTCTTGCGTAAAAACAACACGCGACCAATATCAGACTTACGCGACACAAGAAAACGACACATGCCCACAACACGTATTGAGTAACCTATTGCTTTTAATAATTATAATTAATGAAAAATATTAAGAGAACAGTATGCACTGTCGATCTGCATGATGCACATATGTGTCTTCTCAAGCCGAAAGAGCGGAGGCGACTGCTGCCCTGTAGAGATTTCTCGTAAGTAGCAGTTGTTTCCCTTCATGGGCTAGCTTTACATGTGTTGTCATATGCCGAGCCACAACTAATTAAAAAAAAAACAAAGAAGTATAGCATAAAGAAAAATAATAAATTAATTCGCGGAACATGTTTAAGTTTACATGTACAAAAACCTTAACATTTTGTGAAAACCCAAAGAATTATGAAAAAAAAAATTCGCTCTTGCAACTCGCGTAGCTGCGCGTTTTGTTTGTGCAAATTTTATTTATATTTTACTCATAACCGTTACATGACTGCGTATTTCTTTCCATGTCTACGTATTGAAAAATTGAAGTATGAAGGGAGTAATTTCTTTACAAGTTTTCACAAGGCATTGGGTAAACATATACAGTACTGTATATATATACATAATACCGATTTTTAAAACGAAAATATAAAAAAATATTTATATAGATTTAATTGGTGTAATATCAACTACATAACATTAAAGTTTCAACTATTATTATATTATTATGATTGTTACCTGTTGTATATACCTATAAATAAATAAATAAATAACAATTGGTTGGTAACTTTCGTATTTTAAATATAATGAAGTCAAAAGTAATTAATAAGTCATTGTAAAATCGCAAAAACAATCTTTAATTGCAATAAGCTAATCGGCCAATCACGTCTCAACACATAAAAGTTACAAACGATAAGGTCTTATCAAACAATTGTAATCATTAAAAAATATATTTAAGAAACTGAGATTATAAATGTTTATATTTAACTTGATAAACAATTATTGCAGTCATAGCTTTTATAAAAAATTGCTCACGGGGCCAATGAGCGGCCGTGGTCTAGTGGTAAGAAGCGTGAACTCACGATCGATGAAACCCGTATTCGAACCTCGCTAATTCTGACCGGTACCAATGTAATGTACTTTGGTCGCTCAGCGCCTATAGGCACTATTAAAATAGTAGTAGGCAGACTGATGATAGTTATTTGTCCAGTCTGCCGTCCTGGGGTAGTACCACCACTTTCGAATGTAACACCCGTAAAGTGACCTTGTCGCGTTTCGGGAATAGTTTGAAAGTAGCCAGGTATAACGAGAGGAGTGTGCACTGTTAATCTAGATGTTGCGTGCTCATCTCCTCAAGCCGGCATAGTGGAGGCGACTGCTGCCCGCACAAGTTTCTCTGTAGTAGCAGTTGTTTCCATTCATGGGCCGCACTCTAGCTTTACATCAGGCGGAGTGTTGTCACATTCCGACGTACAATAAAAAAAACAGTATGAGTCAACATTTACGCTGTCACAGCGTAAAATGAGACCTCCCAACCACACAGAGGTTAAAACATTTCAAATGAAGCGATTCTACTAGTGAAGACAGCTGTGATAGCTTGGTAAACCCATAATCTGATATATTATTAAGATCATTAAATAAACGCTACAATGTACTAAAAAATACTAAATAAAAAATAATGTATAGTCAGCTAGACTTATAGACCAGTACCTCTACCAGCCATTGCCACTTTCTTTAAAGAAGGTCGGTATACTACACTCCACCTGATGATATGCTAATGCACGGTCAATGAGCGGAGACCACATAAGACCACTATGTGCGCATCATACAAGTTAACAGGGTACACTCCTCTATGTTATACCTGGCTACTTCCAGGTTTATTCAGAAACGCTACTGGGTCACTTCACGGTCGGGGTGTTAAGTTGAAAGTGGTCTCCAGGACTGAAGCTGGGCTGGGAAGAAACTGGGCTAATAACCATCAAAAGTCTGCCTACCACTTTTTACACTTTTACTTAGGTTTTCTTTTAATAAATCTTTGCCTCTTTTAAGAAAAAAAAAACAAAAACAATTGCTTAAAATTGTATTGTTTATTAAAAAGAGAAAAAAGAAAATACGAATAACAATGAACAATAAAACTTCTCAGTTTTGTTTATACTACAAATTGAAGTAAATTTGATCTCAAGTTTCACTTTTGAAAGTAAACTTAACTCTTTTAGGCGCATTTTAACATCATCGGCAACATGCTTTACATACAATGAGAAATTAACAATAAAAATGTAACTTATTGGTTGGAATAAAGATTACGCATCTTTCATAAAGCACTGTTATTATTTGAATTTCAATACATTATTATTTAGTTTATACATACTGTTATACATACATACATACATGTATATGTATACATACTCCTCTGAAAGCGGAGTGTAAGCACAGAAGAAAAACTCTACCGCGTTTTGGTTCAAACCAGGATATTTCATAGAGATACCACAATATCCACCACGCCCGATGGGACACCAGAACAACCCCACAACTACATAATACTCATTTACAGTCAAAAGACTGCAAGCCACTGAAACTGAGTACCCAGTAAAACACGTTCTATGAATGTGGCACTTGCAATTTTTTGTGTTACTTTTCAAACTATTTCTAACTTATATTAATTTGTTCTGATCATCTATAGCTCATCTAACAATAGAGTAAAAGTTAAATTAAAAACAATCTTGGGAGAATGTTCAACTTCTTTTGTTTATTAAACAATGCCATAATATTATTAGCATTACAATAGAATCTGGAATATTTAGTCAAAGGTCATAATATGGATTCACACACTTTCAAAAAAAAAATGCATAAAAAACATTGTTTCACAATTACATTCGATATTATTCTTCTTATTGTACCTACTTGAAAATTAAACATATATTTAAAGAGCAAGTAACTACGGTTGTCACGTGCCGAGCTACTATAAAAAATCCAAATAATCTTAAACTATTAATTACACGGATAAGTACATAAGATATGAGGCTTACTTTCTTGGGGTCAGTAATTAAATGAGGTGCTAGCCTGGAGAAGTATAGTCACTTTTACGTGAAGCGAGAATGAAACGCTACAAAAATCACTTATCCTATTTTCATTAAAAGACGTCCTTCCTGTAAGTATACGTACGTATATAGATAGGTCTATATAAATTACATCGTTTCTAAACTAAACATTCCTATTAAATTTCAATTGAAACCGTCCGTGGGTCCGACCGAACACAAATACAAAATAATTAAAATTCTTAATCAAAAGCGTCAGTATCGGATCTCAGATTCAATACGCTTCCATGATTTTAACTTAATATATCAGTAACTATATTTAAAGCAGTACATTTTCAAATTGTAGTAGATAGATTATGGAAATTAGCTGTATAGAATTTTAAATCCACAATCTACTTCAATTAAATCTGTTCAATTGATTTGTATGAGTGAGGTAACAAACGTACACACATTCACATTTATAACATTATTAAGTCGCGCCAATGGAAACACGTCATATTTAGTCGTACTACCACAGCCGTCATGCTATCGCCATGTGATCGTTATAGAGACAGGCCCGAGTTCGATTCCGGCGGTAGGGATCGTGTGTGAGCCTGTTTTTGTTTTTTTTATAGTAGCTAAGCTTTATTATGAAGTTGTTTAAAGTTATGTTTTGAAAAAAAAATACAACTATTTTGTACTCAATCTTTATAAAAATTTATAAAATAAATATCAAAAAGTAATATTTATAAATAGTTATAAAAAAAAAAAAAAAGTTATAACATCTCGCTTCCATCCAGACTCGCTCGATAAATATCGCAGGGGAACGCAAGTTTCGTCGTTACTAGCACCTCCACCGTGGTCCAGTGGTTAGGACAGTCGTATTTACCTATGGCAGGCCCGGGTTCGAGTCCTGGCGGTGGAATATCGTGTGTGAGATTAAAACGTTTTTGTTTTTTTTTTCTTTAAATAATAGCTAGACATTATTATGACGTTGTTTAAAGTTATATTTTGAAAAAAAAAATTATAACTATTTTGTACCTACGCAACCTTTATAAAAATTTATAAAATAAATATTTAAAAGTAATATTTATAAATAAATAGTTATAACAACATCTCGCTTCCGTCCAGACTCGATCGATAAATATCGCAAGGGGACCTAAGTTTCGTTATATTTTGAAAATAAAAATTATGACTGTTTTGTACTCAATGTTTTTAAAAATTTATGAAATAAATAATAAAAAGTAATATTTATAAATAGTTATAACAACATCTCGCTTCCATCTAAACTCGATCGATAAATATCGCAGGGGAACCTAAGTTTCGTCGTTACTAGCACCTTCACCGTGGTCCAGTGGCTAGGACAGTCGTATTTACCTATGGCAGGCCCGGGTTCGATTCCCGGCGGTGGAATATCGTGTGTGAGATTAAAACGTTTTTGTTTTTTTTTTCTTTAAATAATAGCTAGACATTATTATGACGTTGTTTAAAGTTAAATTTAAAAAAAAAAAACTATTTTGTACTTTAAATATAGGTAAGAAACAATAAATGTGACACCCCGCTAGGGCATGGTAAAATTAATGAACAAAAAAATATATACGAGTAATATTAAATTGTGTGTTACGACGTTGCTAGTTGTAGAGGTAAGCATAGTAAACTGTATTAAGTTTATGAGATGGGATTAAGTGTATTACATTGTAATTGAAGTTAGTGGAACGACGTTAAGTTATAACTACTTATTTAATGTTTAGATGAGTGTTCAATGGACTTGCTTTAGTTTATAATTACAGTTTACATTTAACTATTTAAAGTAGTTAAATTTATGCATTATGTATCACACACTATTAGTTTAACCAGTCACTTTCAAGAGTCCTTTAAGTAATAGTAAGTTTGTTCAAATGCCTTTTTAAAATATTTATTTTATTTTGGGGCTTGCCGCTCACAATCGTGGCGATGTCAGACCCATTAAAACTTAATCTACAATAATCACAATAATACTCGTATTATAAACTAAAACATAAAACAAAAAAAAACAAGAAAAAAACCATTAATAAAAAAAACATAAAGAAAAACTAACTACGATCAAATGACTTAAACATCAAAATCTAAAGAGATAAGGTACTTTTTGTATTGACAGTTCGGACAATCCACTGTAGAACGACCTTATCAACCACGTCTATCCGGCGTCCCACAAAGCCGGCATTGCAGACGCGTCTGCTGTCTGCAGATCCCCCTCTCAGTTGCCTCCGTCTATGGCGGAGTGCGGTCTAGCAAAAATAGCATAGGCTCCTCTCCATTCTTCCACTGCTGTCTCTCACTTGCCATCTGCATCCCGTTGATGCTGTTCCGTTACCGGATATGATCTGTCCGTCTATAAGTGGGCTTTCGCTACTGCGGTAAATAACTTGGCTTTGAAACCTTACCCAATCTATTGCAAAATAATATTTCAAATTCAACTGTAACTGGCAGACTTTCCAAGCAAACTTTTTTATGTTAACCTTTATTTTGTATGATATACGTGTATAAGTCTTGACTGACTGATGCATATTAATTATACCGAGATACAGTCAAAACTATGGTAGTTTTTTAAGAGTAGCTTCTTATTATAGTGTAGGCCTGGACTAAGAAAGGTTTTTGCCATATTTGGATGTGGACCGGAAGTGATACGGAAACGGAACGAGTAGGGGCGTTTGTTCCGGAACAAAAGAATGTCAATTTATGTCGAAATAAAAACATTCCCGTATAAATAAGAGCTGGTTTCTTGATCATATTTCCGTCTCGCTCTTTCTCGTGGGTTATTACATAAGGCGAGAGCGAGAGGTATGATGAGAAAAGTTTTCATATCTCGTACGAGACTAGTCTTCTTTCAGCTAGTACGAGTATATTTATTTTACACAAATAGTAGGTAACCGAGCACTTTTAGCTAACTTATAAAATGAAAGTTGTGTACAATTAAAAGGAGTGGTTTCTTCAAAACAGAGTTCAGTGAAGTCTTATTAAACGTAGAAAATTGTGAACTTTATGGTAATGTAGTGTGCAAAAGTTGGAAACTTGTCAACTTTAATTACATAAATGAAATGGAAATAGCATTTAATTAGCTGTACTTTTTAAAGTAGTTCTACTCAGTAACAAGAACATTTGTGAGTCTAAAAAATTTTCTTATTTCTTACAACTCATCGATTTTTTATTTTTAAAATGATTTTTTAATTCAATAATCTTTTTGCGTATTTACGCACTGTCAATGTCGAAGCAATCGTATGCTCAAGGTGAAGGAAATGTAGGGCCATTAAATACACTTTGTTTTACTATTTTTGCAATGTTAATAAGAATTTTATTAATTTATTTATATGTGTTGCTGTTTATAACGAAAATTCAAACATACGAGTAAATTATGATATATTAATTAAAGTTTAATTCCCTGAACACTAATATACGTACCATGAGTTAAAAATATTTCGAGACACATAAAACTGATATATAAACACATTTATAATGTTTGGATGTTTGTGACGGTTTTACCACGACGATGTTTTGTGACGATGAATTTTTACTGTAGCTCAACACTCCGCCTGATGTTAAGCAAGAGTGCAACCATGTACAGAAACAAATGGTAGCACAGTGGAATGGCTGCAGGCTGACAGCGATGCCGACTTTAGGTGACAAATAATTGCCGTCCAGATTGACAGTTCAAACTCCTTTTATGAACCCGAAAGCGATGGTAGTACTACCCCAGATGCCAAGTCAGGCTAATAACTAACCACGAATAGTCTGCCTACTACTTTTTAAAACCATTTAAGAAAATAAACGAAACGTTTAACTCCATCATTATGGTTACCTTATCGTGGTAAGAGATTTCGTGACACCAACGGCTAACTTCAAGCAAACCAATAATTACGTTTTGCGGATAACATTATTCTCAATTAGCATTAATTATTTCTTTGTTATTATTTTATCATAATAAAAAGATACTTTTTACATTAAAAAATGTGCAACGTTTATATAAAGTTACAGTGAAATATAACCAATATAAAATGTTTAAAATATTTGAAATGCAATTTATATATTTTGTGCCGTAGCTATTTGTTTATTATAGAGATTTGCGATAATAATTAGTGCTGATAAAGTTATAAAATTACTTCTGCTATGTTTCAAACAATGTTGTAAAATAAAATGTATGGACGCTCAGGTGTTGACTTTCACCTTAATATTATAATTGAATAATTTCAAAAGGTTTATTGATCGTTTACATTGAAAAGCGGGATAAAATTTTGCAGGGTTACAAAGTAATAATGAGACGCCATAGATTAAATATTAAATCTCGTAAAGATACCTGAATAAGTTAAAAAAAGGGAACACACGTTGAAGATAATAAATAATGTAAAACTGTGAAAATGGAAGACGATTGTGAATTTGTGACGCGATTTAAGAATTTATTTGATTTAAAAGTCTACTGATCTGCCTGTGATATTTTTGAGGAAACAATTTTATTGGAAAACGTAAATAATTTTGTTTGAGAATTTTATATAGAATTCCTTCACAATGTAGCGTTTCCTTGGCGTGAGTTCGGGCAGCTCTTTCTCGATGTACTAAACTGTGGAACGTCATTCCCTGCGTGTTTCCTTCTTACCTAGGATCCTTTAAGCCCGCTATGGGCAACCTTTGACATGTTGAGGGCCAAACTTTAGCGTGCAAATACGTTCGCGGGCCGCGTTTAAAATTACTTAGTGCATTTTTTTTTTTGCCGCCTCACTGTCACTCCCGTGAGTATAAGTACCTAATGTAATATTTTTTTAATTGGGTTTTTCAAAATGTCTCGCGGGCCGGATCATATCTTACAGCGGGCCGGATCCGGCCCGCGGGCCGGTTGTTGCCCATATGTGCTTTAAGCGCAGATATTCTGCAGTCGCCTAAACTTATGAGTGCTAACATATGACGGGCTAGAATAAAAAAAATGTAGAAAATATACGGTTAAACAAACCAGTCTGAAAAGTGGAACTAACGACGATCTGTTACACGATGACTGTAAATGCGATTACAGCAACGCTTTCAGCGGGTTAGATAAGTTTGTCACACTATATAGGTAAAGTCTCAAGCCAAAGATCACCATAGATAGGCGTAGAAAATAATTACGATGGCGTCACAACAAATAACGAATCCGTACAAACAAAAGACTGTAGTGTATTTTTTTATTCAAAGCGTATGCGTCTATGTGAAACCCCTCGGCGGTCGCAGCTGTCGCAGATGGCTATCGCAGTTAGTCTGCGTCCTACTGTACTGTGACTGTGTAGTCCTAAGAACTTCACTCTGACTGCAATCGGACTGTGCAGTCGGTCGACAGTTTCGATACAGTTGTATTGACTACAGAAAAACACGCAGGATAGAGCTGTAAATTTGCAGCTAGCTTGCAGTTACAAGTTACACTGAGTAATAGATTTCGATGACTCGATGATAAAAAAAATAGTTTAAATTATTATATTTTTTCTCCCATGTCTGAATGTAGAAGTTACATGATGAACGTACGAAAACGTGATAAACACACTGTAGAATGTGAATTTTTTATTTGTTCTCTCGTATAAGAGCCATTTAAGTCATAATATTTGAGAAACGACATTTTAATAAAAGCTTAGGTACTTCTAAGTCAAATTTACTTTGACGAATGGCAAATGGCGGACGTACGAGTATATAGTATGTTATGAATTATTTTCCTAAATTTCTATTTTATGTATTTTTTTTTCATGATTTTTTGTGTAATTATAGTGGTTTATTATCTATTTATAAATATAAAAACGTGTTTTCTAATTTGTCTCCAGAGTCTCCCATACTCCGAAATTTTAGTACAAATGCACCGAATAATGCTAGTCAAAAAAAAAAAATTTAATAATACGATTGCGAAATAAATTATTTACCCTCTTATGAAATTCGACCGAAACCACATCGATTCTTAAAGCGACAGTACAAAAGTTGCTGACTTGCTCTGTAGTTTTTAAACACACCCCAAGAGAATAAAGTCGTAATTATACTTTTAATACTTCAGTGCGAGGTATAAAGACTTTTCAGTCGGTTTCATTATATAAACTTTAATTAAAAAGTTTTATTTATTTTATGAATTACGTCACGCTGGGATACTGGGAGGTAAGTATTAAAAATCGTGTTATTGTGGGATCAGCTGCATACTGGCCGCTTAAACATCCACCAATAGAAACGGTTTACAATCAAGTTTGCAGCTGTAATTGGCTAAAAATAAAGAAGGGTCTTATGCTTGTGAAAATTATTTATAAAGCCCTGCAACACCAGCTGTGCTAATAGTACGAGTACATTAGTTTATTACGAGTACTTATGAATAGCTGAAGCCGCTATCTTTATTCCTATTCATTATTTCATTAAGTACACTAACGCGCATTAGGTCTATAAATACTACTACAACTTAGCTCACGCTCCGTTCTCTCTGTGGAGCGCCAGCTCTACACACCACTTTCGCTACGACCACATCCATTACTCCCCTCATGCATGCGCGTCGGTTGTGGATGCTCCATACCTGACCCTTTCTGAGCAGTTGACCGATCTGATTGAGAAAGGTCTTCCTAGAGCGCTGCCCTCCGACACTGCCATCCACCTTTGCGCTTTATTCAAAGATAACATTACTATGGGAAACCCTAAGACTCAAGTCTTAATTAGAAAGTTCAATCAAATATGTCATATTCTTTAAAAAAATAATCGAGCAACTAAAATAAAAAATAATATAAAACAAAATATATATAACAAAATGAAAGAATAAAAATATCTTCTTAATAAAAATTATGATAGTGACATGAGATTGAAATTAAAAAGCGATTTTACACATTTTCTGATAGCCTGTTAACTACATTGCCTGACTACACAATTAACGAGTAATTAAACAAAGTCAATTATTTTATTGACATACAAAGACTGAAAGATTTCGATTAAAATTTTAAATTGAATTCTGGACCACAGAATGAATGATAGATTGCTTTGATTGATATTTACAAAACCGAAAATAAATATTCAATAAAAAGAAATATGATTTTTCGATGTTATTTTTTGTTATGGTGATAAGCCAAAATGCGGTCCAGGCGTGGACAACTGTTACCATATAAACATGTCTGCAAGTCGCCTACGTCATGCCGTCCAGCAATCCTTTTAACCACGTGCTACACTACCTACTATATTACTATATAATACTAAAACAAAACGACGAAAGGAGAGCAGTGTCATCGGCATATGTAGCCACCGTGATATCGGTTGGTAACAGAGGGACATCCTGGGTAAAAAATTTTTAGAGCTCCGCACTTAAAACGTTTCCTTGGGGGACTCCAGCAGTGCTTTCTTCACTCTCATCCATATCTGACATCAATCTTCACCTAGAATCCGTCGCTCAGGTATATAGCCAGACTAACATACACGAAAAGCGGTTGAAAACTTGTTGAACATTTAAAAACGTTGCTGAGCTGATATGAAATAATGACTGAAATAGGGAAAATCGTTCTTAATACATGTGACTTAAAGGTCATAATATCAAGGTAAAGCATTCGTGTATTACACTTTTATTTTAACAGATAAATATAGCAAAATTAATATGAAGATTGTTATATAACAAAGTGTATTTGATCAACTGAATAATAGCCGTATACGGATAGGCTTATCGATTTCTTTTTTGCATGCATTGTAAAGCTAGAGACACCATGTTGACGATTTTTCACAGGATTTTTTAAAAATAACTTTAATATTGAAGTTAAACGATGCTTCTTAATTATAAGAAATAAGTGCATAGATTTTTTGTGGGTTTAGTTCTCCCACCTCAGTTCTAGTTGAGTTTAGTTAAAATTTTAATATGTGGGATGGCTAGGCTCGATGAAGACGATCCTTAAAAAATACAGGATTTCTCTTTTTTATTCGGGACAAACAAATTTCATTGCTATTTTTTTACACTGTTATTTTTCTCTACTTTGTTACTCAGCCGCGACCGTTTACGCAATTACCATAGCACTTCCCAAGTTCTCACTCGCAGCACGCCTCATATCCGGTCGATCCCTATAGATTTTCGTAAAAATGGACATTGAAATGTATGTAAAAAATATTGGACGTCCCATGAAATACGGGATAGTTAGTAACTCTAGTGGGTATGTTGTTCTGTGCGTATATTGATACTTTTATTATAATTTAATAACAAAACAAATCTAGCATTAATTTTACAATTGTAAGCAATTTACTACAGCCTTTTGATTTGCATAGCTTTGTATTCATCATGGTCTTCATTGTCCAACATTGTATACGTAGAGGCAGAATATAAAGAAAAAGTATACTTGACCTCGTTATCATAATGTCAAGAAGTGATTATTTAATATTTTATGTAACGCACCAGTCACCATACGGCGTTTAACACGTCACTTGATTTTAATTCGCAATAACAATCGAAATGATGTAACAATGTTGCATTTAATACGTTTTTCCTTCTAAAAATATCGCTACTTTAAATGTGGTCAATTTTAAAATGTGGTAGGCAGTTTGTTACTAACCCATTCGGCCGTCCTGGGGTAGTACTACCACTTCCAAGAGGAACATATAACGAGAGGACAGGTTCACTATGCACTTCTTGCAGCCAGCGTGCATGGACTCCTACTGCATGGCCCACTGTAAGACCGCCAATGCTCACTCCCGTTATGAAGTGGTCTCGTGTCGCTATGCAGAAGCAGATGGTTTTTTGTCTTCGCATGTCAAACAGCCGGTTTTCGAATTACAGTTGCTTATGCGGTGGCCTAATCGCAAACAATTACTGCATAGATTGTTTTTTTTTATAATAAAAGTTAATCTAGTGGACAAAATAACTGCTGGACTTTTGTTCGCTGGTCCCCAGGATTTAGTTTTGTTTGCAGTGTGTTTTATTGAAACAGTCGAGTGAATGCAAAATCTAAAAAGGTTTAATATTCTTTGAGCTTAATTCTATAAAATGAGTTAACTCCGACTACCTAGGTAGTTTCTCTTAAAATTATTCAAATTGCACTCAAATTAGTGCTGTGAAATTGTGGGTAATTTAGATTTTATTTCATTGCGTCGCATGGTCCGTAGTTAGTTTATGTTTAATTAACATACTGCTCAACACTGTCTAGGGATAAACTCATCGAATTAATTTATGTATATTAGACGTAGTGTAAAAATAATAGGCTTTTTCTTCGCGTGTTTACGGGCTGTCAAGGTCGAAGCAATGGTATGCTCATGATGATTGGGACTTATAGGCTCCCTGAACATATAAAACGTTCAAGCCGGCATAGCGGAGGCGACTACTACCCGTAGATGTTTATCTGTAGTAGCAGTTGTTTCCGTTCATGGACCGCACACGAGCTTTACACCAATTTTGTTATATGCCGAGCTACAAAAAAAAACATGGCATTGTACTAAGTAAGAAGATATGTTAGTTAGAATGTTCATGTGCCGACATGAATGTTGAATAGATATATTCCTCTAATTCAATTAACTGGCTCATTATACGTCTGAAACGGCGTGTATATGAAGCATTCACTTGCAGATTTGTTGAACAAAACATTCTAACATTGTTACTCGTACTAACTTTATTACGTTACGTTTTGACATCTATTACGACTATTAGTTTAGTTTAAGTTACGTTTACGTTTTCAAACAAAAGAAAGTCTTTTTTTTTATTGTAGCTTGACATGTGACAACACTCCGCCTGATGTAAAGCTAGAGTGCGGTACATGAATGGAAACAACTGCTACTACAGAGAAACCTGTGCGGGCAGCAGTCGCCTCCATTATGCCGGCTTGAGGAGACGAGCATGTACCATCTATTGACAGTGCACACTCCTCCCGCTATACCTGGCTACTTTCAAACTATTCCCGAAACGCGACAAAGTCACTTCACGGGTGTTACATTCGAAAGTGGTGGTACTTCCCCAGGAGGGCAGACTGGGCTAATAACCATCATAAGTGTGCCTACCATTCTTTAATACTGAAAAGTCTATGTGTTTTATTAGTCCAGTGTACCGTCCTGGGACATTTGCAGCATTGTCAAGGGTCTTTGGTAACAATGGCAACCTCATCAATAATTTTTGGAATGGGCGATAACACCTCCAGCACCAAAAATTAAATTTAAAAAAAAATTACATGTGTCAAATAAAATAACCCGCACGGTCAGCAAAAAAGAATACCCAATTAATTAATAATTTTGTTTGGGAACCGTACATCTGTTTATTATTTTGCGATGATTGGTCGACCTACTAGTAAAGGTCAGTATAGTTTTATTTTCTAATATCAATACGCAATGGCACTCCCATTACTCTATGCAAGTCATCTTTGCTCATGGATCACGCTCTAGCTTAGTCTTTTATTTAGTCTTAGTCTCTTCACTAGGCAAAACTGTAAAGGAGAATGCCCATTCGCCTAAGAAAAATGGGCCCCCAATTTTTTTCTCGACTTTGTCGATGATTTTTAGTTAATTTTGTAGAAAAATAAATCTACTTCCTTATTACCAATCAGTTTTAATTTTTTCACTCGGGTTATTGAGTAATTAGATGTTTTCTGATGCAATATTTGAGGTTATTATTATTTTTAATGCTTTAATAATTGATGATATCTATTTTTATGAAATAAAACATTGTCTATTTATTGGTAAATGATGTGTTAAAATGAATTAATAAAAAAATAAGATATTATTTTAGAATATTGTTTTGTTACCAAACTATTAGGTATCAAGTGGGCCCAAAAATGAGCATTCTCTTTTTATTATTTGAATTCGTTATCGTATTAGTTACGAATTAAGAATTGAAAATTATGTTTAAAAATGGGTTGCAAGGTTGAACTAAATATTTTTTACAAGTAGGTAGTTCCTTGAGAAGCAATATAGAGTATTATAGAGTATAAATGTTTCAAAACAAGAATATTAACAAAATAGACTTGTTTTCAATGACGTCACACTTGTAATGAATGCGCCTGCCCCACGTCGCGGCAGGTTATTGCCTCTTCGGAAACACATCTTGTTCTACCTTTGTCCAATTCAATACACATTGTACAGTTAAATAAATGATATTATAATTCAAATGTTTGAATGTTTGGACGTTTGTTACATATTGATGCTGTTTTAATATACAGACAGTGACCCGTAGGTGACATTTTTATAGTAACTCAACGTTTAGATATACAAGGAATATGTCATGGTTTAACGTGTTTTAAGGTCTTCCTTAAATTTATGATGCAATGTTTATTAGAGGGATTTATTTCTTATTATTGACTTAATCGATGGGTTATAAATGAAAATATATAATTTTAATTCTTTCACATTTTACCCAGTTCGATTCCCAGCTCACCCACGTGACTTTTAAAAAGTTTCATTTATATTTTAGAAATAAAGGAATGTTTCCTTTAAGCGAAAGGATAATGCCAATTTTTCGGCCCACTTGACATCTAATAGTTTGTTAACAAAACAATATTCTAAAATAATATCTTATTTTTCATTAATTTATTTTATTTATAGCAACACATAATTTACCATTCAATAGACAATGTTTTATTTATTAAGTACCACCACTTTCGAATGTAACACCCGTGAAGTGACCTTGTCGCGTTTCGGAAATAGTTTGAAAGTAGCCAGGTATAAGAGAGGAGTGTGCACTGTCAATCTAGATGGTACACGCTCATCTCCTCAAGCCGCCATAGTGGAGGCGACTGCAGCCCGTAGAGATTTCTCTGTGGTAGCAGTTGTTTCCATTCATGGACCGCACTCTAGCTTTACATCAGGCGGAGTGCTGTCACATGTCGAGCTACAATAAAAAAAAAAAAAAAAAATAGATAAATTCAATTATTAAAGCTTTAAAAATAATAATAACCTCAAATATTGGTAAAAAAAATTAAAACTGATTGATGATAAAGATGATTTATTTTCCTACAAAATGTACTAAAAAAGTCGACAAACTCGCGAAAATAATTATGGGCCTATTTCTCTTAGGCGAATAGGCATTCTCCTTTCTTTTTTTATTGTAGCTCGGCATGTGACAACACTCCGCCTGATGTAAAGCTAAAGTGCGGTCCATGAATAGAAACAACTGCTACCACAAAGAAATCTCTACGGGCTGCAGTCGCCTCCACTATGGCGGCTTGAGGAGCATGTACCATCTAGATTGACAGTGCCCACTCCTCTCTTATACCTGGCTACTTTCAAACTATCCCCGAAACGCGACAAGGTCACTTCACGGGTGTTACATTCGAAAGTGGTGGTACTGCCCCAGGACGACAGACTGGACAAATCACCATCATCAGTCTGCCTACCACTCTTTAATAGTGCCTATAGGCACTGAGCGACCAAAGTACATATAACAAAGTTACATTGGTACCGGTCAGAATTTAGAGAGGTTCGAACACGGGTCTCATTGATCGTGAGTTCACGCGTCTTACCGCTAGACCACGGCCGCTCTAAATTCGCTATGTTTAGAATACTTCCCATCCAGGAACGCCTAGCTTTCCAACCTGTATATAATATATGTATATATGATATATATGTATTTAACTTTACGTGCAGATAGATTCCTAATAACATTATAGGTTATTAAACCATGCAATTATACCTCAGTATGTAGATGTCGTAAAGCTGAAATTCAATAGCATTCAAAAACTCTTATTGTTACTTCATTAATTATAAATGCAAATTAATTTATGTTATGATAAATAAAGTGCAGAAGCTTGATTATGTTCGGTGTTAAGCGTAATTGTTATATCAATTTTAAACAGATGTGTTCATGAATGAAGTTCATAATAAAGTTTTATTATTATTTATTAGACTAATTGTATTCGAATTTATTGGTTAACGATTAACTGATGATTTAAAAAAAAACCAGATTTTTTGATCGAGGAAAAATACAATTTTTTTTTTTCAACACTCCACCTGATGTTAAACTAGAGTGCGGTTCACGAACAAAGACAACTGCTACCATAGAAAAAATTCTGCAGTTAGCAGTAGCCTCCGCTATGCCGGCTAAAGGAGACACATAAACACCATGCAGGTTGACTCATCTCGTTATACCTGGCTACTTTCAAACCGACCACTTCACGGCAGACTGGGCTAATAATGATCAGTCTACCTATTACTCTTAAAATGTGACTTTTTTACATACAGCTTCTACGGATTCAAATCCACATCCTAAAGGATAAATAAAACATCTTTTTAAATACACAAAACTTTTTCTTCATGTTAAAAAATGTATTTTAATTCAAAATAACATAAAAATGCACTTTATTCATCTGACATTTTATGTTGAACTCTTATTTTCTTGACACTTTAATGTATGTCTTCAAATTGTGTCAATTAATGCTTTATTTCCATGGACAAAGATTCTTATTTGAAATAAAATCTACGAGGATTTCTCTTTTTTTATTATTATTCAAACGCGACGTCAGAACGTTAATGCATCTGATATTATTATACTACTAGAGATTAGTCGCCTACACTATTGTATCAAAGGGAGATTGCAGATTTATTTAAATGACTAATTTAGAGCTGCTGTGATTCAGCGGTAGGACGCGGTGAACCCATGTACAAACTTCGCTAATTTCTGACCGGTACCAATGTAACTATGTTACTTTGGGCACTCAGTGCCTATGGTTATAGGCATTAATTAAAGCGTGGTAGGCAGACTATACTTAAGTACCTAAGTGCTTGTAAAATAATAATAAAATTAATCTAGTTATGTAGGTATTTGTCTAATTATTAAATCATTATGTAAAATAAATTTGATTAGTTCCAAAGTACCTAGTTAGGGACTTGTCTAATTAAATAATTAGGTTAGGACATTAAAAAGTATTTTTGTGTGATAGGCGATATGATAAAAACAATTTTAGTTAATAATTATAACCAGGACATTTTTTAAGTAAGAATTTTGTGACTAAATGGCACGTAGTGGCATATTTTGACCCCGCAGTGACGCAAGTTAGGCCCCAAAGCAAAAAAAAAATCTAAAGAAGTGAAAAGTGAATAATTAATATTTTTCAAAAATTGAAAAAAAGTAATTAAAAAAGTTGATAATATTTTATAGTTAATATTTTTGCTTTTATTGATGAATCCGATATGAATGATGAATGGACCCCGTGTGAAAATTTCTTAAAAAATGATCTGAGAAAAATGACTAAAAATGTTCTAGATTAAAATCATATAATAAGCAGTACATCTTCACGACTTTTCCCTACTGGGGTAAACAGAGATTATGAAGCGTGAGCCTCTAGGAGGGCAATTGTCGAATGTAGTAGATTGTAATTTAAAAGATATTGGTACATTTAAACGTATTTGTTTACGTACTAGGTTAACTAATATATTTATTTTATATTGAATATGAATTTAAAAAATATATATTTTTCCTATTGATTATCAAAACTGGTAGAAATAAAAAGAAATTTAAAAAAACGTATCTATTTTGTGTCTACAACATTAAAAAATTGCTCCCTAGGTCGCGGTCGTACAAAGTTAATAAATAGTATTTTACAAAAAAAAACTAAACTTTTTTATATAATAGTAATGAAAACAAGTTATTTAAATATAATTCAAAGGTGAAACGTGTTAAAACCATTTGCACAGCTTGCTTAAATTTATACAATTATGTATTTATTTTATTATTATTATTTATTTTTGAACAATTACCTATAGCAAAATCGGTTAACTTAATGCAGTAACAAGTTAAAGTTAGTAACAAAACTAACTGTACCTATAAAATCGACGACAATCCATTTTAAAGAGGAACAAATGACTGATAAGATAACGGTTTACCAGTAACCAATCTCGGACCTACACAATGTAGTAAAACATTTTTTTAATAATTAAAAAATTACATACCTCGAGTCAAACTTCTGACCATTATCGAGAGTTCCCTTGTAGTGCATGGTCAACATGTCACCATGCTTCGACTTGACAGTACAACCTTCTGGGACGTACACGACGTCCACCTTCAACTCGGTAACCTCCGCCAAGGAAGCCCCAAAAACTGCCAAAAGTACCAAAGAAGCTAAACGCAATGCCATCTCGAACTATTACGACTACGAAATAAGTTGGAAACAGAACGAGCGAGCGGCACCCGCGACGATTCAAGATAAACTGAACGCCCGGAACTCGAAGTTTTCCTCCACAACTCGCACGTTCACTGCTAATCCAACTCGCACGTTCACTGCGAAAGTGGGATTTTTTGTCCCGCTCGTGCATCGTTAATGCAGTTTATAAGACAAAGATGAATAGTTTTTTAACAGTAATGCTGGTTACACGGTGATGCGACAAGCCACGAGTACGGTGACGCGATGACGTATCGTTTGTCCGTTCATCGTGTTCCACTTTTATCAACAAAAAAAAACTTTTCACTTAGTATTTTTAATTCAATGTTCTTACATGGTAAAACTTGTTCCAATTCAAGTAGGTAGTACAATGATTAAGAATGCAGATATATTGTAACCTAAACTTTATTCGGTTCTAGCAATTATTCTAACAAAATACACACGTACAGGTAACTTAAAAAAACTACATCTAACGAGAAACTTCCTAGAAAAATATTAATAAATAATATTTTTATAAACATGCGCTGTCAATCTGGATGGTGCACATTCGTCTCCTGAAGCCGGTATAGCGGAGACAACTGCTGCCTGTAGAAGTTTTACTGTAGTCATCGTTCATGGACCGCACTCTAGATTTATATCAGGCGAAGTGTTTTTTAATATAATTTGTTTTGGGAAACGAGGTAGTTGTGTCAGGATTGTTAACTCTGCCTATCCCTGTGGGAAAAAGACGTGATAATTGTTTTAATTTAATAAATATAAATAAGTAGGTGGTTATTAATTAGATTTAATTATTATGGAATTATGTTTAATTCACAAATATAATACTAATCATAGCCAGTTATTATTTTTAAAATTTATTCTATTACTAATTTATCGTCTAAATTAAACAGGCAATTAGAGTTAGGTAAATCTGTAGCCCTTCGTCAAACACTCCTCGATTCGAATTGACTTCAAACAGCAAAAAAACTTCGAAAAACATGTTGTCCATTCTACTTAGCTACTCGTACTTACCTATCTTGTTTTTTACATACATGTCTCTACAATAGACTGATTGTTATGCTTGATATAAGCCGACCTACTACACTGAGTATAGAATAAACTTCTGGAATATAAAGTGTACAACAATTAATAATATACTTTTTTTTTTAATTTACTAGTGACACTGTTCAATTGTTTGCATAACATTAAGGTTATACATAAAATTATTATAAACAAAGTAAAAGTTTATTAAATAAAGCACGGCTACCTACCAAACTCCATTGTTTAATAATTCAATGGTTAGGATTAATACGATTTAGCCCTTATTATTCTGACCTTCAGTTGTTTTTTGACCTTTCCGTTTGGATGTTGTTGTGTTGTGTTTGTGTGTTGTGTTGTGTTGTTGGTTTTATCATCATTTGTTCGTGGCAGTATTTTGTAATTCGCTGTCTGCCTCAAGAAACGAATCCTATAATTTTATTTTTTATTTGTAGCTCGACATATGATAACACCTCCCTAAAGTGCGGTCCATGAACGCAAATGTAGCAGTCGCCTCCCCTATGCCGGCTCGAGGAGACGAATGTGGTGTACATTCCAAATTGACAGTACACCCTCTCCTCACTTTATTATAATAAATAGGATTTAATTTGGAAAAAGTACAATTTCATAATGTAATTCTGTTAAATGTAAAAATTCAGGCGTTTTGTAGACTACAAAATTCACGGGTCTTATATTAGGGGTCAGAATTTACCATTTAAAATGGGACTACGAAGCCACAGCTGTCCCCGCACACTCTCTAAACTCTGAAATGTATTTAAAAGGCATTTTCCTGTAAATTTACTATACAATGTACTTCAAAGCTTTATTGGTTCGTAAATTGTTTCAGCCTATGAGGTTATTCCGGTAAAGGAACGAATCGGTTAGAATTAATATAGAATATATTTATTTTATTTATATAGGAGACTTGTGACCGCACTCCGCCTAATTTTAAGCTAGAGTGCGGAACTGTCTGCGGTCAGAAATGAGTGTATCCAGCAATCACCTTCGTCATGTGTACAGTGCACGTTGATATTTGACTACGTAGGTCATTATACGAATGGTATGAAAGTGGTGGTACTACCCCAAAATGACCGACCTGACTTACCATAGGCACTAATTAACCAAACACTTTACAAAGTTACATTGGTATCAGTAGATTTTTCAACACCCCGTCTGATGTTAAGAGTGCGGTCCATGAACGGTAACAGCTCCTACCACAGAAAAATTTCCTCTACTGTAGCGGCTTGAGAAGATGAATGTGGACCAAGGTTGATAGAGCCCATTCCTCTCGTTAAACCTGGCTACTTTCAAACTGCTCCCGAAACACGACAAGGTCACTTCACGGCTGTTACATTCCAACGTGGTGGTACAATCCCAAGACGGCAGACTGATCTATAAACCATCATCAGTCTGTCTTTAACTTTTGTGAGATACGAACACGGGTCTCTTGAGCGTGAGCTAGGCCACAGCTGTAATAGAATCAATAAAGTTATTGCTGTTCCAGTGGTTCATTTTAATTCAGTTATGGTGACCAACTTGCCTTTTACCGATCTGGATGCACTTTACAACATTGAGTTAGCACTAAAAGTAGGGTTGGCAAAACATTCTCTTTTATTAATTTAATTTTAAACTGTTTTATTTCTCAACAATTTTGAGTAACATCCAGTAATCTAGCAACTGAGTAACTACTTCTGGCTACGTTTATACAGAACTAGCTAGGCTAGTAAGCCCGTGTCTCAAACCAGGAAGTGAATAGCCAATATCGGTGTATGGATCATAGCTATAGGAATTGTATCGCAACTACGAACTTGCAACGTTGCAACTTTTGTGGGGCGAAAACCAGGCTCGCCTTTCTCCTTGACTCTATTGACGCAAGACGACAAGAACACTGATGAAGGATCAATTACTATGGGTTTAAATATTTGGTTATATTTGGAAATTGATTTGTGTCAACCCTACGTACAAATACTAGACACATCAAGAACCTAAATAAGATATAGAGAGCTAACGTATGGAAATTCACTTCGTTCATGAGGCTCTTAGATGTCCGTACAATTTACCTTTATTTCTCTTACTCTATTTACTCGTAGCTTTAGTGTACTTGTCATGTGGCGTGAACCAATACTGTTACATAGAACAACCCCCATTGTTGCCCCCACATGATATCTAATAACAATCTTGTTAACAAAACGTCTCCTCAAGCCGGCATAGTGGAGGCGACTGCAGCCCGTAGAGATTTCTCTGTGGTAGGTTTTAGGTTTCCATTCATGGACCGCACTCTAGCTTTACATCAGGCGGAGTGTTGTCACATGTCGAGCTACAATAAAAAAAAACAAAACAATATTCTAAAATAATATCTTATTTTCTCAATAATTTATTTCAATTATATCGTAACATCGTCTAACCAATCAATAGAGAATTTCTAATTACATAAAAAACAGATATCTTTAATTATATTATTTAAAGCATTTAATATAATAATAATCACAAAAATTGCATTGGAAAAAGACAAATTACTCAATAACCCAGGAATGTAGATTTATTTTCTATAAAATGATCTAAAAATCATCGACAAACTCGAGAAAAAAAATTGTGGGCCCATTTCACTTACGCGAATGGCATTCTCATTCAATCAATATTCTCTGTTAAGGCTGTATATTATTTGAAGCAGTTTTACTTAGTAGCTAGTTTTTGTGGCGCTGGGATAGTTTTGTAGGTAATTTAAAAAGAAACAAAATTTTGAAAAAATAAGTGTCGATTTCGAAATTAGAGGGCAGTTTCTACAATCTTTGTTCCGAAACTTCGACCCGTCATCTTTTACCGTTCCGGGGATATCATGTTATTGAACCGGACGAAACGGACTTTTGGAACATATTGAGGTTTTACAAAGGTCACTTGGGTCTGGTCTATATGTATCAGAAAAAAATATCTCTCTAACACCCCGGCGAGTGCTCCATAATTGACATCAATTATATCAGTCAGTCAGTGAGTGGTAATCGAGCTAATTACCTACTTAGTAATTACAAGTGTTAGTCTCTAGACCAAACCTCGACGTCAGCGACGCCAATTTCGCAAAGCCTAACCTGGACGTCACGGTCCCGGTCAATTCAATAAGCTTCTTTTAGCTAAGTATGCTGCTAATAATTCAGCTTATTACACTTTTTTTTGAGGCGCTTACGAGACCTTGTTAAGCCAGAGATAGAAAGTACGTTGAGCTGTTTGTCTAGACAAAGTCAAAACTAAATAGAATATGGTCCAAATGGGGGTGACAACTGTTAACATGGAACACAGATTCCTAATGATTTGTAATGGTGGACCCCTTTAAAGATACTAAAAATGACGTGTACTCTTTTTTTATTGTCCATAAACAATGATAGGACCTTTAAGAAGCTATGAAACTTAGTACTTCTAGTACAGACCCCTAACGTTTAGATTAAGAGCCCTGCCTAGCCACAGCAGTCGCCTCCTCTATGCCTCTGTTGGACATATTCAATAAATATTAAAGAAGACAAAAAAAAAATATTCTAAGCGTTAGACGAGTTGATTTACTTAGTGAATATTTCCACGAGTGGTAGTAATATTTTGACAGGCAACACTGTCTAAGATTTCATCCCCGGGCGTAATTTGTCGTGTGACAGGCACGTCTACGACATTATATAAAAAAATTACCCACACACATTTTGCGTCTCGTTTTTGTTACTGTTAGATGCTAGATAAGTTTAATTTTGTAGAATCTATGGTAATTAGTAGCAAGAAATAACTATCAGATGCATCAACGGCATCATAGCGGTAAGGAGTACTACCTCCAAAATCAGGAAAAATGTAGTCAAATGCAGGACTATTATAATTATTAAACCTATAGCAGTGAACGAATTATCTTTTAGGCAAGCTACTAGTCTAGGGGTGCACGATTTCAAGCGGGTGCCAAATTGTTTGGGTTACCTACATACATTCGGTATTTGTAGCCGGAGCATATTGCATTTTTTTTTATTGTAGCTCGGCACATGACAACGAGAACTATAAAGCTAGACTGCGGTCCATGAACGGAAACAATAGCTACTACAGAGAAATCTCTACAGGCCGCAATCGCTTACACTATGCCAGTACCACTAGACACTCCTCACATACCTGGCTACTTTCAAACTCTTTCCGAAACGCGACTCGGGTCTCCGATCGGGTGCGTGGTGGATAGAGCGTCCCTAAGGTACTCCGGCTGGAACCAACACCAGCAAGGTGGGGTCTCTCCTCTGGTCACACTCTGCTTTCAGAGAAGAAGAGAAGACCTGAGTAAGAGACCACTCTACCGTGGGTAGAAGTGATAGCAGAGTGTAGCGGACAATTGTCTCCTTCGCCCCGAGCCAAGAGGGGTAGTCCCGGGGTTGGACTGCCGCTCATTTACTTGTCTGGAATGGTATTTCTTCCCTATGAGGTGGGGCCCAATGGCGTCACGGATGAATGCGAAAGAGTTCCCGTGATTTTACCATATTATGACGAAGGTGGCGGTTTTAGTTCTATATACCCGGTATTCGGGACTTGTACCGGGGGGTCCGCATCACCTCGTTGTATTCCCCGAGATTTTCCCGACGTAAAAATACACTGAAGATGTTCTCGTAATCTTTCCATAACATGTTTACCTCGAAAACATCAGTTCATTATTTTGTTATTAGGTAATTTGAAGTTTTACAAACGTATTCATTCCACGGCTTGAGTTTGGTTAACTCCTATCTTTCCATCTGCTATATGTTCAAAGATCCTTGAAGCGTATCGTTATAGACGCGTACAAATCGATACAATATATTATTAAAAGTTACGTACCACATTTTACGTTGATACAGTTTATTCACCTAGTAATTTAGAATTAATCCCTTTTTACAATCATGCCTTTATAGTTTTTGCAGACGTAAAAAAAGGAGCCTTCGTGGACAATGAGGTTAACAGAAAGAAATAATATACGAAAGTTGTAAGGAATATGATAAATAGTCCTTTAGTC